>JARQOC010000003.1:325170024-325379427 GCA_033576535.1 Allobates femoralis
CAGAATCGGTAGCATCATTATCTACCCTAGATAAAAAGCGCAGATACGGATACCGGATCCGTGGCTGCATTAGTTATATACAATACAGCAACCGGAAAACGTGAGGTAACAACAAGCTTCACAGGGCCAGACACAGCAACATACTAAGAGTTCAGCAGTACTCCCAGAGGGGGTAAGCAGAGAGACAAAGGACTCAAGTTGCCTGTTGAGTGGGACCCAGAGAGGACAGATTTGGGCCAGCAGCGAGTTCACACACGGCAGCAGGGCCACATAGACAGCGCAAGCAGGAGGTAAAGGACCCGGTGGGGCCTGAGCAACTGAACCCCTATTGCAGACTCCGGAGACGGGACTTGTTGTATTATAGTTTGGTTGAAAGTAAACCAGTTAAACCTCATCTGTGCCTCAGCCTCTGATTTAACAGCTACCATCTATCCAGGATTGGGACCATCACCGCTGAGAGAATTTGCTGTGAATCAAGTAAGTGTCTGTGTCCTTAACATCTCCTCACCATACTTCCATCTTCATCCATCATTAACTTTAACATCACCTGTCCAGGGGACCCTACAGCCCTACCCGAAAAAGGGCTATACCATCTCAGCTGCCTCTCACCATCATCCCCTGGCCAGTACAAGGCAGCGGTGGCCATATATAGCCACATTATTCTGGGTGGCGTCACGACAATAACATCTACAAACTTTATAAATTATATAAACTTCTAAATCCCCTGTAAATACCCCCTTTTAGGAGTGTGCCAGCCTGGGGCCACGGCCTGGGTCCAGCCACCAGTGACTCCCCCAAGGAAAGGGACCCTGCGCCGGGTATCCCGGTCCCCTAAGCTGGGCGGCACAAGTACGTTGGGCCCTATCAGATTAATAAGCTTGTCAGTAACGTTGCCTGTCGCCTTCAACTTCCAAGATCTATGAGGATTCACCCCGTGTTTCACGTTTCTCTACTAAAGGCTGCGAGTCCCAATTCATTCCCTGGTCGTTCTTCTTCCCCTCCTGCTCCGGTACTCATCGATGGCCAGGAGGAGTTTGTCGTGGAAAGGATCCTGGACTCCAGGTTGCGTAGAAACGGGGTGCAATACCTGGTAAAGTGGCAGGGCTATTCTTCTGAGGACAACTCGTGGGAGTCGGCCTCCAATCTCCATGCTCCTCGATTACTCCGCCAGTTCCATCGGAGGTACCCAGGAAAGCCTGGACTGGGGCCATCCAGAGGCTGTCCCTAAGGGGGGAGTAATGTAAGGTTTTCAGTCTTTTTTGCTATATCCATTGTTATCTTTGCATTTAGTGTATTTTGTGGGCCATCTTGTTTCCTGTCATGTGCATTGACTTTGGCCCTCAACCAATATGGAGTTCTCAGCTTGTTGTCGGCCATCTTGTTTCCTGTCCTGTGCATTGACTTTTGCCCTCAAACAATATGGAGTCCTCAGCTTTGATGTCCCTGCCCTGTTCCTTGCCAATTGCCCTTTTAATCAGTTTCAGCTGATTTACCGGTGCTCCTGAATCAGGTCTGCAACCAGTTTGTGACTTGCTCTCTGAAGCCTGGATTCACTTTGCCTGGAACTGTTTGTGGACACAGAATCCTCCTGCTTGCATGCAACATCTGACAGGAAAGTATTAGACCCTATATAGACTGTATCATATATGACACCTAACCAATACTTTGGAAGCCTTAATTTCTCTTGCCATCTGGATCGATCTCCGCCTACAAGAGCAATCTAAGGAGAGGACCCTTGAGAGGCGTCTTCCTTGTTTGGCTTAATCATTTCAATGACCCCTCAGCCAAGTGGGTCCTGCTCCAACTTCAACCCAGAAGCCCATGAAGGGCGACCATCTCAAGCTGAGTGATCAAGAGTATGAGGATAGGTTTGCCAATAGGCAGTGCCTGCACTGTGGGAGTGCCACCCATTCCGTGGTCTAGTGGGTTCACTATTCAGCTACACCTGAGGTGGCATGACAGATTTTGCCCAGGCCATGGTCCCCACTGATACCAGATTATCTGATCAGAGAGAGAGCTAGCCAGTCTCAGACAAAGTCAGGATCAACTTGTTACTTTCATGCAGACCCCCTGGATGCCTCAGCTCTATTCAGGCAGCCAAGCCCACGAATGCCACGCAACTTGCAAATCGTCATCAGGAACTTGATCGACAACGTGAGATGCAGACCCGGATGCTTAACTACATCACGTCAGTGGACGAAAGTTTAACCAACGTGCAGATGGCAGCCGCTTTGCCTGTACAAGTCCCAGTGCTCGAGCCAGTGGTCAGAGCAGTCCCAGGACACTCTGATCGTCTTTGTGAACAAAAAGGATGGGTCAATGCATCCATGCATTGACTATCAAGGTCTCAATGCTGTGACGGTGAAGAGCAAGTGTCCTCTGCCTCTCATTCAGGAACTTTTACCATCTTCAGGGAACCCGAATCTTCACCAAGCTTGACCTTTATGGGGCTTACAGCCTCGTTAGGATTCATTCTGGAGATGAGTGGGAGACCACCTTCAACACTCGCAGTGGTCAGTAAGAGTACCGGGCAATGTCTTTTGGTTTAAATAATGCACCTGCAGTATTTCAGGAGTTTGTCAATGATGTCTTTCGTGACCTTCTCTATGTATGTGTAGTCGTGTATCTGGACAATATCTTGGTGTTTTCCCCGGACCTCCCTACACATAGAAGGAATGTCCACCTGGTCCTTCAATGGTTACGAGAGAATCGCTTGTACACCAAATTTGACAAGTGCCTTTTCGAGTGGAATACGCTGCTTTTCATGTGGTATGTTATCTGTGATACTGGTCTCGACATGGATCCTGAGAAGGTGTCTGCTGTCCTCAAGTGGCCACGTCCGGTCGTAGTCAAAGCTATCCAACGATCCCTTGGATTCATCAACTATTGCCGGCAGTTTATTTCACACTTTTCGGATCTGACCAGACCACTCATCGGTCTGACTCAAAAGGGATCTGATCATAAGGAATAGATGTCAGAGGCAGAGTCTTCCTTCCAGTCCCTCAAACAAGCCTTCTCTACCGCTCCTGCTCTTTATAGGCCAATGGTGAATAAACATTTCTTTGTGAAGGTGGACGCTTCCTCTTCTGGGGCTAGAGCCATACTCTTGCAGAAGCTTCCCTCCGGAAGAATGGTGATCTGTGGGTTCTTCTCCAAGGCATTCACACCCTTTGAGTGCAATTATTCCATTGGTGACAGAGAGTTGTTGGCCGTCAAGTTGGCATTGGAGGAGTGGCGCTACCTCCTGGAGGGGGTGGTTCATCCAGTGGTGACCTACTCCGATCATAAGAACCTGTTCTACCCGCAGTCTGCTCAGAGGGTCAATCCTCTTTAAGCTCGATGGTCTCTGTTCTTCGCTCGGTTCGACTACTGCCTCCATTTCCGTCTTGCCGAGAAGAACATCAAGGCAGACGCATTATACAGGTCCTTCATCCCTGATGATCAAAAGGAGGAGCCACGTCTCATTATCGATCCATCTAAGATGGTCACAGTAGCACCAGTCCAACTAATTGAGCCACCTCCGGGTAAGACGTTTGTTCCCGTTCCTGATAGATGTGTTCTTCAGTGGGGTCATACGTCTTAATTAGCTGGCCATGCGGGACTGCCAAAAACTCTGCAGCTAATTTCATGACATTATTGGTGGCCCAAGATGCGCCAAAAGATTATCTAGTTTGTCTCTGTCTGCTCCTCATATGCCCATAATGAGACACCCAAACGGTTACCCAGAAACGCATGTGTTCAAACGCAACCCCACTTTGCACTTGCATGTGGGGTTGCGTTTCATTGCATTTGCATGCGTTCGCCCATAGGATAAAATGGGTGCACGATAGCATGCATTTCAATTGCGCTTGGAATGCGTTTGCATGCCTTTGGATTGCATGTGCTAACGCAATGCAAATGTAATGCATGCAAAACGCCTTAGCGCACAAATATGAACTTAGCCTAAGACAATTCTAAACCACATACTGCATCCATCACAATAGCATGCCTTCACAGATGTAAAGTTGGGGTGATGAACTGGCCATCAGCAGTCTAGACTGTTCATAATCAGAATATTTGGAACACTGTCAAACAAAAAATCTGGCAGAAAATACCACGGACTATTGAGCAGGTAGAATCCTCAACAGACAAGAATGGAATCATGGTAGGGATGAGCAAGTATACTCGTAACTATTCGGTACTCGCCGAGTAGTAGTACGGTATTCTGGCTACTCGCTACTCTGTTTCCTTGTGATTACTCGTTAGGAGTAGCGAGTGGTACCTTCACTTTCGCAGTGTATCTATATACACTGCGAAAGTGAAATAAAAGTTAATAAAAGGTGTTAAAAATAAAAAATAACATACTCACCTATCCGATGGATGTCCCGCGACCCAAAAAGAACACATCCGATTGGCTGCCAGGACCTTAAGTCTGATGGCCAATCAGATGGCCGGTAGCGATCAGGTGGTGTGTGACGTCATAAGGAGCAGGAGCAGAACAGGAGGGCAGACCCAGAACAAGAGGAGGTGGCGGCAGACACATAGAGGGGGCAGAACACATAAGGAGGAGGCAGGGAGGATTGTGCCAGCAGCGAGGACCTCTTAATCAGACCTGACCCTTGGGACCTGTTAACTGTAAAGTTTGCAAAGTATTTTTTTCGGGGTACAGGGGGCTAGACCTTTAGTACACAGCTTCCCCGAATGCAGCATACACACTGCATTCAGTGGTGCTGTCACTTTTGAAAGCACCAGGGGGGTGACAGGGCCTCTTTAATCAAGTTAAACCATCTATGGCAACAATCCAAATCTATATTTCCACTATTTTTTCAGTAGGTTTTCTTTGAAAGGCTGAAGTGTCCTAAATAGTAAATGTGCTGAGAGGTGCACCCACGCTCAATCTTTATTTTTTTTATTTCAGCTCTGCTCGATATCAGTGTGGACATTGTATTAATAAACTCTTTCTGGTCTACTAGTGACAAAATGGAGAACATTGGAAAGTTTGAGATAATTTTTGTTAGGCAAAACTAGGAATATATTCTATAGACAGAGCATACTCTAAAATCAATACTAAGTGGCATTAAAAAACATAAATGCATAAAGGTATTGTTATGATTAATAAATAACATAACACAACTTGAGGCATGTGACATATTAGGCAACTAGCTAGTCACATTACCCCTTAAGGACCAAGCCTTTATTTTGAAATTCTGACCAGCGTCACTTTTTAAGGTTATAACTCTGGAACGCTTCAATATATCCCAGTGATTCCAAGATTGTTTTTTCATGTCATATTGGACTTCATGTTAGTGGTAAAATTAGGATGAGATTTTCTGCATTTCTTTGACCAGAGAGAGTGTTTACACACAGTGACAGTTAAAAGCCATGACAGGTATAGCCATCATTAGTCATTAATAGCTGGTATGCATAGATCCCATTTATTTGCTAAAAAAATACCCAGCATTTTATTGACAGCATTATACAGTCATATGAAAAAGTTTAAAAAAGTTTGGGCACCCCTCTTAATCTTACTCATTTTTTTTTTTAAATTTGGGTTTTTGCAACAGCTATTTCAGTGTGATATATGTAATAACTGATGGACACAGTAATAATACAGGATTGAAATGAGGTTTATTGTACTAACCGAAAATGTGAAATATGCATTATTTCAAAATTTGACAGGTGCCAAAGTATGGGCACCTCAACAGAAAAGTGAAATTAATATTTAGTAGATCCACCTTTTGCAAAAATAACAGCCTCTAGTCGCTTCCTGTAGCTGTTAATGAGTTCCTGGATCCTGGATGAAGGTATTTTTGACCATTCCTCTTTACAAAACAATTCCAGTTCAGTTAAGTTTGATGGTCACCGAGCATGGACAGCCCACTTCAAAACATCCCACAGATGTTCAATGATATTTAGGTCTGGGGACTGGGATAGCCATTCCAGAACATTGTAATTGTTCCTCTGCATGAATGCCTGAGTAGATTTGGAGCGGTGTTTTGGATCATTGTCTTGCTGAAAGATCCATCCCCGGCGTAACTTCAACTTTGACACTGATTCTTGAACATTATTCTCAAGAATCTGCTGATACTGAGTGGAATCCATGCGACCCTCAACTTTAACAAGATTCCCGGTGCTGTCATTGGCCACACAGCCCCAAAGCATGATGGACCCTCCCCAAATTTGACAGTGGGTAGCAAGTGTTTTTCTTGGAATGCTGTGTTTTTGTGGTGCCATGCATAACGCCTTTTATATGACCAAACAACTCAATCTTTGTTTCATTAGTCCACAGGACCTTCTTCAAAAATGAAACTGGCTTGTCCAAATGTGCTTTTGCATACCTCAAGCGACTCTGATTGTGGCGTGCATGCAGAAACGGCTTCTTTCGAATCACACAGCTTCTCCTTGTGCAGTGTGCGCTGTATTGTTGACGATGCACAGTGACACCATCTGCAGCAAGATGATTCTGCAGGTCTTTGGAGGTGGTCTGTGGATTGTTCTTGACTGTTCTCACCATTCTTCACCTCTGCCTTTCTGATATTTTTGTTGGCCTGCCACTTCTGGCCTTTACAAAAACTGCCCCTGTGGTCTTCCATTTCCTTACTATGTTCCTCACAGTGGAAACTGACAGGTTAAATCTCTGAGACAACATTTTGTATCCTTCCCTGAACAACTATGTTGAACAATCTTTTTTTTTCAGATCATTTGAGAGCTGTTTTAAGGAGCCCATGATGCCACCCCTCAGAGAAGATGCAACTAGGAGAACAACTTGCAAGTGGACACCTGAAATAGCTTTTCTCATGATTGGATACACCGGGCTATGAAGTACAAAGCTCAATGAGGTTACCAAACCAATTTAGTGCTTCAGTAAGTCAGTAAAAAGTAGTTAGGAGTATTCAAATCATGAAAATCAGAAGGGTGCCCATACTTTGGCACCTGTCAAATTTTGAAATACTGCATATTTCACATTTTTGTTAGTACAATAAACCTCATTTCAAACCTGAAATATTAATGTGTCCATCAGTTATTACATATATCACACTGAAATAGCTGTTGCAAAAAAACAACTTTAAACAAAAAAAAATGAGTAAGATTAAGAGGGGTGCCCAAACTTTTTCATATGACAGTATGACTTATTTTAGTTATGCCTTTTATCTAGACATTTTTCAAACTGTCGAGAATTTAAAAAATAGTATATAAAACACAGAATATATTTGGTGCACATTATGTAGACTGATTTTATTTTCTTCCCTTTTTTAACATATTTCGATATTAAAACAATGTCTGACAAATTTCTGGGACATTAGAAATCATACTTTTTTATGACTGTATTCTAAACATTCAATGTTTCCGATATATAGATGGACAGATAAATAGAAATAGATGGATGATAGATACTAATGATGATTCTGTGTACATTTATATTGCAATGTTTAAGGATGTATGAGGATTTCCTTTTCAGGAATTTTGGAAAAAGTTTTCAATGTGAGCTAGTTTTATAGGTGCAATGTGGGAAAAAGAAATAAAATCATAATAAAAAAATCTCCTTACACTTGTGCTGCTTTGAATGTGGACCATCTGTGCCCCCAGCTGGAGTGCCGGCAATGGTCTGGCACTTGAACCACACCATATTTACAGATCTAAACACAAATGGCTACTGCCTGATTGTTTCACGATTCATTAGTCAGACAAGCTCTCCTCTCCCGCCAGCACAGCTGTTACAGAGTAAACCTTTGTCACTTAATAGGCCTGATTATTACCTTCCATCAAAGGTATTGATCTGTGTCAGTTTCGTTTTTTAAGAAAGCGAGAAGAATAAAACAAAACAAAATTGTCACAAATCACAAGGAGCTGAAAAACATCCCTTTTGATTTAAAAGTCAACGCTAAATCTCACGACTACAAGTCACATGCGTCAGTGGAAACAATGATTAATTCATGCATGACCAGAAATGTTCTCACACTGAAAAGGTATACACTTCACCATTGATTGCTGCCAAGAAGATGGAATTACCTGCATGTAAAAAAAATCATCTCAGTAATACTTTATGGAATAATATAGATGGACTAACCATAATTAAACATAGAGGGAGCCATATGGAAATACCAGTGAAAGTACCGTATATACTCACGTATAAGCCGAGTTTTTCAGCCCACAAATTGGCTGAAAAGTCCCCCTCGGCTTATATGCGAGTATATACCAGTGGGTAGAATACAGGCGCGCCGCCCGCCCCCCCCCCCCCCCCCCAGAGGGGTACAGGCCCCCCATCAGGATCCAAGGCCCCCCTCCTTGCTCCGCAAAACCTGCAAAGGAAAATCCTTAACTTATCACTCTCCAGTCTCCGCCGTCCCGCCGCTGCCATCACGATTCCGTCTTCTTCCAGCGTCTTCTGACTTCCTGTGGTCGCGGGCAATGACGTCATTGCCCGCGACCACAGGAAACCGGAAGACGCTGGAAGAAGACGGGGACCGTGATGGCAGCGGCGGACGGCGGCGACTGGAGAGTGATAAGTATAAGATTTTCCTTTGCAGGTTTTGCGGAGCAAGGAGGGGGGCCCTGGATCCTGATGGGGGCCTGTATACTGATGGGGAGGGGGGGCGGCTGTATTCTACCCATGGGGCTGTATATACCTCTGGGGCTACTGTATACTACCACTGGGCTCTATATACCTCTGGGCTGCTGTATACTACCACTGGGCTGTATATACCTCTGGGGCTGCTGGATACTACCATTGGAGCTTTATTTACCTTGGGCTGCTGGATACTACCACTGGGGCAGTATATACCTCTGGGGCTACTGTATACTACCACTGGGGCTGTATATACCTCTGGGCTGCTGGATACTACCACTGGGGCTGTATATACTCTGGGCTGCTGGATACTACCACTGGGGCTGTATATACCTCTGGGGCTGCTGGATACTACCACTGGGGCTGTATATACCTCTGGGGCTGCTGGATACTACCACTGGGGCTGTATATACCTCTGGGGCTGCTGGATACTACCACTGGGGCTGTATATACCTCTGGGCTACTGTATACTACCACTGGGGCTGTATATACCTCTGGGGCTACTGTATACTACCACTGGGGCTGTATATACCACTGGGAGCTGCTGTATACCACACTGCTGGGGGCTGTATACCTGTGCTGGGGTCCACCCTCGGCTTATACACGAGTCAATAGGTTTTCCCAGATTTTGGGGCAATAGTAGGGGGGTCGGCTTATACACAGGTCGGCTTATACACGAGTATATACGGTAATTTTTAGCAGAAAGATATGACATTTGTAACACTACTCCCAAAAACATGTACAACCTGTATTGGTTTCCCAATGAATAATGGTCAATCAGTGGCGTAACTACAATGGGTGCAGAGGTTGCAATCTCACACTGCTGGGGCTGTATACCTGTGCTGGGTCCCCCTCGGCTTATACACGAGTCAATAGGTTTTCCCAGATTTTGGGGGCAAAAGTAGGGGGGTCGGCTTATACACGGGTCGGCTTATACACGAGTATATACGGTAATTTTTAGCAGAAAGATATGACATTCGTAACACTACTCCAAAAAATATGTACAACCTGTATTGGTCTCCCAATGAAAAATGGTCAATCAGGGGCGTAACTACAATGGGTGCAGAGGTTGCAATCTCACCCGGGCCCTGTAGCCTAGCGGCCCCAAAAGTCCCTTTGGCCTATAGAAAAACACTAATGCTAATAAAGATTTGCAATAATTGGGGGCCCCATTGGAGCTTTCGCATTCAAGTTACGCCACTGTGGTCATTGATCTATGCAACTGCATACTACATAGCTATTTACATCATCCCCAGATTCTGACTTCTATGTAATTCACTTTTCAATGCAAGTGTAAAATAGTTTTAGCAAAGTATTTAGCAAAGTTCCAACAAAAAGATGGGGGGCCTGATTTATCAAAGCATGTATGTAGCCGCACTAAGATTATGCAAGTTTTGGTCTTCTCCACAATTTTTTCCCAACTTCGACAAAGTGAGCAGAGCTGGGGCAGGACAGGAGTGATTCATGATCAGCAGCCATGTTCACTATGCCACAAATCTTACTTCAGCCGGGGCTTCAGTAAGATTGGTGGCGAGGAGCACGCCACTCATCTGGTGATTCTGATTCAATTCATGAAGAGGCATGACTCCATCATGCCTCCTCATCAAGACAGTCTAGATGTCTCAGGCCCATGCTCTTTTGCCATATATTTGACCAACATAGACATATGTCACATATACCCAGGAATATGTTTCTCTCTATCCCTATGTGGACAGCCAATAAGTATGATTTGAATAGAGAGGATTAAACTTGTTGAAATATATACAGTAGTTGTGCTCAAAAGCATGCATACCTTAGCAGATTTTTTGCTTTCTTGGCCTATTTTCAGAGAATATAAATGATAACACAAACACTTTTTTCCCCACTCATGGTTAGTGGTTGAGTGAATTCATTTATTGTCAAACTACTGTGTTTTTCTTTTTACTCATAATGACAACCAAAAACATCTAAATGACCTGATCAAAAGTTCACATACCCTGGTGATTTTGACCTGATAATATGCACAGAAGTTCACACAAATGAGTTGGAATGGCTAATAAAGGTAACATCCTCACCTGTGACCTGTTTGCTTGTAATCAGTGTGTGCATAAAAGCTGAGAGAGTTTATTGGATCCAGAGAGACCTATGCATCATTCATCCAGCCACTGATGTTTCTGGATTGTGAGTTATGGGGAAAGCAAAAGAATTGTCAATGGGTCTACAGGAAAAGGTAGTTGAACTGTATAAAACAGAAGAGGTATAAAACGATATCAAGGAATTGATAGTGCCAGTCAGCAGTGGCATTAAATGATCCTGGAAATGATTGTAGATTAATAGTTGCTGAGAAAAAAAATGCATTGCATACAGATGGCATATGCAAGTCATACAGATGTCTTACAGATGCAAAGAGAGATAAAAATTGCACACTCGCACGACATACAGAATGTTATACGCATGACTCTTGGGATGAAAATAGAACTTATTTTTTATACTCCAGTGTGAAGTGGTGGGGAGAATAACAAGGGGGCTGCACAGCATGGAAATGTGGGGTTTGGAATGACAAGGGGGCTGCACAGCATGGGCGTAACTACAATAGGTGCAGAGGTTGCGATCGCACCCGTCCCTGCAGCCTAGGGGGGGCCCCAAATGTCCTTTTGGCCCATAGAAAAAGACTAATGCTATTAAAGATTTGCAATAATAGGGGGCCCCGTTGGAGTTTTCGCATCGGGGCCCCTGGGCCTGAAGTTACGCCACTGGCTGCACAGCATGGAAATCGGAGGAGAATGATAAATTTGGGGGGCTGCATAGCTTGGAGATGGGGGTGTGAGTGGTAAACAAAGGGTCTGCACAACACGAAAATTGTTGGACAACTGTACCTTTGCCTGGGGAGCACAGTGTGTAAAATATGTAACATTGGAGTATCACGGCATGGATATGGGGTGGTATGGGGAGGGCTCGACATGGAGCAGGGTAGCATGGGGGGCTCAGTATGGAGCAGGGTAGCATGGGAGGGGCATGATATGGAGCAGGATAGCATAGGAAAAGCATAGTATTATGAGAGGTGGCAGCATGAAGTGGAGATAATAGTTCCTAAGTGAGAAAGGTGTTGTGGTATAATTCATTACAGGGAGGACAGTGTGGTGTTTTTCTATTTATGAGGGAGTGGTTCAGCGGTAATAATTAACTAGGAAACACAATGTAATGGGAATATTTTTTAGGGTAGAATAATGTGTACACTATATGTAAGGCAGTGTGGGGTCCTTTGATAAGGGAGCACAGTGAGGGGCAATTATTTATTCAGGGGCACAGCATAGGACTTACTTAAGGTTATTCTTTAGTCAGAAACATTACAATGACACTGTTTTGGTATGCGCTGCAGAAGACCAGGCAAGAAGGTAGTCCTGGGAGATGCAGGACAATGTGTTTCTAAGATTGATTAAATGGTAAGGGAGTCTTTTACCCCCCAAATGCCTATTATTCTGCATACACATTTATATAGGGGATGTACTGTTCTGGTGATGTATTTCTGTAATGACAGGAGTTCTGGTGATGTATTATTGTATTGCCGGTGGCTTGGTGATGTAGTCATGTGGATGGTGTTACACAAAACAGTCATCCAGAGATGTGGATGGTGTAATCTTTAACTTAAGAGACTTGATCCTAAAACATTATAAGGTAAGTGTGCTGGACTAAAAATACAGCTGAATGTCATCCAAGCAATTAATTGACTAAAGATGGCTGTCTAATTGCTGGGCCAGCAGCGATCTTCCTTCATTCTCCTATATACAGGAGCACTCATTATGCCAAGTGTTCCTGTATTCTCTATTAGAACCATTGCTGGACATCTCTGGCTGCAATCACTTAGAGGACAAAAAGATATAGAGCCTGGACATGCTGAATCCTTATCTCCCCCAACAATCATTAGTTAGAGCCCCCGCACACCTTAGATTGTCCTCGCAACCTGTTGATTTCGGTGGGTTTAGTCTGAGTGTATTAACGGTGGCCGCAAGTGAGGAGCGGGGAGGGGGGTTGCTAGTGCTGTTAGAGTGAGTGAGGAGCATGCTGCAGCCAGCGGCACCCATCACACAGGAAGCCGCTGTGTGGTGCAGGCGCCACCCCCTTCTACACAGCCGCTCCCACTGCCTGCTTGCCGCCTGAGACTCAGGGCTCACACTGTCCAATGGACGGTGCGGGCCTGCTAATGTGTATCAAGGTCTTCATTACTATCTGAAGGCTACGAGCACTTTGACATCTGTGAACCCCAAGTCCTGTAATTCAGACAAAAGATGCTTCAGGACAAACTTAAAAAAAGTCAAAAGACTGAACATATGAACAGCAAGTCAATCTCACATTGCTGTGCATGAGTTCATTTCTTTTAGCATTTTTTTGTTGCTATTTTCAGGCAGAATCCCGAGCGCATCTGCCAGAAAATTAAAATGCTGTGTCTGTGCACCTACGCTTAGTCTGACTGATCAGTAAGGGGCACGACCACTGATGTGCCTATGGCGGCAGGAACCCTGAATAAAGCACTGAGCATACCCTAAAACTTGGAAAAAAAACCTTTAACACATTCCCAGCATAATATCCATTGTTACATCCTACTTTTCAAGATGTTTCTGCAAGGTGACATTCTAATATATGAAGGAGCTTGTTAATGTTGCCGTAACATCCACTCTAACATCTGCTTCGGCCGCTAGGCAGTGCCACACTGTTGTTATGGGTAATACTTGATAGCATCAATCCTGTTTTTCTTCCTGGGGTTCCGTCCAGTCTGGAAGCTATAGGGTTAGGCTGGAGTGACACTACCATAGGACTGGTGCAAGGATTGTATCGCACTGCTCGGACCATCCACCGGTTCTCCTGACCCGAGCATGACAAGCTTCATGTATTTCTATGCAGCCGTCACTCTTAGATCAGGAGAAACGATGGCCAGACCTGGTATTTTGATGCGATCCTCGTGTGAGTGATATGACACTGTGACCCCCAGATTTAAACTGTTGCCCTGATTCCAATCTGCTGTTGGCAGTAGATGGAGCTGCTCCATTTAAACAACTATTGGCCAGCTCTCAGTACCAGTTAGTATTGCTAGCTTACTGAATATTGATGAGCTCTGAAACTATTAGTTGTTCTGATTACTCCAGTTACTTGACCTTGGCTCAATTTCTGACTACCCACTTGCTTTATGATTCTGTTCCTGATGTGACCTCCTCATTCTGATCCGGCTACCTGACTATCCTTCTTGCCAGTTGGTATTATCAAACAGCAGCTGACTCAGTGGCTCTTGCCCAAGGATCCCTATATCAATTCAGATCCCTATACAGGGAAAAATTGTGAAATCCAGTGCTCTGGGAAACAGAGAAGCTTACACCAAGCCTGTTTGTGAAAGCTAAGGCCAGCTTAGTCAACAGTCTTGCAGAGTGAATGAATGACCCACTCTCACTACCAGTCAATAGTATTGCTTATTGGTACTCAAGAAATTATTATGTTTAAAATCCAAAGCTTTCACTGACTCGTGACTAGTGATGAGCGAGTAGTAAGATACTCGGGTTTGGATAGCACTAACCGAATACTTTGAACTGTATCAGTATTCAGATCTGAGTGAGTTCCCAATTGACTTGCATTGGATTCATTACTAGTTACTTGTTCAAAGTATTCGGTTAGAGCTATCCAAACCTGAGTATCTTAGTACTCGCTCATTACTACTTGTGACATTGTCCCATTGACCTAATGCTTGTTTCCCATCTCCCCAAGGGTAAAATATGTAATCTCTTTGATTCAGAACGTGAGGCCATGAAAGATTAGATAGCAGACAGTTTGCAAAAAGTGTTCATGAGACTAACAATATCACCAGTGGAGACCAGTTTATTTTTTGTTGGTTAAAAAGATGGTGGTCTTAGACATGTATTGATTATCGGGAACTTAAGAAAATTACTGTGAAGAATCAGTATTTTCTGCCAATCATCACTGATCTCTGTAATCAGCTGTTGAGAGCTAGTTAGTTTATCAAGCTTGATCTCAAGGGTGCATAAAATCTAACCGTATAAAAGAAGGATATCAGTGGAAGACAGCATTTCACACACCTGAGGGTCACTATAAGTATCTTGTAATACCTTTTGGGCTAAGTAGTGCTATTTTAAACATTTTATTGATGACATATTCACCAATAAAAATGGACAATATGTGGTTGTCTATCAGGATGATATCTTGATTTATTTACCTAATATTATGTCATACATGCAACTTGGACGTACTGTACTCCAGAGACTTAGAGATCATCTGTTACTTGCAAAAACTTGAAAAATGTGTAAAGAAAAAGTAAATTTCATGGGGTATATCTTGTCTGGTAATGGTTTCCGAATGGACCTCTCTAAAATCCAAGCTGTTAAGAAGTGGGTGCAACCCAAGTCACTGAAGGACTTGCAGCATTTCCCTTGGGTTTTACAATTACTATCCTAAATTTTTTTTTTTTTTTAAATTCAAGACTGCTCAACCACTTACTTACTTGAGCAAGAAAGGAGCAGATGTAGCTAACTGGAAGCCATAGGTCATCCATGCATTCACAGAACTCAAGAAGAATTTCTAACCTGACCCGCATTGGTGCAGTCCACCTGAGAACTTTTTTTATAGTATAGGTTAATGCCTCAGAGGTTGAAGTGGGAGCAGTGTTGTCTGAGTGTGCACAGTCTCTCAATCAACTCCACTCATATGCCTTCTATCACAAATATTTTCATCTACTGAAAAGAACTATGATATTGGCAATTGTGAATTGTTAGCAATTAAATGGGCCTTTGAAGAATACCGATGCACTCTCCCAAAGTTTCTGCCCATTCCAAACCACCGAGTCAAAACATGTCCCCATTCTAGCTGAGGGTACAGTTGTGTCCGCAATCTCTCTACATCTTACTGAGGAGATTCAAATAATCAAGAATTAGCCCGACAATACTCCTTCTAAAAAATTATTTGTTCCTCCCCAGTTTCGCCTACGATTACTTCATGAATCTCATGATTCTTTACTTGCCGGTCACCCTGGGATTAACAATACCATCCAACAAATTACCAAAAATTTTTGGCAGCCAACTATCATTTGAGATTGTGGAAAATATGTTCACACTTGCAAAATTTG
Source organism: Allobates femoralis (assembly GCA_033576535.1). NCBI lineage: Eukaryota > Metazoa > Chordata > Amphibia > Anura > Aromobatidae > Allobates > Allobates femoralis. The sequence continues at coordinate 325,185,672 of JARQOC010000003.1, forward strand.
TGCCTGGAAAAAACTTACCACTTCTAAAAGTCCTTGGACCCACCTTGCCATCAATTTCTTTACTGACCTCCCACTCAGAAAGGAAAGCTGTGATTTGGGTAGTGGTGAATAGATTTAGTAAATAGTGACATTTTGTTCCCTTATCTCGGTTGGCTAACTCCCAATTTAAGGTTGTTTATCAAATACCTGGTACATTCACATGGGATTCTGGAAAATATAGTTTCTGATATAGAAAGTCAGTTTTTAACTGAATCAGGAAGGTGTTCTGTTGTAAAATTTATATTGAATTGCCTTTTCTATCAGCTTATCACCCAGAGATCAATGGTCAGACTGAACCAAACACTCAAGCAATGTTTTCATTGTCATGCCTCTGACAATCAGTCTGATTGGGTGGAACACTTGTCATTAGCTAAGTTTATCACAAATAATTAATATCAGGAATCCATTAAGACTTCTCGATTTTTCTGTAATATTGGGTATCATCCACGTTTTGGTTCCTTTGCCACATCTGAAGCGGACACTCAAGTGGATGATAAATCTATAGGCAAGTTTAAGTTAGTCTAGTCTGAAGTCAGAGAAAACCTGAAAAGTGCACAGAATAGACAAACCTCATCTGCAAATAAGAAGCGCATTGATGGGTTGAGCTTTCCTATTGGGGTATTGGGGACAAGGTATAGTTATTTGCTAGAAATATCAAACTCAAAGTCCCCTCTACCAAACTGTGTCCTGCATTCACTGGTCTAATGAGATTATTGAGATGGTAAATCAAGTAGCCTTTCGTTTTAATTCCCCCCCCCCAATCCAGTTTCCCAATGTCTTTCATAAATCTTTGCTTAAGAGATATTCTTTGCCGATGCACTCTGTTAACAATCCCCTACATCTATGTGGGTTGGAGCCAGCCTAGAGTATGAAGTGATGAAATGAAAGAAATCTTTGATTCCAGGATAGTAAGGCAAACGTTGCAGTACGGTACTTTGTTCATTGGGAAGGCTATGGACCCTAATGGTGCCTTCACACCTGGCGACGTCGCTAGCGACATCGCCGAAAAAGTGATGTATCAGCGATGTCGCTAGCGATGTCGCGCTGTGTAAATGTGCGGCGCGACCGCGTTTTATCGCTGGTCGCAGGTTGACAGGTTTCTGGGAAGAACCATAAACCTGGCAACCGGCGACCCCCGATAAGGCTGGATCGCGCCGTGTGACATCGCCAGAGCGATGTCGGCGGCGATCCAGCCTATACCGCAGCGTTGCTGCGGATCGCTCGCTGGGCTGGGCTCAGCCCAGCGAGCGATGTCACCGCCCGCGTTGCTGCGACATCGCCGGCCGCAGCGATGCTGTGTGACAGCTGGCCAGCGATGTCGGAAGCGAGCAGGCACCCGCGCATTGCTTCCGACATCGCTGGCCAGATCGTGCTGTGTGACAGCACCTTAAAGAAAGAGGTATCAGATAATGACACTAATGCTGACAATCTTATCAGAGAATTAAATACGGTAATTCTTTCCCTGGTAAGCCTTGTCCTAAGTGTCTGGAAGCCCCTCTTAAGGGGAGTCAACCTCTAGGCAGCACCAAACAGTTGTTACAGGTGATGTTTGATAGCATCAGTCCTGTTTTATTCCTGGACTTGTGATTCTGTCCAGTCTAGAAGCTTTGGGGTTAATCTGTTGTTTTGGTTCCTATCTGCTGTCAGCACTGGGTGACGCTGCTCTATTTTAACCCCAGAGAGACAGCTCCCACTGCCAGTCAATAGCATTGCTATTCAACTGAATACTGCTCAGCTCTGATCCTGTCAGTTGTTCTGATTACTCCAGTTATTTCACCTCGTCTTGACTTCTAACTACCCATATGCTTTATGATTCTGGTTGTGACGTGACTTCCAGATTCTGACTCACCTACCTGATTATCCTTTTTGCCATCTGTTGTTTCTGTGACTGTTGCCAAGGGGCCCCTGCATAAGTCCAGATCCTTGTACAAAAGATAAAGGGGGAAAGCCAGGGAAACCCTTGGGCTCTGGGAAATGGAGTAGTTTGCACCAAGTCTGTTCATAGAAGCAATTTTTGAGTTACAAGGGGACTACGAATAGTGCCACCATGACAGCTGCAATCACCCAACTGATGGCTAAGCACTTGTAGCAACAGCTAAGGCTAGTGCTAGCACTGACCTTGGCTGTTTAAACGTCTTGATGTGTTCGTGAGGTACCAATGGTGTTCATAGCAAACACAATTTAATCAATGATCTTGTCACGTCCTACTGACGGACCCCACACGTAGACCCACTGGACCGCGTTAAGCGGATGCTGATACAGGGTGATAGAGAGTCAGACAAGTACCGTAGAGTCAACAGGTTTATTAACAATAACACAAGACCCCACGCCCCTGGGGAGAGCCACAAGGTCGCAGCACTGGACACCCAAAGAAGGAGGCCCCGGTGCGCTTAACCCCTATACAGGGATCCCGCCGGTACCAACCTCGGAGGGGCCAATGAAGCGGACACGAGTGTTCAACCGACCCCAGGCGACGTGGTAACAAAACAGCAACCGGGTATACAATAAGAAACGGGAAACCGGGAACACGGAGACCAGGAACACAGGGGAACCAGGAACACAGGGGAACCAGGAACACAGGGGAACCAGGAACACAGGGGATCCAGAGCCAGGCTTGAGACAGAGATCAGCGTGGAAGAGATCCGGGAAACCAGCCAGGAACATGGCGGTCAGCAAGGAGCCGACAGGGCACACGAGGAATCCGGAACCAGGCTTGAAACATCGATCAGCTTGGAGAGATCCGGGAAACCAGCCAGGAACACGGAGGTCAGCAAGGAGCCGGCAAGGCAGGAATCTGTAGGAAGTAACACAGGGAAATCAGGTAACAGACCAAATAAGGAGCGACCTGACCAGACCAGAAATGGCAGCTCCACTAGGGAGAAGTTGTCCTGGCCCCGACTGACTGGAAACAGGAAGTTTATATCATAGCAGGGCAGTCCTGATTGGCAGGACACAGAAGCATGGTGATTGGCTGAGGGGAGGAGCATGCTCCCTGCAGTCTCTCCAGCAGAAACAGGTTTGGAGATGTAGTTTCATGTGCTCAAGCAGTAGCCCCGGAAAGGGAGGAGAAGAGCAGCGCTACTCCAGCAGAGGGCGCTGGAACCCTGCGGCAGACCCCCGAGGGGTAACAGACCTCTGAGTCTTCTAGGAATGCTTGCACGTTAAAACCTGGCCAAAAATTGGAATAGAATGCAATTAAAAAATCTTGTGTTTACCCAAAATGGTATGAATAAAAAGATCAACTTGCTTTACAAAACACAAGCCTCACATCACATTGTCGACAGCAAATTAGAAAAGTAATAGGTCTCAAAATATGCCAATGCAGAAAAACATTTCAATATATAAATGTTTCTAATGTGTAAAAGTAGCAAAACATAAAATACATATATAAATCTGGTATTGCTGTAATTGTAGTGATCCGAAGAATAAAGACATGTTATCAATCATACCTCATGCTGAAAAGTGGAAAATATAAACACAATTGTTGATCTGCTGCTGTTGATTGTTCATTCTGCTTGTCAAAAATTGCATTAAAGATCAGTTTACAGTTAAACTGTTCTCTATGCTGAGCACTTAAGTCAGGTTTCCACCTAACTCTAAAAGAAAAAGGATTCAGACAGGTCTCAAGACAGAATAATTCACTGTAGTGAGGCAAATGGAGTCCTTTGATGTAGGGATGAGTGAGTATAATCGTTACTATTCGGTACTCGAATAGTAATGATATTCGGCTACTCGCTACTTGCCGAGTCTCTTGTGATTACTCGGGAGTAGCGAGTAGTCCTTTTACTTTCGCAGTGTATCTATATATACACTGTGAAAGTACACTAAAAGTGAAGAAAAGTTGTTAAAAAATAAAAAAAACATCATACTCACCTTCCAACGCCTGCACCGGGACCGGAAAACCTCACCTCCGATGTGCAGCAAGGACCTGCCAGTCTGATAGCCATTCAGATGGCTAGGAGCGATCTGGCCAATCAGATGGCCGGACGTCACAAACCATGTGATCATTATCAGCCACCTGATTAGCCAGATTGCCAGGTCTTGAACGTGCATCACTGAAGGTGCATCGGAAGGTGAGTATGATGTTTTTTTTTATTTTTTAACAACTTTTCTTCACTTTTAGTGTACTTTTGCAGTGTTTATATAGATACACTGCGAAAGTACTCACATTTCAATTGGACACGCTATGCTCGCAACGAGTACCGAGTACCAGGACCTACTCATTGTGAGTATAGCGAGTCCGATTACTTCAGTACTCGCTCATCCCTACTTTGATTTAATCTGGGCTCTTTCCTAGCAGTGTCCTATCTGTTTAGGCATGCACAAAAGCGAAGTCGACAATGCTTTTGTGCAACTTAAAAAGACGTATATAGGCCCGACATAGTCCAGAGTAATTCTGCTTGCCTTACTTTAGCGAATAGATGGATTCACTGGTGATTCCAACTAAATCAAGTAATTTGGAGTTTAAAAAAAAACTGAAATTAAAATACTCAAGTGCACAGGATAGATGTGAACCAAGCCTTATAAGCTATCCGAAATGTTATGAACCACAAAATAGTACCAAATAAAACAAGCTTCCACACAGATCCGTCAATGGAAATAATTACTGACAACACAAATGCACTGGAAATGCCCCATGCTCCAGCCTCTCTCATCCCACCACCACCGCCTCAAAAGAAATCTAGCAAAATCTGCATCCCCAAATCCAAAAGCCCCCATGCATGCTTAGCAACACAGTATACCATAACCACAATTAATTTAAATTTATAGCATTACTGAGGGGGGGAAGAACACTTAATTTATGGAGTGCATCTTTGCAGAACCACAAGCTGAGTGCAATGTATTAGGCACAAAGCTGGCATGTTAGCAATTTTTACTGGACAACACCAACTGCCTGCTTGTTTCTGAAAACACCCATGTAGTCGACATCATCACTGCTCCTGTAGATGAATTCTCAGAAGGGTGTAATTTCAAAAATGGGGTCACTTTTGTTTTTTTTTGCTGTTCTGGCACTTGGGTCCTCTGCAAATGGCACATTTATTTCAGGAAAATCTGCTCTCCAAAAGTCAAATTGCATAAATTTCCTCTCAAGCTCTGTCATGTGGCAAAACAGTGCTGTACAGTCACATGCTGGGTATTGCCATATTCAGGAGAAAGTTTGTAACAAATTATGGCATTCCCTTGCAAAAAAATAAAATCTGGGGCTAAAACCACATTTTTGTGCTAAATAATGTATGTCGTTATTTTTCTTCACCACCCAACAATTAGTGTGGCACCCCTGCGACCAGGGTGGCCACAGGGTGAACCTCAGCCAGGTAAGATAGAGAAGGTTGACTGAGAAACACCCACACAGATACACACGCCGACCCTACGCCTAGGACTCTAGGCAAGGGGTAGCAGGGGTTAAGAGTAGTGTGGGTGGAGTGTAGAGCAGCACTGGACAAGTGGGTGTGTGGCACCATGTTGCTACAGGTAACCACAGACTCACCTACAGCACGGATGGATTTCCACAGTGGGAACACAGACGCCAACAATGCCTTCCACCCCAACACAGTAGAGGGAGCTAAACTTGCTGCTCTTAGGCAAGATCCCCTATAAATACTGGTGCTGGGGGCAGAGTTAGTTAGAGTGTGCAGACGGTAGAAGAGCTGTGAAGATGTTCTGGTGGTCGGTGCCGCGCTAGGCCCAAGCCAGTAACCCTGAACAGCCTTTAGAGTAGTCAAGCAGGGCCCAAGAGTGGGGTCGGAAGCCGAGGAGAGAACAGAGAAAGAGCAAATTGGTGACCGAGGAGTCATCTTTGGTTCACTCCAGAAAGCATCCCGGACACCGGAGTCCGAGTCTGCCACCTAGCCCAGCAGAGAATACCGGGTTACCGTGGAGACTTCAGTCTCCTGGGCATCTGTGCAGCCACCAACAAGTGAGCCACGCACCGCAGAGAGAGGAACAGCGCCAGTCTATCGTGGGTTTCCCAACAACAGCACAAGTTATAGGAGAGCAGAGGAGGCCAGCCAAGTTTCACATGGGGCGGGGGCTTCACACACATTGGAAAAGAGACAAGGAGGCTTTATACCCACTCACTGTGGAGATCCTAAAGTGCTTCTTGACCACCCTACAGTACCTGGACTTTTACCTGCCAAAGCATCAGTAAAAGGTAAAGAAATAACCTGTGGTGTGTGTGTCAATACCTCAATCTTTGCCGCTGCCATCCACAGAGACTGTCCCGTTAACTAACAGCTCGGCCAAATCCCTGCTCCATCCCTCATCATCATTACCAAACTCCCCAGGGATCCAGCTCCGCCTGTGGGGAGCTTCAACACCTAGCAACCCATCCATCATCCCTGGAGGCCCCACGCAGCACTGGTGCAGTCACCAGAAACCACAGGTGGTGTCACGACAAATTATTCCTATTACAATTTAATCTCCTTTTTTAAAGCTGACCACCAGGGCCACGGGTCTGGGCCGGCCACCAGTGACATCCCAACTGCAACTGAGGGCCCAGATACCCGAGTCCACATAACCCTGGAGCGCGTCATAGCTTTCCTGGCGTCACGAACAGGATCGAACCAACCCGTACCTAACGGGTATTGTGTGCCTTTGCCAACTTTAAAACCACGTCTAAAAGAACTTTCACAGTCTTTAAACACGGCACCAAGAACTGGTTCACGCCATTTTACCGAGAATCTAAAGATGGCGGGTTAACCATGTGAAGGACAATGTGCAGGCCCGGGGGTGTGCCTCAGACCCTTGTCTTGGGAGGACCTAGCCAGAGGCACAAAACTGTTTGCCCGCCCCGATGGCCATAAATCAACCAAGGGGACGGCCCATAGGAAGTGATCCGAGGGGAACCGCCAAAAGCCAATATAACACCAACCGGCAGAGAAGGACACAACTAAAAGACTCTGGTACCTGGTGCAATGGCGGCGACCCGTTGGGCAGATCTGATGAGAGAGGTGGAGCAGCAGGCCCACGCTGCCCATGGAGGTCCATGGTCAGTCTCCCTCTTGACCAATGAGGGAGATGCGGACTACTGGAGGGACACGTTTGGAGAGCTGTGGAACAACCTGCCTGAAGTGATGGAGTGGGTGGTCTGCAGCTGGAGTGCATAATGGGCCGTGGAGCTGATGGCCGGGTCAATGACCGGGAGGCACGAGAAGCAGCAGCCGCTGCACAGGCTGTGGCGGAGAACCTGGCGGCTTCACCACCCATGCATACCCTTGAGACAGGAGTGCAAACGGACGATCCAGTGGACCCGCCTGCAGGCCCTACCAACACTATACAGGTCCAGGACTCCAGAGAATCTGGCCAGGAGCCGGATGTCATCGTCGAGGGGACGACGATCAGACTGGTTCCGTGGAGGAGGACTCCGACCTGGATAACTTGGACTAGGTCCTAGGAGCCACAGGAGGTGACACTCCCGAAGCAGCGTGGTGGAGTGCCCGGGAGTACTGGCGTGGGACCATGCATGGGTTCCTTGCCGAGGTAAGCGCTGTTCCAGATGCCCTGGCAACAAACTCACCACTCCTGGCATACTTCTCCCAAGTCAGAGTGGCAAACCAGGTGGCCCGACAACGCCGCCGCAAGGAGTGGGGGCAACGTGAAATGGAGAGCCGCCATGCCCGCGACGAGGCCCACTGACAACCTCCGTTACCCCTGGATCTTTGCAAACAAGGTACTGTGGTATCCTTTTACTATGCGGATGGGTGGGGGTTCATCAGAGAACCTGAACTAGAAGAGGAGATACTTGTGGGATGACGAGATATTGAACCTCATTTACGCCATGGTCACCCGGACCAGGACCTTTACCGGGGAGACCAGGTCATGCGGGACCCATGGGATGGTTCGCCATAAGGGTGTCCTGCCTCTAAGCAACAGAACATTGATTGCTACCCGGAACTATACATAGTTTTATTTTTGCCTTTCCCTTTTTTTTTAATAATGTTTACTGACCCCTTTTTGCCTTTTGAGCCTGGACTGTCCCTGTTAAGCCAGAGACTCTTGTGTGATATCATGTTTTTATCCAAAGCGGCCCAGCGGTGATATAGCACCCGGGACTGTGAAGGACAATAATTACCATCCCTGTCACACTGGGAATGCAAGATTTGTAGGCACTCCCACACTTGAGCCTAGGCAAATGGTTGGAGCTTGGTCCCTGGGGGGGAGAGTTAGGGGAGGAGGGAGGTAGAAAAATGGGGAGTTCTAGTTTGCCCCAAGGAGAAGAAGGAAAGGGAGCCCTGAGAGAGGAAAGGGTTCTCCGAGAGAGGGGGCCTGAGAGAAGAAAAGGCAGCCCAGGAAAAGAGAGAGTGAACCTCCATACCGGAGCGTCCATACTCCGGTGGAAACTCTGGTCCACAACGGGGAGCGGGCTCCGAGGACACAGTGCAGGGAGTCTAGCCCCTGAGCCTCCAGTACCGGCCGTCACGGGTCAGTCTACCGGCCCTGACACCCTGTCCATACAACACCACCATACCAGGATTGCCCACCTAAAGGTCGAGGTCCCCCTTCTTAAGAGCTGGGAAGCCGGGAACTCATCAGCACCCCCAACGGACCTGGTAGTAAGGGGGTAGTGCAAGGACAGGAATCAGCAGCAGGACCTGGGATAGTCAAGAGAAGGCATACCACAGGAGACTCAGAGAGACCTTGCAGCCTGCTGTCACTACCCGGCCAGCTACCTCATGCAAAAGACTGTTTTCCACTGTGAACTGCGTTGTCATCAGAACTCTTCCAGTAAAGTACCCAGGTAGCGAGACAGAGAGTGTTCTATTACTGCATTGCTCATAATCTACCTTTACAGACTGCATCTACATCATCGATGCACTCCTTCCCCGGAGGCCCAGCTCTACCTGCTGGGAGCTGTTCCATCAAAGCTGCAGTACCATCGCACTCCGGAGGTCTGAAGCGGCGCTGGTGTCCCATCACCAGAATCTGCAGGTGATGTCACGACAAACTATTCAATTTATTCCCCTTTTTTAAAGCTGACCACCAGGGCCATGGGTCTGGGCCGGCCACCAGTGACATCCCAACCACAGCTGAGGGCCCAGATACCTGAGTCCACATAACCCTGGGGCGCGTCATTTGGAGAGACCAACAATAGAAAAACCCAGGAACACACAGTTAGAGCAGGAGAAAACACAGTTAGTAAGAGCAGTGAGAGAGAAGAACACCGAGTTGATGCAGACATTCCCAGGATGAGAGGATGGAGAACGCAGGATCCTAGAGGTGATATTACTAGGAGAGAAAGCTCGCTGTATAGCTGGAGGTGAGGGAAAAGACGCCAAAAAGAAACAGAGACACCCACAGTTAGGCTACTTTCACACTACGATTTTTGTAAAATCCGATGCTGTCCGATATAAATCGGACAGCATCGGATTCTTCTAATGCCTGGAATCGGGTGCCAAATAGGCATCCGATTCCGACAGAAAATAGGATGCCCGCCCTCCTGTCAGATCGCTCCCTGAGAGCTGTCAGTCTCTCCCCCGGTCCTCTTCTTTATCCCCTGTGTCTCCCCTCTTGGCCCCCTGTCCTCTCCTCTTATCGCCCGGTCCTCCCCTCTTGGCCCCCGGTCCTTTCCTCTTATCCCCTGTGTCTCCCCTCTTGGCCCCCGGTCCTGTGTCTCCCCTCTTGGCCCCCGGTCCTGTGTCTCCCCTCTTGGCCCCCGGTCCTGTGTCTCCCCTCTTGGCCCCCGGTGCTGTGTCTCACCTCTTGGCCCCCGGTCCTCTCATCCCCTGTGTCTCCCCTCTTGGCCCCCGGTCCTCCTATGCGTCCTCCTCCTCTTGTCCTCCTCCTCTTGTCCTCCTCCTCTCCTTCTCTCCTTTCTCACCTGTCCACGACTCCTGCACGGTCCCGCGCGTCTCCGGTGCCTTGCTGTTCTGTCTCAGTGCAGCCAGGACCTCTCGTGATGTCACAATCACATGACTGCCGGCTATTGGTTCCTTCAAGAGTTTTCGGGTCCACAGGTGTACTACAGTCCGCGCTGCCCGGTCATCCAAGGAGTCACACGGGAAACAGTGTTCCAAGAAAAAGTTCCTTTATTCTTCAAATAAACCGACGCGTTTCGGCGCCTAATCCTGGCACCATCCTCAGGCTATTGGTTCCTGGCAGTCATGTGATTGTGACATCACGGCAGGTCTTATCAGCACAGACGGCAAGATACCTGGAGACACCGGAGACGCCGGGAGACGACGTGGGCCTCGTGGACAGGTGAGCATAGTTTTGTTTTTTTTTATTAACCCCTTAATTTACTTTTAGGAGCTATTTTAGTGTACTGAGCATGCTCAGTACACTAAAATCGGTCCGAGGAGACATCACATGTTTTCTCGGACCCTGCTCCATAGGGCCCCATGCTAAATTGATCGGGTCGGATCGGATGTGCACTAAATGCCATCCGATCTGGTCTGATCCGAATCTGTCAGATTTTATTTTCGGTGCAAAAATCGGAGCAAGCTCCGATTTTTGCACCGATAAAAAAATCGGACAGATTCGGATCGGACCAAATCGGATGGCATTTAGTGCACATCCGATTCGGTCCGATGCCCATAGGCCTGCATGGGGTCCGAAAATCGGTCCGATGCTGTCCGATTTTTATCGGACAGCATCGGAACTGAAAAAATCGTTATGTGAAAGCAGCCTTAGAAAGAGGGAGCCTGGTGATCCCACAGCCATACCTGGGACACTGGAGGCTAGGCCGCTACAGCCAGAGAGCCAGCTCTGTAGAGGTGACCGGGGGCACTCTAAGCCCCTAATCACAGGACATACCAGCATGGGGCAGGTACTCTATGACCTGCAGCCTACCTACCACCACGGTCTAGGAACACAGCCATCAGACTAGGGCTAGTGACCCTGACAAAGAGGGAATCATCACACAAGAGCCTGTGAAGCCAAACCAAACCCATGAGTGAGGAGAAAGAGAGAAAGAAAAGGGCCTGAAAGGACTTGAGGGAAGCAACACAGAGGAGCTGCCTGAGCTGCATAAACCCAGTTACCCGGAGCAGTGCTAAAGTGTGAGAACTGTAACTTGAAAGAGCTGAAAGAACTGTGCCTTGTAAACTGTTGTGAACTGCTGCTAAAGAACTTCAGTAAAGTACCCGGTAAGCTCACCCTTGCCTGAGACTGCTTCTTTCCAGCATCGCTGCAGAGTACCACCTGAGGAGCCACAGAATGTCATCCCTACACACTGACTGAAGAACCTGCAGCAGCGAAGTAAGTGTCTTTCACAGAGCACAATCCATCACCATGCGCCTCCATTACCACTATACCTGCCCTGGGGACACTCAGCCCTACTCAAGGAGAGCTTAGCAACCACGCTGCCCCTCACCACCGTCCCCAGTAGTAATATGGCAGCGGTGGTCCCCACTGACCACATACCCCGGGTGACGTCATGACAAATCCCCTCTAAATAATCCATTCCCTTTTTGGAGTGAGCCCAGGCCACGGGACCGGGTCACGACTACCGTGATATCCCAGAGAGACAGCACCGACCCGGGTCCGAGTAACCCACGGCCTGGGGGCGCATCATTAGTCATGAGCAAATTTTCCTCAAACATGTTTGCCAATTTCAAATCCATCAAGAACCCAGCCGATTCGGTTTGATGACCACGAACACATGCACCAAAAGTCGGCAAACACATATTTGTTTAGCAAAAATTTTGAATTTAAAATGGCCCTAAATCTTTACCTGTTTATTTGGGGCCAAAACACTCACTGGAAGACCAGCTGGCTAGAGACAACGTCTGTGGTTAGGAGTGTCCTCAGTCATTGGGTCTACCAGCTTATTATGCTGTAGTATTTTTGTGAATTTTTTTTGGAATTTTTTTAAACTTTCAGGGCCTGAATTTTGGAAACAGTGGCGGATGTGGCAGCTACTGGAAAGTCCAGGAAGCTTACAATGTTCTTAAAACATCGGTGTAAGAGAGCTTTCTATTTTTATGGGATTTTTTTGCTAATTTTTTTATTATTATTATTATTAGTAGTATTTTTTATTGTAGAGTAAACCTTTATTATTGCAAATGGTTACCTGCATTCAAGACCATCTGTTGTATACTTTTTTAAAAGCATTACATGAAAAAATGGAATATAATTTAATGGCCATTATATGCTTCACATTCCTTATTTTTTTAGCTATATTCACACTAATGAAATCCCATTGTATTGGTATTGCTTCTTAAAAATGTGCATTCACTATTTAATGTCATAATAATCATAGTACTAATACTAATAATATGTATTTATTTATATATCGCTTTACATCCATTTGCGACACTGTCCCCATTGGGGTTCACATTTCATGTATAATGCATATTACACTTGTCCTCCTGGCATTTTTGCTATGCCCATTAACTAGTTCAGCATTCAATATTACCGTATATACTCGCGTATAAGCCGAGTTCTTCAGCCCAAAATTTGGGCTGAAAAGTCCCCCCTAGGCTTATACGCGAGTATACCGCCCGCCCGCCACCCCCATCAGTATACAGGCCCCCCCCATCAAGATCCAGGGCCCCCCCCCTTGCTCGGCAAACCTGTAAAGTAAAATCATTATACTTATCACTGTCCTGTCGCCGCCGTCCCGCCGCTGCCGACATCACGATCCCCGGCTTCATCCGTCTTCTTCCGGCTTCCTGTGGTCGCAGGCAATGACGTCATTGTCTGCGCCGACCACAGGAAGCCCGAAGACGCTGAATGAAGACGGAGGAGCGTGATGTCGGCAGAAGCGGGACGGCGGCGACAGGACAGTGAAAAGTATAATGATTTTACTTTACAGGTTTGCCGAGCAAGGGGGGGGGGGCTCTGGATCTTGATGGGGGGGCCTGTATACTTCTGGGGCTGCTGCTGTATATACCCCTGGGGCTGGTGCTGTATATACCCCTGGGGCTGCTGCTGTATATACCCCTGGGGCTGATGCTGTATATACCCCTGGGGCTGGTGCTGTATATACCCCTGGGGCTGCTGCTGTATATACCCCTGGGGCTGCTGCTGTATATACCCCTGGGGCTGGTGCTATATATACCCCTGGGGCTGGTGCTGTATATAACCCTGGGGCTGGTGCTGTATATACCCCTGGGGCTGGTGCTGTATATACCCCTGGGGCTGGTGCTGTATATACCCCTGGGAAGGCTGTTGTAACACTGCTGGGGCCTGTATGTACCACTGGGGAGGTTGCTGTATACCACATTGCTGGGGGCTGTATACTACCACTGGGGAGGCCTGTATACCACTGGGGGGGCCTGTATACCACACTACTGGGGGCTGTATACCTGTGCTGGTGTCCACCCTCGGCTTATACACGAGTCAATAGGTTTTCCCAGATTTTGGGGGCAAAAGTAGGGGGGTCGTCTTATACATGGGTCGGCTTATACACGAGTATATACGGTAATTGGTGGTGAATGTTGACCTGAATGAAATTATTTACCGTATATACTCGTGTATAAGCCAACCCGTGTATAAGCCGACCCCCCTACTTTTGCCCCCAAAAACTGAGAAAACTCATTGACTCGCGTATAAGCCGAGGGTGGACTCCAGCGCAGGGGGTATACAGGCTCCCCCCAGCGCAGGGGGTATACAGACTCCCCCCAGCGCAGGGGGTATACAGGCTCCCCCCAGTGCAGGGGGTATACAGGCTCCCCCCAGTGCAGGGGGTATACAGGCTCCCCCCAGCGCAGAGGGTATACAGGCTCCCCCCAGTGCAGGGGGTATACAGGCTCCCCCCAGCGCAGGGGGTATACAGGCTCCCCCCAGCGCAGGGGGTATACAGGCTCCCCCCAGCCCAGGGGTATACAGGCTACCCCTAGCACAGGGGGTATACAGGCTCCCCACAGCACAGGGGGTATACAGGCTGCCCCCAGCACAGGGGGTATACAGGCTCCCCCCAGCACAGGGGGTATACAAGCTCCCCCCAGCACAGGGGGTATACAGGCTGCCCCCAGCACAGGGGGTATACAGGCTCCCCCCCCCTCACAGTAAGGCCTCCCCATGCTGCCGCTGCTCACTGTAAAATAAATAGTGTTATTAGCTCTCACCCTCGGTTCTGGCTGTGCATCTTCCCTCCTTCCTGCTTGTCCTGTGACCGGGGCTCACCGTAATGACTTCACCGTCCGGTCACATGACACGCAGGGTGGAGGGAGGAGGGAGGATGCACTGAGCCCTGAGAGAGGGTGAGAGCTAATAACACTATTTATTGTACACTGAGCAGTGGCAGCATGGGGAGGCTTTACTGTGGTGGGGGTGCCATACTGTTATGGGGAGCCTGTAATGGGATATGCACTGCACTGATGGGCGGGGGATGCAGTGCATATCATGAATAAGTTATGAGCGGCTCCACGTCATGAGCCGCTCATATTACAGCCTTCCCCCACCTCCTCCAGCCTCCTCCTGCCTCCTCCTGCTCCCGGACACAGCCCCCACCTCGCACAAAAGTATATGACTCGTGTATAAGCCGAGGGGGGGACTTTTCAGCCCAATTTTTGGGCTGAAAAAGTCGGCTTATACACGAGTATATACGGTATTTTCATCATTATGTTTCAAAGTAGCATGTCATGCTTCAACTGCAAGTAAGTATCCGCAACCCAGTTCATATACATTGTGACTGGACATACCGGTGTTAAGTAGCAGCTTGGCATTAGTCAATAATAGTGTGCAAACATTCAACTTCAGTACTGATTGTTAATCGTAGCACTCAATACAAGAGGCGAGGCCCCTTTGGGAAAGCAAACAAAATACACCCAAAGCCGTGGAACTTTAACATCATCTGCCACCATCTTACCTGTGCACTCCCATAGGCACGCAGCTCCACTGTCTCTGCACTCCCAAAGGCACGCAGCTCCATTGTTTCTGCACTTCAAGTGGCAAGCAGTTCTGTTATCTGGATCCCGCCTGCAGTCCTTTCTTTATGAATCCCCTGCAAGGCATTGCTGGCCTTGAATCAGAGGATATCATCTACCTAAGCACCCGGGGCCAGAAGGTGGGTCAGCCGAACCAGACCCAGAGTGGCATCATGGAGGAGATATGGAGACCTACGTCACCTGGAGCCCCACCTCACTTCCCAATTTGGGCATCATTTGTAATGACATGCGGATTCAGCCCTGGGTCCTGATGCAAGCCGTGGACCTGAGGAGCAAGTTCCAGTAGTCAGCTGACTTCTACCATACGGCATTCGGGCCCGGGAGCTCCTGTTAGACTACAGATGATCTGGCTGTATGTCTGTCTACATTCCAGCTGCAGCCCATATAGCAGCCGCAGCTACTGGATCTGATTCCCCAAGACCACTAGGACCTGGACCTTTATAGTGAGCCCAAGGAAGATGAGCCCCTAGAAAGCAATGTGTCCCAGCTGGGTGAATCATCCTCACCACCTCCGGAGGAATTCAACTGGGACAATGCTATGTGGGAACCCCTACCCCCCTTCTAAAACCTATCCAACAAGGCATTAACCACCTCATTTTCCTATGCCATTTGTCAAGGAGATTCAGCATGCAGATGCCATCGCTCAGGACTGGCTGCATGGGTCTAAGGCAAATGACCTCCTCGACCAATGCACGAAAGGCAAGATGGTAGCATTTAAACAGGATATGGCTATGGGTTCATAGTGGAACATGGCACTAAACATCGGTGCTATGCCAACCATGCTGCCCTGTAGCGTGACGATTTTCCCTAAAGACTACACACCATCTATGTTGGGGATGAGGTCACATTTATGAAGGTGTGGGGCATGAAGAGGTGGTTTTCGGTTGCTGTATATGGGGTTGGCACTGCGGCAGAATTTCAAAAGTGGCAGGAGGAGGCCGACTTAGATAGAAGTTGCCATCAGGTGTCGCCAAAATATAACTTGGTTGGCCAGCCAGATGCACCAATGCCACAGGGCATGGACATGTTCCCAAAGGTGGTCCTGATCCTGTCTGTCCTAGAGGGGGTTGTAATCCCCTAGTTCCTCCATCATCCTCTCTAGCTGTTGCAATGATGGAGTGTGCAGGGGGAAGGTGGCAGAGAATGCGGCGAGAGAAGTAGTCCCAGAAACCCCCAAAGACAATCCGGCAGCAGACTACCATCCAAAACTGCGCCAAACATCCAAGGCATTGATAAAAATGCAGATGAATATGCCCAGTGGACCTTTCTAAAGGCACTTCAGTGGGTGTGTGACCCATTCCTTACATGGCATGGACTTTTGGGACTTGTTTTGTTTACAGTTTTTTGTTGTCCTTCACCAAGGCTTGTTTTTGTTAGTTATGTGTCTATACTATGTATATTGTTAAGTTTTGTTTGTGACTTATAGTCTGTGTGTTAGGCTACTTTCACACTACAATTTTTGTAAAATCCGATGCTGTCCGATATAAATCGGACAGCATCGGATTCTTCTGATGCCTGGAATCGGATGCCAAATAGGCATCCGATTGCGACATTTTATCTCATGCTCGCCCTCCTGTCACCTCGCTCCTGTCAGCTGTCAGCTATCTCTCCCCTGGTCCTCTCCTCTTCTCCCCTGTGTCTCCTCTCTGCACCCCCGTCCTCCCCCCTTGTCCCCCGGTCCTCTGATGTGCTCCCCCTGCTCCCCTCTTGTCCCCCGGTCCTCTGATGTGCTCCCCCTCCTCCCCTCTTGTCCCCCGGTCCTCTAATGTGCTCCCCCTCCTCCCTTCTTGTCCCCCGTTCCTCTGATGTGCTCCCCCTCCTCCCCTCTTGTCCCCACGGTCCTCCAATCTTTTCTCACCTGTCCACGACTCCTGCACTGTCCCGCACGTCTCCTGTGTCTCCAGGTGTCTTGCTGTTCTGTGCTGACAGGACCTCTCGTGACGTCACAATCACATGACTGCCAGTTATTGGTTACTGGCGGTCATGTGATTGTGACATCATGGCAGGTCCTGTCAGCACAGACAGCAAAACACCTGGAGACACGGGAGATGCGCGGGAGACGCCGGGGGCCTCGTGGACAGGTGAGCATAGATTTTTTTTTTTTCGTTAACCCCTTACTTTCCTGTTAGGAGCTATTTTAGTGTACTGAGCATGCTCAGTACACTACAATCGGGTCCGAGGAGACATCAGATGTTTCCTCGGACCCTGCTCCATAGGGCCCCATGTTAAATTGATCGGACCAAATCGGATGGCATTTAGTGCACATCCGATTCGGTCCGATGCCCATAGGGCTGCATGGGGGCCAAAATTGGTCCGATGCTCTCCGATTTTTATCGGACAGCATCGGATTTACAAAATCTGTAGTGTGAAACCAGCCTAAATAGTAAATTTTTTTGAGTTCACTCCTTGTGTGCTGAGCTGTTACTGCAAACAGGTGCTTTGATACTGACCTACAGATACTTGTGAACAAGCCATTGGCCTGTGACCTGAAGGTGTCAGGTATGGAACTGCAAGATACTACACCCAGTGCAGCAAAAGAGGGCTGTCCAAGTGCAGTCGCCAAGGGCTGCAAATACATTTTCATAATTTCCCTAGCATTGCACAAAGTGATAAAATCATCCATCACCTCGGCAGGTGATGAAATTAGCAACTGTACAATGCTAAGGAAATCCAGAAAACTTGCACTGTTTTCAGACCTTGAGGACTGTAGTTGGTCACCCTTGCCCTTGAGGTCTCTGTGGAAGTAGCCAGGGGGCAAGAGGAATCCTTGAGCCCTTTCAGCACAACTGCGGCTCTCCCTGAACTTTCTTAGGGTGCATTCACCCGCTGCGTACTTGCTGCGTATTTTTACACGAGTGCTGTTGCATTTTTTGTAGCCAAAACCAGGAGTGGAACAATCAGAGTAAAAGTCTAATAGAAACAAGTGGTCCACTTCTGTATTTAATCACCCACTGCTGGTTTTAATCACCCACTGCTGGTTTTAATCACCCACTCCGGGTTTTGGCTACAAAAACTGCAAGAGCACTCGCGTAAAAATACGCAGCAAATACGCAGCATGTGAACATACCCTACGTCCCTGTACCCACGCTAAAAGTTTTAGATTTTTTTTACGCAAATTGAGAATCTGCATCAAAATCTACATGTCTATCCTGAGGCCAGCAAAGTGTAGAAAAGGTCAGAAGTGCTGTGACCACATAGTTTTTTTGTATACTTGCATATGTACAGTGCTGTGCAAATTAATTGGGACAAAGTTTTTCTTGCATTAATTTTACTATTGCTGATAAGTGTGTTATCAGTTCTTGGTGTCGTTTTCCTTTTTCTTCTACATTTCCATTTTTGTTTTGGAGAAAATTATCCAGTTTCATTGTGTGTGTGAATTATTCTTGAAACGGTAGATTTTCCAATACCAACGGAGGAAGCGATTTCTCTTACAGTCAGACTTGAATGTCCATTAAGAGTAAAAATTCTAGACCTCTTCCGTGGAGTAATATCCATTTTTACAGGCACAAATCACACTGAGAGAAAAAGTGCACTAAACCACTCCTCACAGAAACAAGCTCTCATCTGAAGCTGAGGGGGCAGCTAGCTGTTATTTTCTGACTAAAACCAGTCAAACCACATTTTGTTACTCAAGGTTGTACACTCACACCTGTTCAAAGCAGTTAAAACTGGTTTGAATCACTGACTAGTAACCCAAACTTACGATTTTATTTAAAAATGCTTTGTCCCAATTAATTTGCACAGCACTGTAATTCACATTTCTTTCCTCTGTACCAAACTCTGCAAGAAAAAAAAAACACATTGGCATAGCACTTCAGAACTGTCATAGACTTTGCTGGCTTCAGGATAGACATGCAGATTCTAAAAATCTGCTTCAAAAAAAGCATCAAACAACATGGTAGGGCCACAGTGGGATTCTGTGTAAGGCCAGTTTTACACCACGTTTTTGGTGTATCATGTTAAGTCCGGTGTTTTGCAGGAAATATGCCCTCCAGTCCTGTTTTCTGCCATATGCGGCAGAGCACAGCTGCAGCAGCTGTCCCTGCTGAAATGACAGAATTGCAGCTTGTGGGGAGCTGGCCGCAGTCCTGAAATCTCAGCAGGGGACAGCTGCAGGTGCTGAAGTTCAGCTCGGCTGGCGCTGAGCTTTAGCACCCGCCATCTCTGTCGGGTCCGGCGCTGTGACAGCGGGGAAAGATTAGTCTTACTGTACCGGAAAACTCGCAAATTCAAACTCCCCAGCTTTGACAGCCGCAGAGTTTAAATTTACTGGCAAATGCTGTCCGCGGACCTCAAGTTTGCTTCAGGACTGTGGACAGCATCACACTGACGCGCACCATGTAAGCACTCACGCAGCACACTCGCAGCACACTCACATGCATACAGCCATGCACATTGACCACACGCAGCACACTCGCACCACACTCACAAAAAGCATGACACTCGCATCACTGTCATGCATCAAACATGCTCCGTGTATGATGCATGACAGTGTGCCTTCAGCCTAACTGAGAGCCTCTCCTTCTTGGTGGGATACAAGAAAAGCCACTCTGGCCAGGTCTATGGGGTATTGCTGAGGTAGAAATCCAAAGTGCAGCAGGTACTGATTTAAGAAACTTCTACAAGGTTTAGGGTCTGTGAATGCGGTGGCTTTCACAGGCAAGACGGAGGACTAGGAGGGGCAACAAGAGTAAATGTACCCTGAAATTTCTGTTTGGGAATATCAAGCCATGAAAACAAAAAAGAATTTGATTTTGGAGCATAATTTTTTTATGGAATAAATTGAAGTGCCAGAACAACAAAAATACTCATAAATAACCCAATTTTGCAAACCACATGAATTAATGAATTCACTCAGGGATGAAGTGAACATGTTGACAGCAACGGCATTTGACTGAATTTTATATTATTGGTAGAGATGAGCAAACAGCACAGTGTTCGAATTCCGATTTGTTCGCCGAATGTGAAGTGTTCGTCGAATAATTCGACAAACATTCACCGAATTTTCCAAACACCATTGAAATAAATGGCAGGAAACATGAAATGCATAGAAAACACCTTCAAAGGTGTCCAAAAGCTGATAAACACACACAGATAATCTTAACAATCTACTGCCACTTGCTTGCTTGCGGGTCTGCTCTCCCTCTCCCTTAATTCTGGTCCCGCCCAGGAAGCTTCATGCATATTCACTTCACTGACTGGCAACAGGCAATGACAGATGCTCATGCTCTGTGAGAGCGTCTGTCATTGGCTTTTGCCTCAGACTGCATTTCCACAATTTGTCTGTGCTTGGTTGTCATACACCAGGAGTGGGGAACTCCAGGCTTCACTGGCCACCAACAGTCATGTTTTCATGATTTCCTTAGCATTGCACAGGGGTTGGAATCATCAATAGTGCATGATGTGATTCAATTATCACCTGAGCAATATTTTGAAAATTCCCACCCCTGTCATGCACATTAGTGTATGGCAATTAACCTGTCATCATAGTGTGTCCTCCCCTAAAAATATATATAAAAAAAAAAATTCCATAGGACTTTGCCCTGTTTTCTAGCCAAGGTAAAAATAGGCAGCTGAGAGCTGGTATTCTCAGTGGGTGAGGGCCCATCATTATGGGCCCATATCATGCTATAGAATAGCATCTCATAGCCTCCCCAGAAATTGGTGCATTCATAAGAAGTGCCAATTTCTACCTCTCAACCTTGCACTTCCACTTGTCATGTTGCAGTGGCAAACTGGTTAATAAGGGGTTAATGCCAGCTTTCTAACTTGCTTACCAGACCCGAGCTGGTGGCTCACTCATTCAATGTTTGGAGGCTGCGGTGACAGCATGCTGTATTCTTCACTACAGCCTGCAATCAAGAAGATGTTGCAGAGGATCGAGGATCGGTATAAGGGAGTAATAAAGATGGAGTCCAGATACATGTTTTTATTTGTAATAAAATGTTTTTTCTCTATGCTCTGTCTTCAATACTATTTACTTGAACTTCTTAATGGCTGGATGTAACATTGAGCCGACATTAACAATTTCGACCTTAATGCCAGCTGGCAAAACAAAGCTGCCATTAACCCCCTTTTTACCCAGTTTGCCATCTCTACATGGCAGCTAGAAGAGGCAGGTAAAGCACCAGGAATTGGGGCTTCTTATGAATGTTTGGCACCCCTGAGGATCTAAACAACAAAGTAGAAGATGGGGGGGCACAAGGAGGATCAAACCAATCCCACGCAGTAAGGAACAGTTATAAATGCAAGAGAAATTATCATGTTTATATGATCCTGTAGATATATGTGGTCCTACACCTTAGAAAGCAGTGGTTGAAGGTGGTTCCTTCCATTTATGCAGGTTTCTGCTTTTTACTTGTCTTTAATTGTGTGTTTTTTTGCTACTTGTTTGTACCTGATGATGTACTAATAAATTTGTTATATATACATATTCTGGCTCCGATCCCAATCCATTAAACACGCTTCTTTCTCTTGCATTTATAACCACCCCTGAGGATCTAACTGAACTGGAATTGTTTTGTAAAGAGGAATGGTCAAAAATACCTTCATCCAGGATCCAGGAACTCATTAACAGCTACAGGAAGCGACTAGAGGCTGTTATTTTTGCAAAAGGTGGATCTACTAAATATTAATGTCACTTTTCTGTTCAGGTGCCCATACTTTTGCACCTGTCAAATTTTGAAATAATGCATATTTCACATTTTCGGGTAGTACAATAAACCTCATTTCAATCCTGAAATATTACTGTGTCCATCAGTTATTACATATATCACACTGAAATAGCTGTTGCAAAAACCCAATTTTAAACAAAAAAAAATGAGTAAGATTAAGAGGGGTGCCCAAACTTTTTCATATGACTGTAGCTGACAAATTAAGAGGGGTAGCATAAGGTCCAAAAAGCATCTTCAGTGATCCAGTAGTGTGCTGGGTCACAGCTTACTAGCTGATGATGCTTTTGCGGCTTGTCTGGAGAAACATCTGTCAGGACACTTCACTAGTACAGGTTCAGCCTGAAACTCACTTTTGCTTGTGCTCTATGGCAGACTTACCCTAGCATTGATTCTGCTGCTTTTTGATGACGTATAATACAGCACCAGAGTGGCTCAGCAAAGATTGGATGATGGAAAGTCCCACCATCCTTTGATTCTCAGGCTGCCCATCATAATGATGATCCTCCTCACTGCTCCCTCCACAGATCAGTCCTGTTTGAAGTTTACGCTGTGTGTTTGTAGAAAGAACTTTAGAAGGAAAACCCTGGCACTTGGCTTATGAGCCCCATAGCAGCCTCGTGGTTTGTCTTTATGTTCGGAACCCCCTGTGTGGGCACTGACACATTTTAATAGTAAACTATGAGGCTTTTTAGCAGGAGATTCCTTGAGAAGAAATATGTTACACCAGTTAAATAATATAAAAAATACAATTGGTCTAGGTTCAGAAGAGCATATTGAATATCAGGCTAGTCAAGAATACAAATTATGGAGTAGTCGTGACGGCAAAACCATGTACTTAATCTTCATTGCGGACAGGAGTTGGAGCTACCTTTTGATTGCATGCATTATTCTTGCCCATAAAAAAGACTGAAGTGGAGCATTCAGCAATTTTTTCAATCAGTCTGCAGGGAAAATTTTGGATGAGCATCTGCACAATGGTATAATGGGTACATATTGTGGTTCTTGGAGCACATAGACAACACATAGTCCAAAAATACAAGCTATAAGGCTAAATTCAGATGTCCATGTGTCTCAGTCTGTGACAGGCTTTGAGTCTCCCGACCTGAACTTCATTATCTCCTAATCATAGCACATTGTGGACCTTGCTATGCCGGTTCGGCATGAAAAAACAATTGCAGCATGCTTGGAGTGATTCCGTAAATCAGATCATGCACATCCATACAAGTCTATGGGGTGTGTGTGAAACATTGGACTGCTCTCTGATGACATCCGAGTGCAGTCTGATATATGCCGAGACAGACTATGGAGGAGATGAAGAGATTTTTCTATCCTTCTTCTCCACACCTCTGATCTGATTCTCGATTGCAAGAGAATTAGCCCAGTAAATGACAATCAGCTCACGCTCGCAGGAAGGTTTGAGCCAAGTATCATTGGACTATAGCATCCAATTCTCCCGATTCTGCGCGGCCTAAAACAGAGATTCAAAGGTTAGTCATTAGAAAAATGGCTACACTGCTTATGTGACAGTTAATAATAAATTGTTTGAATGTAAATCTTAAGCATTTCCCTTCTGTGTTTCTTTCACAGCTGAACTTTACCTTCCTACTTTTAATGGAGAAAGAAATAGTAGCTTTGTCAAATTGCTGACTGTAAGTTTGAATTACAGAGAGCTATTGATTTTTCATTAAACTCCGTGCACAGCTGTATAGAAAAAAAACAGTAGTTCATTGATCAGAGCCATGAGGGCCATGTTCATTTATTGGCTTTCTGCCACATGCAGTTATTCTCCGTAGTAAATGCACAAGGAAGTCAGTTTATTTCAGTCATTACCCTTGTGTCACCGGCAATGTGCCTCCACAACTATTAATGTAATTGCAGCTCGCTGATAATGACGACTAACAAGGAATACTCACACTTGACAGCTTGTCAGACTCTTTATAGTCCCAATATGTCTATCTTCATAGCTTACTTACAACCTACATTTGTTATTATGATCTATCACATCTGTCATTGAATCTATACATTCAAAATGTTTTGTTTTCCTGTTAAGAATTTTAATTTCAATTTATTTTTATCTAGAGAACATTAAATGATTGATCTAAATTTAGTAAGAAAGGTCGGCCTTATTTCAATCTTGTGCGTGGGTTTGTGTCTTAAGTTGAAGATGAGCTCCATTCCTTTCTCACTGATGTTTCTCTTTGTAAGGATGATCAGGGGTGCTGGGAAAGATGTTTCCAATGTGCATCGGAGCATTACAAAGATGATCTTAACCTTTATTTTGACATAGAGAGAGGTTTTCAAGAAGTGGAACACACCATTATCTTCTTATGCTGCAAAATGGGATATTGGCAGGGGTTTTCATCTTAAGACAACAACCCCTTTAACCCGACTCTTTGCTATACTTTGAAACTTCTCAGGGAGAATCCAGCTTGGAGAAAAAAAAAGAAGACATACCACAGGATTTAGCTCCTGGCTCCAACATTCTTCACCACAGGTAATGGATATTGTGACGATGACCTGTCACATGACAATACAGCACAGCGATGGCCTCATTGGTCAGGGTATATATAACGTCATTAGGTACAGTTCAGCAGAGACTGTCTGAGTGGTAGTGTTTAAAAGTGGATTCCAGTGGTTAGTATGTCTTATTTTTTCTTCTCAGAGTGGACGTTTCTATATTTAAAAACATAGAGGAGAGCCCGATTATGTTTGGCATGCGTTTTTGGTGAAAAAATTACTGAGTCCCAAAAGTTCCAAAAAATGTTCAGAACCTCAGGGGACACTATTGGCACCCTTAGAAAAACAGATCTGTTTTTCTAAGGGCTTAAAAAACAGATTGGTATGTGTGAACAAGGCCATATTTGGACTAAAAAATATGCATGAGGTGTCATGTTAATTATTGAAATGTAGATGTAATTGTGTCACAGCTCGCTAGACACATCCTTACTTGTCTGGGTCAGCCTTCACTGAACCTGGGTATAATGGCGGCAGTGTGGTCTCTCCGGCTGGCAGGCCATCCTCAGCAGAATAAGAGGGGGTTAAAGATGCGAATGGGGATGAGGGATCAGCCACCTAAATAAATAATGTCAAGACCTCAGGTGCAACAGAATAAAACTCACTTTTACTGGAGCAGTTTATGACAGTTGTGATATTACAGTTCTCCACAGTTATTCAAGATACAGAGTTACAGTCTCTGATGGTGTGATGAACTCAGCTCTCCTTCAAGCATTGTGTGACAGCATTCCTCACTTCCGCTGGTTACGGCACTCTGCTACACTCATACACTTCTCCTCTCAACCTGGACCTTGACATCCACAGTACCTTAGGCATACAGGAAAGTTTTCAGCTTTTTTCCTACTGCTGACAACTTAAGATCCCATCAAAACAGTCGCAACACGTACCCTCACTGATCCCTAACTGTTGTTGACTGTCATTTGGGCAGGTCACTATGGTATATCCCATGCAGCTGTACAGATTTTACTGTATCCTGACAACCACCACAGCAAAGGCTCTGGCTGGCCTCCTTTCTCTCTGACACCACTGAATCCAAGGAGAGCACTGTTGTTCTTCCTGGGCCCTGTAGGTCTCCTATAGGGTCTCCTAACCACCACTGTCTACCGTCCGCAGTGTCATCAAGAATTTTAAAGCCCATGGCACTGTGGCTAACCTCCCTAGATGTGGACGGAAAACAAAAATTGACAACAGATTTCAACGCAAGATTGTGCGGATGGTGGATAAAGAACCTAGACTAACATCCAAACAAGTTCAAGCTGCCCTGCAGTCCGAGGGTACAACAGGGTCAACCCATACTATCCGTCAGCATCTGAATGAAAAAGGACTGTATGGTAGACCCCACTTCTTACCCCGAGACATAAAAAAGCCAGGCTGGAGTTTGCTAAAACTTACCTGAGAAAGCCTAAAACATTTTGGAAGAATGTTCTCTGGTCAGATGAGACAAATGTAGAGCTTTTTGGGCAAAGGCATCAACAGAGTTTACAGGAGAAAAAAAGAGGCATTCAAAGAAAAGAACACGGTCCCTGCAGTCAAACATGGCGGAGGTTCCCTGATGTTTAGGGGTTGCTTTGCTGCCTCTGGCACTGGACTGCTTGACCATGTGAATGGCATTATGAAGTCTGAAGACTACCAACAAATTTTGCAGCATAATGTAGGGCCCAGTGTGAGAAAGCTGGGTCTCCCTCAGAGGTCATGGGTCTTCCAGCAGGAGAATGACCAAAACACACTTCAAAAAGCACTAGAAAATGGTTTGAGAGAAAGCACTGGAGACTTCTAAGGTGGCCAGCAATGAGTCCAGACCTGAATCCCATAGAACACCTGTGGAGAGATCTAAAAATGGCAGTTTGGAGAAGGCACCCTTCAAATATCAGGGACCTGGAGCAGTTTGCCAAAGAAGAATGGTCTAAATTCTCAAGTTCTTAAATTACTTTAATTAGCTTGACTTGCTTTTTATATCTGCTGTCATTTTCCTGTAATTGCAACTTTTATCTTAACTTTTAGCACCTTGAGAACCCCACTATGCACTTTTCCCCCCGATGAAGCAAAAATAAGTGTTCTGTGAAACGTCAGGGGATTCCTGAGTTTGGGGTCTCTTGCTTCTGCCAGTTTGCCTGCAGTTTTGACTATTCACCATAGGCATGTGATAAACTCCTATGTTAACATAATTGTATATGTGTTACCATCCATTGGGTCTGTGCCATTTGATGGAATATAAGCTATGTATATATAGCTCCATATGGCACTAATACTTTATATTTTTATGCTGACTTTTGAATTAGCACATGTTTTAACAAGTCAGCTGATGTGTGTATATATGTTCAACAATTTGTACATATACATTTGAATGTTTACCTACCTGTGTAATATTTGGCAAGCTGGTAGTTTTTTATTGTCTCTACCACTATTTTTATGGTATTATCCTGGGCTATTATGCTTGTAATAAGCTTTAGGCGGCCGTCACACATGGCGATCTCGCTAGCGATATTGTAAGCGATCACGGGCACGCGCAATCGCTTACAATATCGCTCACATCGCTGGTGAGATGTCACACAGACAGACTCACCAGCGATGTGGATCCGCGATTTCGCTGGTAACTATGGTACACATCGGGTAACTAGGCGCCGCGCGTCGCTTAGTTACCCGACGTGTACCATAGTTACCATCTCCCAGCATAGGCTCTGCCGCTGGGAGATCGTTCATCGTGGTGTTATACACCACGATGAAGCAGATCGTGACATCGTTCATCGCTAGATCTGAGCTCCGGAGCTCAGATCTGCGATGTCACGATCAAGCGATTTCACATCGTAAATCGCTTGATTACATGCAACGATTTCTTGCCCGATATCGCTTAAGCGATCAAAAAGGAGATCGCTTAAACGATATCGGGCAAGAAATCGTTGCGTGTGACGGCCGCTTTAGATTCATCTTTCCAACTCTGTTGTTCTCTGTAGTTCCTGAGTTGTTGATGTAACAGGGTTGATTGTTATTTAATAGTGGTTTTCCTGATGGTTTTGACTATATTAATTTCTGGTTATTAATTTATTTTATCTTTCATAGTGTTCAGCAGGTTTCCATGGTGATCACCTTCTAGTCTCTGGCCGATAGCATGCAGTTGTTACATTTAATGAGAGGACTTAACTCCTAACATCCTAGCCAGCTCTCTTAAGCCCACTGATTTCCATACAGCAGGTAGCTGCTTACCTCCCTCTTCTCCCTACAGCTTTCAGACCAGGTCTTAATCAAGGCTCTCTGCTTCTCAGCTCTTGATGACAGGAAACCCATGCTTATTCAAATGTTGTTATGACACACCTTAGAAAAAAACACTGATGGCTGAATATGTTAGAGCAGAATGTGTACTAAGTGCTACAGTTCAACTTAAACTACAGTAGTATATAATTTTAAAGGCTTTCTCGAGAATGAGATAAAATGGCATCCCTGGTATAATTCAAACTGCAGCTCTTCCTAGTCACATATCAGTATGGACTGCACACTGGAGGCATATAATGCTCAAAACCTGTGTGTCACACAAGAGCTGTATTACACTCATTTAGGCTGTCATTGTGAAGAAAAATATCTTTTCCTTGCTGTGCACAAAAGGAGGTTATCTCCAGATTCATTCTCCTCAATGTTTATTTGTTTTCCAGTTGGATACAGTCCCCCATACACTACATAAAGCTGTCAGATCGACTGAGAAGAGGGAGGTAGCTGGAGAGCTGCCATTTAATGACCCATGGCATACTATCTCCATTATGGGTCATCTTCCTATCTTTGATGTGGGTGTATCTTTCCCTGCACATGTCAGATTATCTGATCAACTGACATGTGCCTCCAACAATTGTGAGTGCATCGGAGATCCGTCTACAGCTGTTAGCTAGTTAAATCCCACTGTCAATCTCTGACAGTAAGACATAACATGTAGGGAGTGTGTCATTCCCCGCTCCCATCTGTGGTCCTGTGATGTGCTAGCAGGGTGCCGATGGTTTGTCATGACAGCCAGGGGTCCACTGATAACCCCTATGACTCTCATGACAATCCTCCTGGGAATATCGGTTGTGAGACAGCATTCAGAGAAGATGGTGATTTTTGCTGTACAGAGCTGATGCACTGATCTGCACAGCACAAGTGATCGGAAGATTGCAGAGACTATAAGGCGACTAGTGAAATCAATGAAAAGTTTTTAAAAAAAGGATTTTAAAATAGGAAAAGAAAAGAAACACAAAACTGTTCAATTCACTCCCCTTTTTCCCCATTAAAAATAAAACTATTGGTGCGTGTCCTGGACGCTGTGTCACATTGCCATTGGACTCGGTGGCTGGTGTTCCTGCCTCGGCCGCTGGGAGGCGCCGGATTCCTTCGGCTGATGGTGCCGGTGATAGGAGGGCCATGTCCTCATATGGACCTGCTCCTTCGATGTCTGCTTCTGTCACTGAACGTTGCCGTGTTTCTCCTTTGTGTGATGTTGGCTGCAGAGAAGCGGGCCCTGCGGAGGTTTCTGATAGGCGCAGCCTTCGTTCTTCTGTCAGAAGTGGGGTGGTTGGTGCCAGTCGTGCATCACCGTCTGGCCTGGTTCTAGGGGCGGTCCGGATGAGATCATCAGGCTGTGAGCTCCAGCCTATGGGAGGTAACCGCGCCCTTCAAATATATTGGAGCTATGATGTATAAGTAAATCAGGGATTATGAAGGGGTTAAAGTGCCTTTGCATACATGCCCTTATTTTAGGGTATAAAAGCCTGATGATTGGATCTCTTTGAAGTAATTTTTTTGTGTATTCTTCAAACCATTTGAGCTCTTTCTTCCAAGATTAATCACTCTCCATTTCTTATTCCTTCTACTGACTGAGAGCAAAGTATATTAGTGATTTCATGGGTGATGAGCAGCACACACATAAACTCATTTCATTTGCCAGAATGGCTGCATCTTTTCTGAAATTATTAATGCAAGCTGTTTATTTAGTGAATATAATGTAGTTTCTAATTAATATGTTAGCACAATATGTGCTGTTAGGTCAAGAAATATTTGGACAGTGCTCGAATCTTCATGATTTGACCTCTGTATGCCACATTTTTATTTGAAATGAAACAGCTGAGATGTAATTGAAGTTTAGACTTTCCGGTTTCATTAAAGAGGTTGAACACAAATAACTTGTGAAGCATTTAGGAATTGCAACCATTTTTCTATAAAGGCTCTTCATTTTAGGGACTCAAAAGTGATTTGACAAACATATTTTACCATTAATAAAATGTTCATTTTTAATACTTTGTAGAGAATACTTTCCAGGAAATGATTGCTTGAAGTCTGGAAGCCATGATCGTAATCAAGTGTTGGTTTCCTCCTTTGTGATGCTTTGCCGGCCTTTACTGCAACTGGTTTCAGTTGTTGCTTATTTGTGAAATGTTCTGCCTTAATTTTTGTCTCAAGCATGTGATAGGCATACTCAATATTGATGAGATCTGTTGGTTGACTTGACCATTTTAGAATATTCCACTTTTTTACCTTAAAAAACTCATGTTTTTTTTAAGTGCATTTTTGGTCATTGTTCATCTCCACTGTGAAGCACCATACAAATATCCTTGCTCCATTTGGTTGAATCTGAGCAGCTAGCATAGCCTTGTACACACCAGAATTCATATGGCTGCTTCTGTCTTCAGTTACATCATCAATAAACACTAGTGGCCCAGTGGTATTGGAAGTCATGCATTTCTCGCCATTACACTGTTGCCACTATATTTTACAAAGGATGTGGTGTGCTTTGGTTCATGAGCCATTCCAAGCCTTCTCCATAAATTCTTCTTCCCTTCTTTCTGGTACAGGTTGATTTTAGTTTCATTTATCCAAAGAATGCTTTTACAGAACTGAGCTGGCTTCTTTAGGTGTTCTTGTTTGTAAAATGTAATCTAATCTGGCCTTTCTAATATTAAGGCTGATTAATGGTTTGCACTTTGTGGTGAACCCTCTCTATTTGGGATGATGAAGACTTCTCTTTATAGTAAATTTAGATTCTGAAACACCTACTTCCTAGAGAGTTTTCTGCACATGAGTGATTGTTGAAAAAGGATTTTTCTACACCATGAATAGGATTGTGTGCTCATCCACCACAGTTGTCTTCTGTGGACGTCCAGGCCTTTTTGGGCTCACCAGCGGGCTCCTTTGCATTTTTTGCAAAAGGTATCAAACTGTTAATTTTGTGACTCCTAACATTTCTGCTATCTCATTGATACATTTCTACTTTTTTTAAGCCTAATGATGGTCTATTGAGAGTCCTTTGACCGTATGTTGTGGATTCACAACAACAGCTTTGAAATGCAAATGCACCACCTGGAATCAACTCCAGACCTTTTCCCTGTTTAATTAATTATATATTAATAAGGGAACAGCCTATGTAGACCATTAAGGGGTTTCTAAGTAAAATTGATTATTTTCTTTGGGTCCCGTGAAAAAGAGGCAGCTACATTTTAAATAGCTGTAAATCCTACACCTTTGCTCCAATTAGGATTGAAATCCCTTCAAATTAAAGCTGAGTCGTCATTTTAAGCCCATGTTAAATATATAACTGTATATTGAATATGTTTAGGCAAATAAGTAAAATATTAAAACTTGTGTCACGGTACAAATATTTCTGGACTTAATCTGTGTATGAAACTACAGGGCTTTTTCTTATATTTGGATAATACCAAGCACGTGGACACTGGGCTGTTATTCACATTATTAATAAGGGTATGTTTACACTGCATATTTTTCGGGCATGTTTGCTTAAAAATGACAGAGAAAGTTGTCACAAATACTCAAAAGGATCTACCTATTATTTTTTATAGAAAAAAAACGTTTTGCTGTTCTATGGAAGTCTATTCCAACATCTGTAAAATGCTTTAGTCTTTCCAAAACACCAAATGTTTAAAAGAAATGACATTCTTCAGGCATTTCCACCAGAAAGACATTTTCAAGTTTATAACAGAACTCAAAGGAAGGAAAAAAAATGGCCAAAAAGGTGCCTTGAAGACATACTAGTGCATCTCAATGAATTAGAATGTTATAAAAAATCAATGTAAGGCCCCTTTCACATCAGCGATTATTTGAAATCGCGGTAGAAGCGGTGAAAAAAAACGCATCTGCCGCAATTACCGCATACCGGCTGCACTTGCGGCACGGTTGCGGCACGGTTGCGGCAAGCCCCATACAATGTATAGGCGGGCTTGCGGCAGGTGCGGCAAGTGCGGCTTTGGCACTTGCGGCAGGTGCGGCCGCAAAAAAGACCGCGGTCAGCCGCGTTTTTTTCGCGGCCGCACCTGCGGCAAGTGCCAAAACCGCACTTGCCGCACCTGCCACAAGCCCGCCTATACATTGTATGGGGCTTGCCGCAACCGTGCCGCAAGTGCAGCCGGTATGCGGTAATCGCGGCAGATGCGGTTTTTTCACCGCATCTGCCGCGATTTCAAACGCTAGTGTGAAAGCACCCTAATATTGCCATGTTTCAGGGCATTTCAGGGAGCCCTGAAACACGTTGAATCAATATTATATTCACCCTTTTGATGTCTCGTGGTACACAGCAGCACGGTTTTTAACCTTTCATCCTCCCTACTTTAATTTTCTTAAATTATGACCTTTGGGTTTTGATTGGCTGTAAGCCATAATCATCAACATTTACAGAACAAAAAAACACTTGAAGTAGATCACACTGTTTGTAATGACTCTACATAATACTCTACATAATATAGGTTTCATTTTTTGTATTGCATTACTGAAATAAATTAACTTTTTGATGATATTCTAATTCACTGAGATGCACTAGCAGCTCTGTAATAAATAAAGGACATAAACATAGGATAAAACTCTAATGGAAGAGAGTATGAAAGCAACAGGTTGAGCTCGCCTGTGCGAGTTGTGTATGGCACAACTCCTGAACAAATACGTATACCAATGGTGCTGCCCTGTGGCTGTTGGATGAAATCCTTTTTAAGATATTTCACCAAGGTGGATGAAAACATTGTAATGTGGGACGTACTGCTGGAAAATGCTTGCCCATTTGGACATTTCCAAGAGAGAGTTCTTAGTGCCCATATTATAATTTTTAAGCCACATTATTTAACTGTGCTATGTACATTTGTTTTTTCACTTGGGAATAATGCCGGTTCTGCATTGAGCGCGTAGTATTAATTGGAATCTTCTACTAAACCATGGCCAAAGGATCCTTATTATGGCAATGCAGCCCTCATTACTTTGGTTTTGTCCACCCTAGGCAAAAAAGATGCAATGGCTTTATTTTGTCAGCATTTTTGCTTAAAAAACGCTAGCATTTTAATGATTGCTTTATGAGTTTCAAAAAACGTTAGAAAAATGGTAATAAAAAAAATATACCAAAATATTTTAAGCATTAATTCTGGTAGGAAAACATTGTCAAAGAGCTTTTTTTTAGAAAACCCAAAACACTTCAGAAGACCAAAACTAAGAGGAAACACCAGGGATAGAGAAAAATATCTGAAACATCTTCCGCCTGAAAAATGGACAGCTGGAAAAAATAGTGTGAAAAAACCTTTTGCTTGCATTTTCCTCCAACCTCACACAACATCAAGTACAAACACTAATAAATCACTGTGATGTCATCAATACATTGAATGAAATACACTATATTTACAACTGGTGCCCTTTATACGCCCCTCCATACTATGTGATACCTAGCATGCATTTTCTGTCTTGTCCTCATCGTGACTGCCATTCTTATGTCTTTTTGAATAATAAAATACATATACATTTTTTATGCTTTTGGTGGATTTATGACCACAGAGTTGTATGATTATTCAATGTTTCTGAAGATTGTGCTCCCACTACTTGCTTCAGTATATCCTGGTCTCCCACCTATATTCATAGGTGTGGCAGACTATAGTAGTTAAGATTTTGTTGACATTATTTTCATCACTTTCTCACACTTTGCTACTCCAGTCCTCATCCTCTTCTCACATTTCTAAATATATCAACTAGGGAGTGCCTACTACAGGTTGAAACGCAAGTAGAGGGTAAAATCAGAATGGCATTTCAATGGTGTAGCTTCCACAAAGGGTATGGTTAAGTGGGTGGTGGGACTACTTCCTCTGTGCCACTACAGACAAGGCAGGCAAAAGGAAAGCAAAGGGAAAAACTGTAGACAAGAGTCTGATGCTGCTGTCACAGACAGGGTAAATAGTGATGGCGATCATTTAGGGAAGCTAGAAAAGTAGTTGGCTAAACAGCCCTGCAAAATGTCACTTTATAAACTACTAGCTGTAGTACCTGGCTACGCCCGGGTTAATAAATAACTGCTGTTAGCTATAACAAAATAGAATTTGAATATGTCATATTAATGACCTGTAGGAAAATAGAAGCTGAGCTGTGATTGGTTGCTATAGGCAGCCTAATAAATCTCCAGCCAACAGTAAACCCTCCCCCTGGCCAGGCAGTATATGTTACCTCACACATACACATAATAGACAGCTCATGTGACTGACATCTGCCTTAATTCCCTATAAGCACATGTGTTGCACATTGGCTGTTTTTAATCAGATGTTTATGTTTGGAAATTAAAGATAGCACACGTATGAGGCGAGTTGTGTGAGGTGACTTGTGCACATCTGTGACTGTCTGTGTGGTGTGTGTGTCCCTGGGGTGTGTGTATGTGTGTGTCCCTGTGGGGTGAGTGCATGTGTCCCTATAGGGTGTGTATGTGTGCGTGTCCCTGTGGGGGGGGGGGTCTGTGTGGTGTGTGTCTCTGTTGTGTGTGTCTCTTTGTGCTGTGTGTGTGTGTCCCTGTGGGGTGAGTGCATGTGTCCCTATATGGTGGCTATGTATGTGTGTCCCTGTGGGGGGGGTCTTTGTGGTGTGTGTGTCTGTGTTGTGTGTGTCTCTTTGTGGTGTGTGTGTGTGTGTGTGTACCTGTGGGGGAGTGCATGTGTTGCTGTAGGGTGTGTGTGTGTCCGTGGGGGTGTGTCTCTGTGTTGTGTGTGTCTCTTTGTGGTGTGTGTGTGTTTGTTCGGGTGCGTGGTGAGTATCCAATATTGGGGCTGCACCTTAGCGACTATACACTTGCTGTTACTCTTTGTGTGCGTGTGGTGTGTATACATGTCCCCGTGCGTGGTGAATATCTCATGGTGGGGCCCCACCTTAGTGACTATATGCTGGTATGTGCTGTTAGTCTTTGGCGCTATCATTAAGCCCCTCTCATTCACAACTGTCAACTGGTAACTGTCACTTTTTCCCCATTATGTAGATAGGGGCAAAATTGTTTGGTGAATTGTAATGCACGGGGTTAAAATTTCGCCTCACAACATAGCCTATGACGCTCCCGGGGTCCAGACGTGTGACTGTGCAAAATTTTGTGGCTATAGCTGACAGCTGTCGATTTTCCTCCAACACTTTTCCATTCACTTTTTCCCCCATTATGTAGATAGGGGCAAAATTGTTTGGTGAACTGGAACGCGCAGGGTTAAAATTTCGCCTCACACTATAGCCTATGACGCTCTCGGGGTCCAGACGTGTGACTTGTGCAAAATTTTGTGGCTGTAGTTGCGACGGTGTAGATGCCAATCCCGGATATACACACACACATTCAGCTTTGTATATTAGATTACTATTTCACAGAAATGAAAACAAAAATCAAGCACATACAAGTACATCTCAATGAATTAGAATATCATAAAAAAGTTAATTCATTTAAGTAATACAATACATAATGGAAAACACATATATTGCATAGAGTCATTACAGAGTGATCTATTTCAAGTGTTTATTTCTGTTAATATTGATGATTATGGTTTACAGTCAATGAAAACCCAAAGGCCATTGTGTCAGAAAATTAAAGTAGGTAGGATTAAGGGTCTGAGAGATAAAATATTACCTAAATAGGTATCAGAGGCTTCACCTTGTGTGGTTGTGAGAGTAACAACCACTCTAGAAGCATATAACCGCTGCTGCCATTCCCATTGGGGTGCATATAGATTAGGGAGGATGAAGGGTTAAAAACCGCACTTCCATAGTCCAAGAGATGTAAAAGGGTGAATATAATATCTATTATATAATTGCCGTAGCGACTTCCGTCGCGACCGGCGCTACTTCCTGTGGCTATGTTTGCGTAGCTCGGAACTTTTCCAGGACTCTGTCCGTGGGCGCGTAGCGGCCACGCAACTCGCGAAGCAATGCCCGCAAAGCGGGCATTGCGAGCAGTGAACCACCACCACCACCACCCATGGCATTTTTACATAAGACATCACATAGTAACAAGAACACAGTCAGTCCCAAAGTCAGCTGTGACCACCTGGCCCTGGAGCCGTACTCGGTCTCTCACACCGCACATCTCACCGCCTGGCCCTTGGACACTGGCTGCCATGCACACATCAGGTGCACTAGCATGGAGCTGGCAGGCTCCCATCACTTACCCACTGGGGACGGATCACTTCCAGCACCTCCTCACATGGCAGTGCTCTGGACTTCTGAATCCCATCGTCCTCTCCTCACTCAGACACCTGGCAGGTTCCTATCCAGCCTGCTCACTCACAGCTGCAACCCAGTGAGTCAATCAGCACATCTTCACTCACACACAGACCTGAGATGTGATTAACCCCCTGTGCACCATTCAGGTTTAGCCCAGCAAAGCACTCATCCCCACAGGTGCAGCCGCTCATTAGGCTCATGAATGTATCGGATCTTCAGCACTCACACTCAGCTGTTTTACTCAGCTCATGAAAACCCTTCAGCTGTTAACCCCCTGTACATCGGACAGGTTTCACACACCACACACAATCAGGAAAACCGGCCCATGTGAACACAGACCTGCATTGATAACCCGTGTGATGCACCCGGCCAGGGGCCACATCACCACACCTCACTTTCTCCGCATAGCAAAGCACTTATCCCCACAGGTTCAGCCGCTCATTAGGCTCATGAATGTATCGGATCTTCAGCACTCACACTCAGCTGTTTTACTCAGCTCATGAAAACCCTTCAGCTGTTAACCCCCTGTACATCGGACAGGTTTCACACACCACACACAATCAGGAAAACCGGCCCATGTGAACACAGACCTGCATTGATAACCCGTGTGATGCACCCGGCCAGGGGCCACATCACCACACCTCACTTTCTCCGCACTTCACTCACTTTCTCCGCACACATACACACACACACATACTCCGCTATACTTACCACCGGCCCTGCATCACCGACATGTCGCCGCCCCCGAACTACTCGATCAAATATCGCGTCCAAAAAGTCTCGCCAAACTTCCCAGACGCCATATTGGATCCAGTCGTCCGCGGGCGCCGACATGTCAACTCAGGATCCAGCCGGCATGGAAGACGCAGGGTCGGTGCTAACTATAGCGAAGTGTCTGTGTGTGTGTATGTATGTATGTGTGTGCTGACCACTCTGCCCACAGCGCTGCACTCAGCACTCTGCCCACGCCACTGTGCTCACCAATCTCACCGCACTCACTGCTAACCACTGAGCCACCGCACTCACTGCTAACCACTGAGCCACCGCACTCACTGCTAACCACTGAGCCACCCCACTCACTGCTAACCACTGAGCCACCCCACTCGCTGCTAACCACTGAGCCACCGCACTCGCTGCTAACCACTGAGCCACCGCACTCACTGCTAACCACTGAGCCACCCCACTCACTGCTAACCACTGAGCCACCTGTATACACACAATTCATTTCACCCCACTCCCCTAACTATTAGTAAATATACTATATATGGATTCTAGACTACCCCATTCTTTCGAATCGGCCCGCCATCTATATATATATATGTGATTATATAGGAATTATCAGTATTATGTATGTGATTATGTATAAATTAGTGAGTCGCGCCTATTCTGCAAGGACTCGCAACGGCCGCTTGGCGGCCATTGCGAGTGAGGCTTTGCGAATCAGTGGCACCGGCAATGCTTCACAGGTCGCGTGGGCGCTGCGCCCACGCCCACAACGACGGAAACAGCGCCGAAACTTACGGAAGTGCGTTAGGGAAATTATATATTACATACTGATAATCTATTATATAATTGCTGTAGCGACTTCCGTCGCACACGCCGCTACCTCCGTGGCTTTGTTCGTGGACGCGCATCGCCCACTCGACTCACTCGCAATGCCCGCGAAGGGGGCGTTGCGAGTCGTTGCAGCAGCCCGAGCAATGCCCTATACACAGATTCTAGAATCCCGATGCAATACTGATAATCTATTATATAATTGCCGTAGCGACTTCCCTCGCACACGCCGCTACCTCCGTGGCTTTGTTTGTGGGCGCGCATCGCCCACGCGACTCACTCGCAATGCCCGCCAAGGGGGCGTTGGGAGTCGTTGCAGCAGCCCGAGCAATGCCCTATACACAGATTCTAGAATCCCGATGCAATCGCATCGGGCTCAAAGCTAGTTGATTTATAAGTCAACACATTTCAGGACTCCCTGACCCCTTCTTTAGGATCAATATCATATTGCCATTTTTCAGGCCATTTCAGGAGCTCTGAAACACATTGACTAATAAATCAATATTATATTCACCCTCTGATGTCTCGTGGAATACTGCAGGGCAGTTTTTAACCCTTTATCCTCCCTCTTTCATTTTCTGAGATAATGACCTTTGGGTTCTCTTTAGCTGTAAGCCATAATCATCAACATTTACATAAATAAATTGTTGAAATAGATCACTCTGTGATGACTCTATCTAATATATAATTCCCCTAACGCACTTCCATAAGTTTTGGCGCTGCTTACGTCGTTGTGGCCATTGCCCACGTACACCCCGCCAGAACGCCAGCTCCGGTGGTGGCTACAGGCGCCAGGCAATGAGAATACAGCGGGCCGGAGCTACAGACTTCGTAGCTCCGACCGACGAAAGCCGAGTGCTGTGGCCGAAAACAGAACCAAGTGCCTGGCCATGCACAGCTCTAAAGTCCGCTATGTATCTCAATGGGAAGTGAGGCGCTATGCTCATTGGTCGGTGCCAGCACACAGCGACCAATGAGCATAGCGCCTCACTGGCCATTGAGATACATGGAGGACTTTGAGTTTCAAATTTACCGCTGGAAGTGAGGCGCTATGCTCATTGGTCGCTGTGTGCTGGCGCCGACCAATGAGCATAGCGCCTCACTTCCCATTCAGATACATGGAGGACTTTGAGTTTCAAATTTACCGCTGAAGTGAGGTGCTATGTGATAGAAATAATTCTTCAGTTAGTTCTTCCTTTGTTCGATAAACTCCATAGACTGCGTCTTCAGAACCAAAAGTGGGTTTTATTCGGGTAGGAAAAAATACAGAGATATACGGCAAAAGCAGTATGACTGGCAGGAATCTGAATGACAGGCGCGGGAGCCACAGGTGTCACACTCAAGATGGATTCAGAATAATGGCTCCCCGTGTCATGGACGGGGCTTTCTTTATACCAATTTTCCCCATAGAAAGACATTGGTTACAATGATTCTCTATGGAACAAAAGGATTACATCACCTGTCATAAGTGATCCCTTCATATTACTTACAACATATATTGACATGAAAAAGCACATTAATTTCATTACTAACTACATACTACACTTAAACTTATCCATATAAATTATCTCATAATAGCCTTTTTGGGACCAAGCACAAATCACAACTTATTGACATTAATCAGCTCTGTTCTTGATTATAAGAAACGTCATATTAGCCTTGAGGGATAGAATACACCACAAAAAAATAAGACAAATTCAGAACTGGCTTATGAACTGATTATAAATTTTGCTAAATGATCAAACCAAATCTAATTAACGTGTATCTGTTTTCTTATACAGGTTAGGTCATTGCTTATAGCTAGAAGACATGACATTTATATTTCTACTAACAGAGAAAGTTTCAAGTTACTTTTTTCAAACAGACAATATGGCCGACAGAGGCCTTGGTACCCATGGCCTCCGTCTAACAAATCCCTCTGTTGTACTTATGGTAATTTGGTAATTTACCCTGAAGTACAAATTGGCATATGAGTCTAGTCCTAATTCTCATATATGGTATTGAGGGAAGGCATAATTTCATACACTCCCTGGTCAGTAGGAGTGTTGAGAGGGACTGAAGGTACCCTTGTAAGAAGGGCCCTAACAATAGGTGTACAACCTACAAGTGAGCGTGGTCTGGGAGTAAATACCCGACCCGTACCAAGTCTCCGGTATGGTCTGATAAAAGTGGTACTATATGTTATTACACGGGCCTGAAAGTTATTTAGTTCCTCAACATGAGCCAGATTCTTTTTTGAAAAACTTTTAGGTTACTACCTATTAAACACATATAGGAAAAAACAAAGTAGTAAAAAAATCTACAGTAAATATCACCAACGTAAGAGTTCTTAAGTATTAATGAGTCCTGTTACAATCTTTCAAAAAAAGAAAAAAATTCAAATATTTTCTTTGTTCCATGGCTTCTAAGGTCCTACTCACAGTTCAAGTGTGGGCAAATAGTCCTAAAAAGAAGCAAAAAACACAACAAAACAAAAAAATCATCACAGAAGTGAAAAAAGATAAAGTGTCCGAGTCCCAAGTCCCATAACAGTCTCTGAGTCCTTTGATCCGTGGCTCTCGATCTTGTTCTGTTTCCTCGGAGCTTTCACTGTCTTCCCCCTCGATCACACTGTCCGGGTCCCACTGGAGGGTGTGAGATGTCATTTCCAGGGAAACAGGCGGATTCATGGATCCCGATCCAATAGGGGACCTGAAAAATAAAATAAAAGCGCAGTATCAGTTCTTACCAGCATCACTAGGATTCTCAACTGGCAGTATAACAAGCTTACATTGATCAATATGAACAATTTTAACACCTTTGTCTCTTGGCTTGCTAATCCTTAGCACTCCCAAAACAGTTGGGCCTATCACCTGTGTGATATTGGAATCTCACAGTCCTTTTTTTCCTAAGATTCTTAACTATGAGCTTAGCTCCCACAACAAATTTGGACTCATATAAATTCCTGTTGACTCTGAGGCTACATCTCTTATTGCCAGGCAAGTGGGACATGATTTGTCTCACTAAGTGAGGTCCATTGTCACTTTCAATTAATTTTGGGAAGCCCCAGTGTGAAAAAACATCTTTCCACAAGAGGCGGCCGTTGTTTGTGGCAGGCAGGGCCTCAACCCATTTTGGAAAAACATCAACAATGACCAAGGCATACCTGAATCCTCCCTCTGCTGGAGGGAATGAACCAATGAAGTCAATTTGAATCGACTACCATGGACCATCAGCCAATCTGGGGATGGCACATTTTTCCTTTGTACTAGCTGTAAGAGCGCTTCTGGTTCTGGCTGAACAAAGACTGAATGATTAAATTTAATCAGAGACTTAATCATTATAGTTGGGATATATGGTAACAATTTGTCATCAACTCTTTTGTAATACAGATATTCTCCTTTATCAATGGGTACTGATTCAAGGGAGTTAAATAAAGATGCATCTCCTTGCTCTCTCTGTGCCTTTAAGAGGTCGTGGAACTGAGATGCAGAAGGGAGGGGCTCCTCCCGGGGTCTTCGCGTGACAGCAGAGATAGTAGCCTGTGGATATCTGTCAACGCCCATCAGGGCGGCTTCTTTGGTTGCGGAATCTACATATGCATTGCCCACAATGTGGGGGTCAGATGTGAGCTTTTGATGTCCTTTGATTTTACAGAAGGACCATAAATTTGGAAATTCTTTGCCTCTGTGCACAATTTGCTTGAGAATATCTGCATGCTGAAGCGGCTTGTTCTGAGAATTCACACCCCAAGCTTTGCCTGTAAGCAGTGTTTTTTAAGGTTACATGGGGGGTCTGCAGAATCAAGGTGAAAAGCTAATTAAAGTGCATGTTTTAAATTTTCAAAAGCCTGCAGGGCGTCTTCCTCTATTGTGATTGTGGTAAACTTATTTTCAATACCTTTTAGGAGATGGTACAAAGGTTTAGCAAAGCAAGCAAAATCCTCAATAAATTCTCTTGAAAAATTCACAAGACCCAGAAACTTTCTGAGTTCTGTGATATTGATTTGGCACAGGTACAGCTTGAATGAATGTCCCCTCTTTTGACACACATTCAAACATTTAACCTCTGGTTGCATTCAGCTGTACTCTGTCCCGACTCGCATTTAATATCGAGTTGCACCATGCATCACAAATATTGAACTAAATCTCTTTGTGTTCAGTTTCATCAACAATTTGAGTCCATACATTTTAAATCAAGAAATCATTGACATATTGCAAGACTTTGTCTCCGTACCCCAGGGGTTCCGATACCTGTGCCAACACCTGATGGAAATAAATTGGACTAGAACAGGTACTGGACATTTTCTAAGGTAAATGCAAAACGGAGAGCCGACTCAGGTGTAATAGGTACACAGAAAAAGCCATTTGCAATATTCAAACAAGACAAAAAAAAAACTGACATTCACTTCTCAGCAGTGACATCGCTTCAGGGACCGAGATGTGTTGCTGAGGGGTGTATTTGTTTACAAGTCTTAAATCTATGACCATGCGATAGCTACCATCCTCTTTTTTTTTTTTTTACAGGCAGGATTGGGCTATTGCACGGGGGGTTGCCTCGTACAATCACGCCCTGTTATTCCAATTCACTGACAGCAATCCTTATGTAAGGAATTGCTTCCTCAGGAATACGGTATTGGCGCTGAAAGGGTGGTAGACGGTCGCTGTCAATCTTAATTAAGATTTGCATCAGTCCTTAATCTGTACATTTTGAAACCCATAAATGAGGAAAAAATTGCACCAATTCATGTTTCAAAGCCGTGTCTGCAAAATTTATCTCAGGCATGTCATCATCATTATCAACTGAGCACAAACTAGCAACGGTTAATTTATGACTGTGACATTTTCAACTCTGCAGCATCCATAATAACTGAACAAACAGTAGTTCCTTTGTCATGCCATAAGACCTTATTACACAAATCAACAATGATACCCAAATTAACAATGATACCCATGGCTGACAACACATTTGACCCATTAATAAAAAACTTTAATTGCAGACTGATCCAAAGTTCACACCGAATGCTCGCCTGTATACAGGAGCCCTCAAATCCCACTAAAGTTGTGGTGTCTGGCAGCCCGGGGGGAGCTGCAATTTGTGTTCTGTTACTGAAACAGAGGCTCCTGTTATCAATTAAAAAATCTTTCCAATTTTTGGTACCCTCTATTGTCCCTCTGACATAAGGTCAGTCCATCTTGGCCTAGGGATAATTTTGCCAAGAGGCTCAGGAGAACAGGGGGGTTCAAAGCATCAATCAGTACCGGCAGTAGGAAGCCCAAAAAAAAAATCCACCAACCTCACCAGAGGCAATTCTACGGCCCACTGCTGTCACCTCCGAGCCGGACAGATCGCTTGAAAGAGCCATTTCCTCGTCCCCCCCAGCTCCTGAATCAGTGGAGCATAAGGGTGGGAGGAAATCCTCCCGGAGGAGGGTGAGCTCTCCTCACAGCATGGATCCGTCTGCTGGGATGGACAAGGGTCGCATAATTGGGTGACGGGGCAAAAGGCTCCCGAAAAACAGGGTTAACTATCTGAGGCCCATTGTACTGCTGGCACGGTTTGGGGCCGTTAACCGCTGGCTGTCCAGGGTTCTTAATAGCAGGATCCTCATACGGATCTTGGGACATTGTAGAGGTGCACCTGTGGATCATCCCTGGGAGCTAAATGGGAACACTTACATCTAAGATACCCTGATTGCCCACAAGGATAACGTACAAGAGGACCCATGGAGTTCCGAGGGTGTCTGCCGACTGGGACTAGCCCGCTGTCGGCAGTTGGCCATAACCCCAGGAAGTCCTGGTCTCCTGTCCACAGCAGATGCCATTCAGGCAGGGCGATACGCAAAAACATCTGTATCATCGCCCTTAGTCTAGGATGGCATTTTCCCTAACAATGGTTACCAATGCCCTAATTTTGTCCTCCACAAATTTAGCATTATGTAAAATCCCTAACTTGCAAAACCTTTCCAAGTATTCTCTACAATCTATTCCATCAGATCATAATCATCTTTCTGATCTATTCTATCAAATAATACTTATCAACCGTTACACACCAGGCAGCCCATCTTCTAATTCTAAGATAATTTCCTTTCCTGATTCTAAAGGATGCAAACAACCATGGATGAATTTTTCTTCCTCCTTTCTGTCTGCCTGCAGCACATGTATCTCATACCCCTCCCTTTGTGATACTACTACTCCCATCATTGTATCAGTAGCTGCTGCGTTCTCTCCATACACTGCTCCACTGCCCCTCCCTGTGTAACCACATTAACTACTGTCTTTGAAGCGGTCTATCACTAGCCTGATCTGAGCTATAACTAACTTACACAAAGCCGCTATTCGGCTGCCCTTTCTGCTAATAATTTCTTCTTATCAAGAAGTCTACTTTCTTCTGTGAACCACTGCATACAATTTAACCAAGTGGTTCAGCATTAACCCCTTCTAGCTATGGGGTTTCAGCGTGCCTGTCAGTCTGTTTCCTTAGCCACTCCATAGCGGTGGAAACACAAGGACGACTTTATAAACTGCTTTTAGTATCAACTTAATGCAATTACAGGCAAAAGTTAGATACTCACACCTCTGTAATGGAAGACACGTGCCGGCTTTGGTCAACCAAAAGAGGTCCAGCCGTATGATCAGCCTCACTCGTTACGTTGCCACACGTCTCCTTCTCCGTACCCTCGGCGTTAATCACGTCCTTGTATAACTCACGTAGAGGCACTGTAGTCTTAGTTACTTCAGGGTAGACAGGAGCGCAAACGAGAGATTCTCAGCGGCTGATTTCCTTAATGCGATTTCACGTGATGCATCACGCCTTTTTAACAATAAAGGCAAAAAAAAGAGAAAGAAAAGTCCATTCCTCACTCTCTCACCCCTTTGGTTCACAGCTTTACTTGCAGGAATCTTCTAGGTTCTTCAGAAAGGATGTGGGATTATCTCCCCCCTTTCCACCGGGCTGTAGCTCGCCATTTGATAGAAATAATTGTTCAGTTAGTTCTTCCTTTGTTCGATAAACTCCATAGACTGCGTCTTCAGAACCAAAAGTGGGTTTTATTCGGGTAGGAAAAAATACAGAGATATACGGCAAAAGCAGTATGACTGGCAGGAATCTGAATGACAGGCGCGGGAGCCACAGGTGTCACACTCAAGATGGATTCAGAATAATGGCTCCCCGTGTCATGGACGGGGCTTTCTTTATACCAATTTTCCCCATAGAAAGACATTGGTTACAATGATTCTCTATGGAACAAAAGGATTACATCACCTGTCATAAGTGATCCCTTGATATTACTTACAACATATATTGACATGAAAAAGCACATTAATTTCATTACTAACTACATACTACACTTAAACTTATCCATATAAATTATCTCATAATAGCCTTTTTGGGACCAAGCACAAATCACAACTTATTGACATTAATCAGCTCTGTTCTTGATTATAAGAAACGTCATATTAGCCTTGAGGGATAGAATACACCACAAAAAATAAGACAAATTCAGAACTGGCTTATGAACTGATTATAAATTTTGCTAAATGATCAAACCAAATCTAATTAACGTGTATCTGTTTTCTTATACAGGTTAGGTCATTGCTTATAGCTAGAAGACATGACATTTATATTTCTACTAACAGAGAAAGTTTCAAGCTACTTTTTTCAAACAGACAATATGGCCGACAGAGGCCTTGGTACCCATGGCCTCCGTCTAACACTATGCTCATTGGTCGCTGTGTGCTGGCGCCGACCAATGAGCATAGCGCCTCACTTCCCATTCAGATAC
Source organism: Allobates femoralis (assembly GCA_033576535.1). Classification (NCBI taxonomy): domain Eukaryota; kingdom Metazoa; phylum Chordata; class Amphibia; order Anura; family Aromobatidae; genus Allobates; species Allobates femoralis. The sequence continues at coordinate 325,230,500 of JARQOC010000003.1, forward strand.
ATGGAGGACTTTGAGTTTCAAATTTACCGATGGAAGTGAGGCGCAAAGCTCATTGGTCGCTGTGTGCTGGCGCCGACCAATGAGCATAGCACCTCACTTCCCATTCAGATACATGGAGGACTTTGAGTTTCAAATTTACTCAAAGTCAAACTCAAAGTCCTCCATGTATCTCAATGGCCAGTGAGGCGCTTCTCTCATTGTACTCATGACAGTAGCAACATTAACCCCTTACATTCCGTTTTATCTGTAATTTCTATAACACAGTGTGTAGTTGTACTGCCACTGCGAAGTTAACCCCTTATATACCATTTCTGCCTTAACTCCATACTTTGTAGTCTCTATTACTACTGCCAGTAGGAACATTAACCCCTTATATTCCATTATTGTTGTTATTTCTATTACACATTGTATAGTTGTAATGACACTGCGAAATTAACCCATTATATACCAGTTCAGCATTAACTGCATATTTGGTAGTGTTTATAACTACTGCCACTGGTACATTAACCCCTTGAACACCATTTTGGATATAATTTACAGCGCACTCCTTCAATAACATTTTTGATATCATTATAAGTTCCTACTCTGTTATAGTCCTGTTAGTCGGATATTAACTCTTTCTACACCTCCACTATATTGCTACCCTCACAGTTCTGCCTACATCGGCTACTTAGTCATATATCTGGTGTTTAAGTCTATTATTTAAAACTCTTAAACAAATTATATACAGATTCTAGACTCCCGATTCTTTAGAATCAGGCTCACAGCTAGTATAATATATGTTTCACTTTTTGTATTGAATTACTGAAAAAAATAATTTCTTGATGATATTCTGATTCATTGAAATGCACCTGTACATATTGTTTCTGTAAATATGTTCATTACTCAACATGAAAAAGAATAGTACAACTGGATCATACATCGTTTGTAAGAAATATGGGTTAGAGAGCCATAAAATATGAAAAATAATGACAAAAATGAAAATAAAGAAAAAGGTTAAAAACATAGCGATTGCACAGCAGAATATGCACCAGACCAAGCAGGAGGAGACATTACAACGTAATTGCAAAATCAATATGTAACGATCCCGACACTGTCCTTGTCTGCTATGTTACTATTATGTGGAAGCTGTCAGTCTGTTTTGGTTGTGCTGTGTCTGTGCTGCAATCAACTGTTCACTTCCCTTGATTAGTCCTCCACTTAAAGGGAACCTGACCCCTCCAAATCACCTCCAACCCTATTAATAACTGTCCCTGCACCATGACATATCATTATTAGTGGTCCTTTTCTATAAAAAATGCATTCTGTAGCATTGTAAAAATCAACATTATGCACTTACATATGTGCGACTTCTTGGCTCTGAATAAGTCTCACAGGGCGTCCCCTGTGAGACTCTAAGCCCTCCTTAGCTGCTCATTATCACGCCCTGATGGGCGTGATAAGTAATCCTAGTCCTCCTCGCACTGCTGTAGGGGCGTAATAGCCGGTGTAACACTATTTGCGTCACATCCAGTCTTTGTGATGTCGGTACACCCTCTAGGTGTACGCCGACCTCACCATGCGCATTGCACATGCGCGGCTTTAGATTTACACCTAAAGGGTGTACAGACGTCACAAAGACTGGATGTGACGCAAATAGAAAACAACTCGCATATGGACGGTAGGAAGATCAGGAGCGCAGCAGGTGGGTGCAGGAGGTCACCTCTCCCCTGTTCCCTATGAGCAGGGCCTTCCATTGTATTTATCCCTTTGGTGTATCCTTGTCTGCGCAACGGACATCGTTGGTCCATGTACCACAGTCGGGTACGGTTGCTGGACATCCCCTTAGTCCAAGCATGACAATGACAAGACCATCCGCTTTTGCTTCTCACCAAATTATATGGGTAAGACCTCCTTCACATTCCCTTTTTGACCATCTGTGTAGCTATCTTTGTGTACGTGTGAGTCATGTGTGAGAATCTCTGTGTCATCCATGTGTTATCTCTGTGAGACTTACCAGAAAAAATGCATGACACTGAAATTAATGTTTTTTTTATGTATTAAAGATGTGCAAAGATAGATCCATAGATAGAGATGATAGATATGTAGAAAGAAAGATTTTACAACTATTAACCAAATAAATTAATGAATAAAAAATTTTACATAGGTCCCCGCTATTTTTGATAACCAGCCAAGGTAAAGTAGACAGTAGCAGTCTAGTATTACAAGGCTGGAAAGGTCCATGGTTTCTGTGCCCTTCCCAACCTACAAACACCAGCACGCAGCTGTCCCAGAAGTGGCACATCACATATGATGTGCCAATTCTAGTGCTTCACCTCAGCCCTTCGTGATTAACGTAGAGGAGTGGCAATCAGGTTAATGGTTTTTGGGGTTGATGTCAGCTTATAGTGTTAGCTGTCATCAAGCTCGAGAGTTAATAATGGAGAAGCGTCTATCAGACACTCTCATATCTAACCCAATAATACAAAAAAAAGACACAAGATACACACAAAAAATTATTTATTTCATTTAACATTTTCTCTCGTTGCCCATTTTAAAGTCCCAGGAATCCACTGTAGTAAACAAAAAAATATCTAAAAAAAACATTAACATACAAACACAGAGAAATAAAGCAAGATATTTAGCCTTGTACACCACTTTATTAAGAACGAAAACAAAATAACAGCTGTTTGAATGTAGTCCAGAGCACAGTGAACAGGAACTTCTGAAGACTGATGTCCTCATTCATTCGTAAGACTCGGCACCTCTGAAGAGCAGTGACATCGGTAACATTATTGCAGTTCAAGGTAGCCAGGTCACCAAGTCACACCACGTCATGCTGCACTGTGTGAGACCTGGTAACTGTGATGGGTAGTCGGTGTGATGGGAACTCTGATGAGTGGTGATGTTCCTGACATCATCATTCATAACAGGTGCTGGGTCTGATGCACAGTGCAGCATAACCCAGAGTAACCAGCAGTCATGCCACATAACACTGTCACTTGACCACTCTAATGGAACACTGAGAGCTCTAGCTTATCAGCAATTGGTGATTGGTTGGATTGGCTGCAGCAGCCAGTTGACACAACAATGTTACTCGACCATCGAGGCATACAACACCAAGTGAGTAATGGCAAAAATTATCAGTTTACAGTATTTTATGATGGGCTGTGGAGCTATTAAGAAGTTGTTTTTACCTTTAAATACTAGTAATTTACAAATATTTTGCCATGCATTTTTTAACTGTCCTAGTCTAATGACTGCTGTTGAATGATTACAGATGCATGTCACCAGTAGCCCAACCCTCACTATGACAAAGTGAGACACAATGGATAAACCTGTAATTATAGAAGTTGTTTGACCTCGACAGGCTTAATTAGGGGGCCTGGTCTCTTATCGTCTTAAGGATGATAGACTACAAATAGTATTATTATGAAAATTTGAAATGTCAGCTGGTAATCTCTGCAGTAATGACAATCAATTCATCATCTTTTCCATCAGGACTTTGTCAACTGTTTGTTCTTTTAGCTTCCTGTTCATTCACAAACAGGGAAGATAGACAACAGAGCGGAGTAAATATAATTTATCATTGCTTCAAGGCAAAATGAAAATGGTGAAATGAAGACCCAAAAATAATTGGTGTCAAAAGACATAGATTTTCTAAAAGTAGATAATTAGCTCATTTTTTGTTTGCATTGCAAAAGTTCTGATGGTAAAAATATAGATAAAATGTTTATATAATGCTTCTTACGAGATTAAGCATATTATGTACATATCTTATGTATAGCATACTGTATACCACATATTACACTTTTAATTTATCACCTTTTGGTATGTTTACATCACCGTACTTTAAGTCTGAGTGCTGTCTGTGAAACAACTGACCTCATACGGAAGCGTCATGGTCAGTGTTATTTACAGTGGGGAAAAGAAGTATATGCTAGGAGATAGAGGATCAAATAAAAGCAATGAGGCTAACAGATGGTTAAAGAGGACCTGTCACCAAACCAGGCATGGTGATCTAATTACAGCACTGGATGCAGCATGTCTGCTGCATCCAGCCAAGGGGTCCCCCAGCCCTTGAGTCCCCCTGTACCCCGAGATAATACACTTAGAAAACTTACATTGAGGAGCCAAATAGGAGGTGACTTGTGACTGAAGCCAAAGGGCAGATTCACACCCCCAGCATGTGTAATCTACCCAACGCTGCCTCCCTGATGCCAATCATTGTCTCCCTCGTCTGCAGCATAACACAGAGCTTATTTTAGTAATGGCCGCTTAGCCCCGCCCCCTGCTGTGACGTCACTGCTTATACCCGCCCTGCTCTATGGTTAACATAGAGCAGGGCGGGAGAGATGTGGTGAAGTCAGATCAGGAGGTCGGGCGCCCCGCCTCCTGCAGTGACATCCCCACTTATACCCGCCCTGCTCTATGTTAACCATAGAGCAGGGCAGGTATAAGCAGTGACGTCACAGCAGGGGCGGGGCTAAGCGGCCATTACTAAAATAAGCTCTGTGTTATGCTGCAGGCGAGGGAGACAATGATTGGCATCAGGGAGGCAGCGGTTCGTATTGCTTCCAATGAACCAGATATTGGAGCGAATTCTGGATCTTCCAAGAATCCACGATTCTCTGCATCTTGTACTGTAACCATCCATCAACCAATACAGAAGAAGGCATTGATAAGAGAATCAACCCTCAAGATCAAATTCCTTTAAAGAGGACCTGTCACCCTCCCCCCAAAGATTTAAATCTAAAGGCAGCACTGAATGCAGCATGTATGCTGCATTCAGGCAACGGGTCCCCCATGCGTTTCTGATGTTTTAATCTTTAAATACAGCCTTTTAAAATGTGTACAACAAAGTCATGAGGGCATTACCAGCTGCACATGAGTCAGCTCCTTCCCGGGGGCTATTCCCACCCCCTTCTTCTTGTTCCTCCCTCTCTTCACCGCCTCCTTGATGCCTGTCAGCTTTCCTCGCTCTGTGCCTGCTCTCCTTGTGTGCCTTAGTGGAGCCCACTGGGACGGGGCACTCGGTACCGGACTGGGGTACTGCTGGGGATTTCACGGAGGTCCTTGTCCGGACCGTGTCCAGGGTTCTCACAAGTAAAGGGATATTTACAAGGATTAGTTTGTCATGACCCACCCACGGGTTAAGGTCAGTGATGGGACCACCGCTGCAGCACAGCTCTGCCAGGAGGATGGAGGGATGGATGGGCTTCAGCTGGATGGATGAGCCCGCCGCGGGTCTGGCTGCTCCTGGCAGGGTAAAAGGGTATGATGCACAGTTCAGAATACCTGGAATCAGTCACGGACACTGAAGCAGGGTTCACCGGGTTTACTTTCAAGTTCTTCAAAGTCACAAAGTCACGGTACAGTTCTCAACACAGTTCACAGTTCAGTTAACTCAGAGAACACTTAAAACCTTTGCAGCCAGGCTGTCGCTCTGAGACCCCTCACCCTTCTATGTGTCCTTCCAGGCTGTTCTCTCCCTCTTCGTTCTCTCCGTGGGTTGTATGGCGGCAGCTCGGGCCCTTGTATGTAGCTTCCCCTATGTGTCTGTGGTTGCTGCTGTGCCTTCACCCTGCAGTGGGAACACGGACTTGGAATCTGTGTTCCCCGCCGGTGTGTCTGGGAGCCGGTGTATTACTTCAGTCCCCCTCAGAGCCGACACTCTGGTGTTTGCCTAGCCTGCAGTAGCCCTGTCTTCCAAGGGATTACCAGGCTCCTTCTAACCGTGTGATTCCAGTACAAACAGCGAAAACTACTCCACTGGTAGTTAGTCAGTGCTGCCGTGTTCCTCGGACCCGGTGATACCGGTCCGGTCCTCTGTCCTCACACTCCCCTGGGATGCCGGCTATGGACTAGCTTTCTCTCCATGGTTTCTGTGACTTTGTGGATTCTGTGTCTCCAGGGACCCCAATCCCTCAGGGATGTGTCACTGTCTGTCTGTTCTTGTCTTTACAGCTCAGCCTACTCCAGCCTACTAACTCCTTCCTCCTCTTTCTCCTCTATTTGTGCTCTCTGTCACCTGATCTACAGTTTCCCCCGCTCCCGTCTAGTACCCTGCCCGCCTAGAGCCGTGGGCTGTGCTTGTGGTGTGTGTGTGCTGTGAGGGTGTTTGGTGCACAAACTGTCTATCTTCCTACCAGGCTGCAGTTCTCTATGTGGCCACCCTGGTTGCAGGGGCACCACACCTTCACGCAGGCGCAGAGCGAGGTGTTGCTACTGTCGGCCCCATGCTCCTGACCCGCCTCCCGCCCTGACGTCAGCACCTGCTCCGTGTTATACATGGAGCAGGGTGGAATAATTGTGTTGTCAGGGCGGGAGGCGGGAGCAGAAGCAAGGGGCCGACAATAGCGACACCCCGTTTCTGCACCTTTGTAAGGTAGCACAAGGAGACGCAGGTGCAGAGCGAGGAACAGCTGGCAGGCATAAAGGAGGCGGTGAGGAGAGGGAAGAGGGAGGAACAGAGAAGCAGAGGGCGGGAATAGCCCCCAGGAATGAGCTGACTCGTGGATCTGGTATTGCCCTCCTGACTTTGTTGTTCACATTTTAAAAGGCTGTATTTAATGATTAAAACATCAGAAACACATGGGGGACCCCTTGCCTGAATGCAGCATACATGTTGCATTTAGTGCTGCCTTTAGATTGAAATCTTCGGGGGTGACGGGTCCTCTTTTTTATATCTGTGAAAAACATTTGGGATACAAAGAGACTAAGGAAATTTTAATCCAAAGGCAACTGGATTGACTCAGATTTCATATGGGCCAATAAATGTAAGAGTCGGACTCAAATTTGGTGCAGGAATTCAGCTTAATATTTTTTTGACAATAACAAAACCTTATCTCTTAACTCTATTCCAGGGCAATAGTGGATCAAATAAAAGGGATGACACAAAAACAAGGTTAAAGGAGGGCCAAGGTCTGGCAGCAATAGATCAGAAGCATAGCATAGATGAATGAAACAATATGCACCAATAAGAAAAATGATACGACCGGCAGAGATCTGGGACTAACTGCTCAAATTAAGTACTGGGCAATCATGGAGAACAGGGAACACCTGCATAAGCCCAGCACCTCCCAGTCTCAGATTGGACAGCTGAGCTGTCAATCAACACACCAACAGCTCAGTACGCCCAACAATAAATTGGATGACTGAGCTGTCACTCGCCAATCTGGCAGTTCGACAGAGCCCTGATTATGTAGTGCAACAAACTGTCATTCATTGCGTCGAGACACTATGAAATATTATTGCAATAAAAAAAAGCTAAATATTTTGCCATAGCCAGGCGGTGCAATTTCAGAGTCAACTGAATATCCTGAATTTTTCAATAGACTCATGCTTTTATCACAATATTTTCTTATATAAAATTATCATAACTACTCAAAGTGCTTTAAGATGCCATTTATAGCTGGAGTATGGCTTTTTTCAGCCAAGGACAAAATAATGTTTTTATTGAGGTACCTTTTATAGTATTATTCTACACATGAAAAGAGATATGCTATTAATCAATTTTTTTTCATTGTTAGATTTTACACGGTAGCCAGTAAGTGACCTATTCTTTGGGGAATATAAACTCTAAAGGGCATTAATGTTATTTCAAAAATATGACTCCATTAAGATCTCAAAAAGAAAAAAAAAATAACCCACAGCATTACTGATTTTAATTCTCCAAGACACAATTTTATGTGCTGCAGAACATTGGTTTTATTGATATTTTATCCAGTAAAAGCACTTTTGTTCAGATCCCAACTGATTAAAATGATGAGCTCTGGTGCATTTTCTGAATCCCAGTATAATGATTCTTTATCTAACAAGACATCCTTTGTGTTCAATGTGTTTTGTAGCAAAAAACACTATGCAATATATATAGTATTACTTTTGATGGAACCTATATAGACCATATTAGAGGGAAAAATATATCACAAGTTCTACTGTTCACTCTTAAGGCCCCCATATATATTGGACCAGGGGTGGGGAACTCTAAGCCTCGGGGACCACCGACTAGGCAGGTTTTCAGGATTTCCTTAGTATTGCACAAGTGATAATAGAATCACCTACACTAGTGATGATTCCAACCCTGTGTAATAGTAAGGAAATCCTGAAAGCCTGCACTGTTTTTGGCCCTCAAGACCTGGAGTTCCCACCCCTGCATTAGACCAATGTCAGCAATCCTTAGAAATCACTGATTTGGTCATCAGTCTAGTATGTAGGTTTATTATCAGGAGACATAAGGATCTAGCATATCTGATTTTCGTCCGTTCCTTTTGTACTCTAAGGTAAGCCACCACCAATAACGGATGAACAATCGGCTGAACCATCGCTCAGCTGACAGCTAACTGAAGTCTATGTGTGGGGCTTTATTCTCACTTACCCAGGTGTTGAACTAAATTTATATAAGATTAATAATTTCATATATGTTATTTTATAAGCAGATGATACTTTAAAAAATTTTTAGTACAGCTTTAAAAATATGATCAAACTATCTGGGTCCACAGATTTCTATAGTTGCCATCTTTGAGAGTTGTGTGGTACAGATTACGATTATGGCAACGTTTACAGAGCATTTTGCCATTTTAAATCTATTTTACTCTTCTGCCCTATATCATGCCAAAAATCACAGAAAGCACACTGGTGTCTACTGCTGTTACCACACAACTATGCCGTATTGATTAAAATAAGATCTGTGCAGTAGACTCTTTCGGTGGCATACATATACCCCTCAGCCACTATACTGCCCACTGAGAATACTGTGTCTTCCCAAGTCTGGAGTTACATTATCTTGGAGAGTTAAAGTAGAGTGGTGCTTTCCGATGAAGCACATATGACCAAACTAAGGCCATGGGAACACGTTGAGTATTTGGTGAGTGTTTTACCTCAGCATTTGTAGCCACAACCAGGTGTGGGTGATAAATCCAGAAGTGGTGATGTGTTTCTATTATACTTTTCTTCTGATTGTCCCACTCCTGGATTTGGCTACAAATCCTGAGGTAAAAAAGTCACCAAATAGTCAACGAGTGCACGAGACCTTCCACTACCTTGATCTGGACAAGTTATATGAAAACACAACATAGTGGAAAAAGCAACAAAGTTAATAAAAGACAAGATACATCCTAAATACAATATTGAAAAAGCTACAATTTCACTGGGTTGTAAGCAGCTTAAAACATTGTAGTCCTATAAAACTGGAATAGCACATAGTAGTGATACATTTTTTCAACCACACCATTTGGTCAAGGTTTCCCATTGACTTTTGAGAAGGGGTAAATAGTTTTTATGCAGAGTCAAAACTTTTTTTCAGGCACACTGTTTTGCCTTTTTGGTACAGTAGGCCATGTGTTCTGATGACAATTTCATACCCAAATGTGTCAGAACCACAGCACTGCAGAAGGAAGAGCTATCCATTATGCCCTGTGGCTTCACCTGGTATTTTTATATCTGAGAATTATTTTAGTTTTCCTTTATCTAGCTCTAGCACCATTGTTTCAGGCATCTTCACCCACAAGCTACCCTGGAGCCCACTTGGGTCATATAGTTGCAGCAATGGTGGCTTAACCTCTTGTATAGGAGGTTAAATATTTAGGCAGGTGGAAAGATCCATTTTCAAAGCTTTATAAGGCCTCTCAGGCTTATGGTTTAAGATTGTTGGGTAGGAACTAGGGGTTTATTTTGTTGAGGATACTATGAGGGATAAATCTTGGTTTTCAAAATGCTGATCTATCATGAGGTGGAGAATAGGTTTTCAGAAAGTTACAAATATTCCTATACATGGTAGATCACACCCATAGTTCTACTCTGCTCAACTTCATGCAGGTGGGAACAAGCTTTGCTTTACAAGGATTCCTATATTAAACTCTTTATGGCAAAGTCTATTTAAGACTTTAGGTTGGAGCCCAATTTTTTAATTCTCACACATAACTTCATATGGAATAACTTTCAGGGTGCTTTTACTTATTAAACCTTTCCTGCCACTGCCAATTTTGGTACTTTCATTTTTCCCTTCTCTTCGAAGAGCCATAACGTTTTCTATTTTTGCTAATATTGATGCATGAGGACTCTTTTTTGCAGGATGAGTTTTGTTTTGAATGACACCGTCCATTTTACCATACATAGGACTGGAAAATGGGAAAAAAAATCCTACTATGCTGAAATGGTGAAAAATATGGATTTTGATGTTATTTTTGGGCGTTCATTTTGCCGTAAAATGTTACCTGGCAATGTGATTTTCTAGGTAATTACAACTGGTGCTACAAAAAACTGGTCAAGCCTATAAAAAGGCTTTACCAATTTTATATATCTGCAATTGTACTTGCCTAGTAACATCAAAAGAAAATAGCGCTTGGCACTACTTATTATACCATTTCGCACACAAAAGAAAAGCTGAGGCTAAAGAGATGACAGTGATGGTGGTGCTATGTAGTTAATATGCCATTCACCAAACTTTATTAAAAAAATTATTCCTTTATTTGAAAAAGTATATAACCATGGGAGAGAGACTAAGGTGGCAAGATGTTTAAACCGGGCAACAGCTGTTTCATGTTCAAATACACTTCCTGTGTTTGAATACGAAACGGCTGTAGACTGGTTTTGCCACAATCACATACTCTTTAACATGGATATGCACTTTTTTGAATTATAAGAAAAATACCTTAGGCCCCTTTCACATCAGTGTTTTTGTCCGGATCCGGCAATGTCTGACTAAGAGCTCGGACACACTGTGCTACTTACATGCGAGTCTCTCGGACGAGACTCGGAAGAGGCTGGAGCAGTGACCCTGAACGACCTCTCCCTCTCTGGACGGGGAATGTGAACACAAGCAGCTGTCATTCCCGTCCAGACAGGGATAGGCTGTTCAGGGTTACTGCTCTAGCCTCTTCTGAGTCTCATCCGAGAGACTCTCATGTAAGTAGCAGAGTGTGTCCGAGCCCTAAATGTTGGAGTTCTGCGATTCTTCCTACTCAAAAGGAACTAATTAAAAGAATTAACTCACACTATCATCACGAATGGTATCTCTTGTCTTCTCTCAAACAACGGGAACGTATTGTCGACTTTTGGGACTTGTGGGCGTCGTCGGAACTTGCGTTACCAATATCATAATTTTCTTTGAGACTGTATAATTTGAAATGTATCTAATTTTGTCGTTACAATCTGGGCTCTTTCCCCTCCCTTGATCTGACTCTTCTGTTTTCACCTCCCTCCCCTTCTTCTCTCGAACTGACCTAGCCACATTTCCCTTATGTGTGCTCCTACGGTTTCATAATACCCATTACTTGTTTATATTAGCATTGTAGTTACTGCTACTTTACAGTTACTGAAATTGATCTTTTTCAATAAGAATATTTATGGTTTAAAAAAAATGATGCAAAAATGCATAAAAAACTCACCGTCAACTCATAACCTTAGGCAAAAAACAGTTAATGTTTGGGACTATCCCAGTGTGGGAGGGGCTTGAGTGACACGCACCTAGGCTGTGGGGTACTCGGCTCTCGGGCTGCTTCAGTCTGGGAAGTCACGGGTGGCCATCCCAAAGCCGTGGCCCTGGGGGTCAACTGAAAGTGGGGAAGGAATATATTTACAGGTGATTATTTACAAGTTGTCATTGTAGTGACGCCACCTGCTGAGTCTGGTGATGATCACCAGCGCTGCCACAGTCCTCCTGTGGTCGGTGGTATTGCGGCTTGGATGGAATAGTCCCCGCAGGTGGGACTGGACTACCGGGGCAGTGATGCTGTAATAAAACAGTTTATATTTGAAAGGATGCAGCAGAGTCAAAGCTTCACTTCACCGGGTAACTTTACTTGAACACTTTCTTTTAGCTTACAGTTCAACAATTCATTAGATGGTATACTGGCGAATGCTCCAGGCTGCAATTGGGATTTCTGGCTGCAGATGGAACCCTCCTTTATGTTCCTTTCTTTTTCTTCTATTCTGTTCCCAGTGTGAAGCCTGATCTCCTGTAGATAATCTGGCCTCTTGTTCTGTCTCCTCTCCCTTTTGTACCCGTCAGGTTAACCTTTTGTTGAATGCCGCAGCTGCCTACTGCGCTTCTGGCTTCCCTCTTGTGGGATCTTTGAGAGTCAGGCTGTATTTACAATATCCCTGTTTAACAGATTTTCAGTGAGACTAAGGTACCTTTACACGCAGCTACATTCTAGGGTGGCTACAGGTAACTTACTGGTTGCAGTGAAATCATGGAGAGATTATTCCATTTGTACACAGCAACAAGATAGAACCTTGTCTCCATGATTTCACTGCAACCAGTAAGTTACCTGTAGCCACCCTAGAAATGTAGCCGCGTGTAAAGGTACCCTAAAGGTATCTTTACACGCCGCTACCGAAGGTTAGAAACAACCGGGTGTCGGAGACAATTGTATCTTGTACCGTCAAAACACCGCGAGGTAGCAGCGTGTAATTCAGGTTGTTGCCACCGGTCACTGTCGACACCTGTCTTTCAGCCGTGCCCAAAAACAGGTAGGTTTAAACCCTATGGTAGCGGCGTGTAATCGAGGAACAGGAAGGTTTTTTCGACACCTAGTGAACTCCCTGGGGCGTGACACAGCCTCCGGGATACCGCACCCCATCAGCAATCATTGGTGTAAGATCCTGCGTTACGATTGGCTCTCCCTTCACAGGTCGCCATCTTGGATGAGCTATCACTTCAGCACTAGAGAGACGTGCCGTATGCACGATCAGATACATTAGTACAATTACGCGGCCACACAATAGCGGAAGGCCAAAGTATAGTGCGGCATGGTCCTATATAGTGTGCACATTCTCATATCACATACAAAGGAGTAATGCTGTACACGGCGCACAAGGTAGTGGTAGCACCGCCCTGGGTTCTTGTACTGTAGGTGCCGCAGAAGTGTTTGCCGTGTCACACTGTGCGTAGGGCGACTTTGAATGTTGTGTGGCCCCGCCAGCGGCCATACTGACGTCATGACGTTGGTTTCAGTTTCACCTGCCTGCAAGGCGCCAGACCCTTTCCTCTGCACACAGCAGTACAGTTATGGCCGCCACACAGTGCGCTGCAACTGGGGATGGCGGAGATACTGGTCCTTATAGACCATTGTGACCGGTATGACTACTGGGGCCACCATCACCACCGCCACCCCAGGCTGCGCAATCGCAGCACCGTTAGGCGGATCCAGCGGGCCCTGCTCAACCAACTGGGGGTTGAGAGGAGCGTTAAAGCCATCCAGAAAAAAATAGCGGATCTGAAGCAGAAATGCCCAGGCCGCATAGTGGACATCCGTGCCCGGATTGCCAGGCTGCGTGGTGAGTAATTGTTGGCCCCAAATACACACTTGCCCATGTATATGGACCAAACTACACACATATGTAGAAAAACATATTATAAGGAGACTGTGGGCTACGGCGGTACCCATGCAATGGGGTAACATATATTCACCAGAATATTGAGGGGGTGCCTACACATCTGCCTTAACTCAGTCTTTTTGGCCCAAAGATGAGTCCACAGTGTTAGTTGCTCTCCTGACAATAACCATACTACTGTCTCATACACACACTACATGCATAGCACATGACCTAACACCATATCGGGCCATACTGGAAACACATAGGCCAAACTTAGTTTAAAAAATGTGCAGACTGTGTGATGTAAGCCGCTCCTGTGTGTCGCGCCTAAGCGTGACCTAGCAGAATCGCCACACTCCGCCATATCACTAGTGCTTATTCCGTGTGACAATGCAAACACTTTTACTACGCACACATAGCCCAACACTTAATTTGAAATACGCATGGAGTGTGGCTGTAAACCACTCCTGTGTGACGCATAACCATCCCCTAGCTGAATATCGGCACACTCCACCACGTCACAAGCGCTTATTCCGTTTGACATGCCAACACTACTACGTCACGTCTCCGCCATCCGCCCTTCGCGCCCTGCCCAATGAGAATACTATTGTGTTGGCCAATGGTTGTTTTTGGGCGCCGCGTGACGGACTGTGGCACGCCTATGTGTTGTCCCTGCTGCCCCAGGTCCGCCCATATTCCCTTGTGGTAGCGGTGTGTAAATGAGGGAAGGTGCTCTACAGAAGGTAACCTGCGGCACCCGTCGGTGCCTCCAGGGATAGAAAAAGCCTACTGTGGAGCATCTTGTAGCGGCGTGTAGATGTGGTATCAGGTACGTTAGGAACCGTTGAAACGCGTGCGTGCATGAGCGACTCCCGGTGGTTTCTAACCTTCGGTAGCAGCGTGTAAAGGTACCTTTAGAGTACTCACAGGTGCGGGCTCCGGCACCTGGGTTTCTTCCTATGGGGCAAACTTATCCATTACTGGCTCTCACTCAAGTTAACTCTGCAACTCTGAGTTTCCTTGCTTTCTCTGTTCCTTATTGGGATCTGTTCCTTTTCAGGGCCCCTCAGCCGAGATGGCCCTCTCTGTCCTTGCAGGCTGTCTGCCTGTTTCCCTCCAACTCCTCCAACACCGACTCACTGACTCTACTCACTGACTGACTGAGCTCTCCGGTTCCACTCCCAGTTTAGTCGCTCTAGGTCCACACCTTCCCAGCGTGGTGCTTTCCTCCCACACCTAACTATCCATATGAGTGTGTGGAAGATGCCATTGCCCTCTAGGGTTCCCATCTTGTGATCCATTGTTCCATCAATTGCATTGAGTGTACTACACCGCTTTTCTGGGTGCAGTACCCCTTTTGGTGCACCTACGTAGTGGGGTGCCACATGAGTGTGGGAACAGCGACTGTTTCCTCAGCATAGATATGGCCCAGTGTGTGACAGAGTAAGACCTAAGGTCTGGGTAGTTGACACAGCAGTATGACATGGGTGTCCATGGAGTGAGAGGAGACTGAGAATTAGAGATAGTATGATCCAGAGAACAGAGAGAGAGAGGTGACTGTGATACAGTTATCTGTTGCAGTTGGGTCAGTGACTGACTGAAGCAAGAAATGACGGTGTGAGACAGGTGCTTAAGGGAAACCCTTAACAGTGAAGTCCTAAGCAGTTTACAACTCTTAAAGGCAATGGGTCAGGAGAGAACAAAATGTGAGATGAAGTGAGTTCTCCAGCTGGGAGTTCCCTAAGCATCTGAAAGCTTAAAGCTAAAGCCTGAGAATATATTGGCAATACATCTCCTCTATAAGGAGAACAAGACGCAAAACCACAGGATGGATAAAATGGCTATCACGGGCTGTACTGTGATGTTCAACTGGTTGCAGGTGAAACAAGCAATACTAAGGAAAACAGGAAAATGAGATGGAAGGAGTAGAGAGGCAATTTATGGAGAGACTGTGTGATGATATGTATGATAAGTTATGTGTCTGCTATCTCATGTACTGTATATAGCTGCAATAAAATAGTGGTTCAGTATATCTATGTTTTTAAAAAACTTGTGGTGTCTATTGATGATGATGAGGGAGACATGGTGGCTCAGTGGTTAGCACTGTAGTCTTGCAGTCCTGGGGTCTTGGATTCAAATCCCACCAAGGACAACATCTACATGAAGTTTGTATGTTTTCCATGTGTTTGTGTGGGTTTCCTCCAGGTACTCAGTTTCCTCCCATATTCCAAAGACATATTGATAGGATATTTATTTAGATTGTGAGCCCAAATGGGGACAGTGTTACAAATGTATGTAAAGTGATATGGAACTAATAGCGCTATATAAATGAGTAAATATATATATGACTGGGCTAACATTTCTCAGTGCTGGAGTGTGCTTTAAAAGTTAGCTTTCTGCCCCTGGTCTCATATTCACTTTCCAGCAGCTTCACTTTTTAGCAACTCTGCTCTGGTCCCACAGAGCTATCTTAAGTCTGTAACCTCTGACTAGCTGGAACTTAAAAGTTACTTGACAAGCATTCAGTGCAACTCTATGAGAGCCAAAACAAGATCAGAACAAGGCTCGTACACAGATGTATTGAAAATTGACCTCCGATAGGTTTAAAGAAACACTGGCAATGCCGGCAGGTGTCTTTTAGCTGCAGACCAACCGTAGCGTCAATGGAAAAGGATGAAAGTGGTGCAAGGTAAGTAATGTATGATACAAGGGGCATTTAAAGAGTCACTAGAGCAGTGCAAAAAAAAGAGATGCTTTAAATCAGGGGCGAGGAACCATTTTTCTGCCGAGGGCCATTTGGAAATCTCTACAATCCTTTGGGGGCCGTACAAAATTATCAACTTGAAAAGTACCCGCTATATTTGGTTAAACAATGAACTCACCCCTACTGTGGTGGCTGGAGCTGCTTCTCTTTGGCATGGGTGATATTGGTCATGTTGTTTCCCAACTGCTTTTCCAGGTTTGCTGGAGCCTTAGACATCACAGGAGAGGCTGGTAGCATATACCTCATTGGGGAGGCTGAGGCTGGAGCATAGAGATCACTGGAGAGCTGGATTTAAAGGGCAGACAGACAACAAAATGAGTCTGCCAGCCTGAGCACTGCGGTCCCCAGGAATCTGCCCGGGGGACGCAAAAAAAGTCATCGATGGCTGCATTCGGCCCTGGGGCCTGAGGTTCCCCACCCTGCTATAAATAGTCATGAGGTATGAGACTTTTAGTTGCTTAATAGGCATACACCTTGACGTATGCTGATTGGAGAAAAATATTTTTAATTGCTTCTTAGTTCTGATTCATTCCATTACTTCACACTTATGTCTTTATTTTCTTCACAATGTACATGGTCATATGATGGCCCCATTTGTTAATATGATTTATGTTCTATATACCTCCAGCCTAGAATGTTCCTAGATACTGTTGAAATAAAGCATTACTTGTAGAATAGTATCTTGATTACTAGGCACATGACAAAGCCTGTACAGCTAAGCAGCCTCCATCTGCTTCGATCGATACAAGCTCTGAGACTTTATCTACTAACAAATTTACAATACAGAATTACATACAGTGCTGCAATAATGCCTATTACTGTAAAATATGATGAAAATTAACATTTTTTTAATTAAATGACTGTTTTCCATATTTTGTATTTGCACACTATTGGTAGAATGTTCATTTTAAAGCATGAATTCTGTCTTCATTGATAATATATTCCCTTTATTTTTTTTCATTTGTCTTAGGCTATACAGTTCCATATGCTTAGATTAAAACGTGAGGTCCACAGTTGGATGGTCATTGTCTTGCCTTTATCAATTCAACAGAGGACAAAACCCCTGCTGATTTAGATGATGAAATAAAAATGAGCTGCAAGGCTTTTTATGGACAAGGTAACGGTTCCATTATACTCACATAAAGCAATGATACTGACACCGCAGATTTGATGGACTGCATAAGGAAACAAATAACAGACACATGTAAGTGCCATGCAGCACTCACATTCACAGAAGTGCATTTTGCTCATAAATGGGAGGAAGGCCTTAGAGTCCTCCAAAACAATTAAGCAACATTTTGTTTTCCTAGGCAGGGGGCCTGGCTGAAGCAACCCTGCAGGCAGACATTGGCAGACTGATTAATGCCTACCCATTGCCTTATTAGCTGACGTTGCTCTGTATAACACACCAGCCAAACAAGTTACATGTTCATGAATATTTTGAAATGCATAATACAGAATAATAGTTGCACGTGGTACCACACATGGAAAAAATGCAAGCCATATCTATCTCTTCCTTTAAGCTCATCTTGCATTCAGCCAGCTGCATATAAATATTCCTCTATCTCATCATGATCTGTTTGGCCTCCTCTGACTGATATTGGCTCATCATACTTAATCTAGGGTGAAATTTCCTCGTCTGAGCTAAATTACTTGCAGCCATCAAGGGATGTGATATTTATTTTTCGTGGGGCTAATGACCTGTCCCCCGGACCCACCCATTGATGGTTATTTACTAGGGCCCAGATGCTTGAGCTCAAAATGAGTGCTAATGTCAGCAGGTGCCATCCCTCATTCAGCTCTCTGATTGAATTGGAGCGATCCCATTGACATTGACTCGGTGACTTTTAAGGCTATTACCCTCAGCAAGAGATGAACCTCTCATCACTACAGCAGCACTGACAGCTGATTAGCGACAAATTACAAGCACGATGAAGCTAAGATACTATTGTATGTTGGTGGGACGCTCGAAGAAGGCACGTGAAATGAGATCGCTAACTTTGGGATTGCCAACTGAAGAGTATGAACAAAATATTTTGAATCTGCTCTATTCACATTCCTATAATGAATGACGGTTTTTAGGGTTTGACATATACAGTATATGTCAAGGGTTTAATGTGATTTCCAACAATAACGCAAAAAACGTTCATTTTGGTACATAAATTTAGTCTGAGGCTGTTGGGGCAATACCTAGACTTATAGAATTCAGTCTGTTACTTCTACACTTTATTAGTGTTGTAAATCAAATGAGGCTTAGAGATTTATTCCCATCTCTAACAGCAATGATTCCTTAACACTTTATGAGCCCATTTAAGACAGGTTAAAGGTATTAAAAAAGTTATGGTCTAAACTGTCCCAAAGAAATTACTAACGTTTATAATGTATCAAAAAGAGTTATTACAATATTTCTACAAGAACTCAACAATTTTACAAAAACTCAACATGTTTCCTTCTTGTAATTTGTACTCATTCGTCACGGAAGGTATGGAAAATTAATTTCAACTTCTGAGCGAACAGAGTTTAAAGAAGACCTGTCTCTAGTTCTAAATATGTATTTTTTACCTAGTGTAAATGTCATTGTCCTCTTGAATTTGGATATTGTTTTTTTTTGTTTTGTTCCTGCACCCCCTACTCTTGAGATACAGCCTCTTCTTCCTTGTATAGAAATAAAGTCCTGCTAGCCTATTGGCGTGATCTTCAATGTTTCTCGGGGAACCATGCTCCCTTGGCTAACAAGATCAGATTTACATACAGGGAAGAGGGTGCCATAACTCAGGTACTTAAAGGGAAAAAACAAATCAAACAGAATTATGAGAACTGCAGAATTTAGACAAGTTAAAGCAATGAAATATTAATGACAATTAACCAGTTTTTGTTAACTTTCACTTAAATTTAAAAATATCAAAATGATGTTTAGTTTGCTTTTTTGTTGGAAGAGGATGCAGATGAGGATGTCATATGTATTAAAACAAAACATAGTTTCATAGAATCCTAGAACAGTATCTTAAATGCATGACATGACCATCCCCTCCATTAGTGAATCACAATTTTTTAAATATTTCCTCTTTCCATAATGCATGTTATAGATTGGTCAAGGGAAAACACAACTTAGTACCAAGCCCTATGAATGAGTGAGCAAAAGTGAATAAACCTTTTAACCCTTTGGTGATATCTGCTGCACATTTACAGCAGATTTACAGAGTACAATGAGGCAACATGCTCCATCAGTAGGGGTTTTGTGTTGAATAAGCAATCTAATCACTAATCACAGTATCAATGCTAATGTTTATCCTAG
The DNA here is from genome assembly GCA_033576535.1 of Allobates femoralis. NCBI lineage: Eukaryota > Metazoa > Chordata > Amphibia > Anura > Aromobatidae > Allobates > Allobates femoralis. Next base: position 325,249,858 of record JARQOC010000003.1, read on the forward strand.
AGAAAACACCAGGATTGGGGGGAAGGGGGATGAGAACGCCAATTTGAAACTTTTAGGCTGGCTTTTTGGGGATCCGTCTGTATCCGATTTTAAATTGATAGGCAGGGATCCGTTTTGGCCTCCATTGTATCCTTATGGTCACGGATTGGTGCTATTTTGGCATCCGTTGGTGTCAATTCAATCAGGAATCCGTTTGTGTCATGCTTTTTCATGTACCCAAAGTTGGAGACTGCCCCGATTTTGGGTGTAGCGGACAAAACGAACAGAAATGAATCCGGCGCGATCCTCGGCACATAACATGAGGGTCTATGGTGACGGATCCAGGAAAAAAGAACCACTTTCTGGATCCATTTTGCGGTACTGAGCATTCATTCTCTCTCTCTCTTTTAGACTGCACATTACCATTATGTCGTATGCCTGAAACAATTGCTAATGTACTTCTATAGGAAAAAGGGATCTATCAAAAAAAGTGCCATCCGTTTGCACAGATCTGTGTCTGTCCATCTGCTCCTTCAAATGAAAGGATCCACACTGACAGGCAAAAAACATTGGTGTCAAGGGAACTTGAAGCACTGTCCTGTTTATACTGGGAACCCATGAGGTCTATGTCACATGCTGCAGGATTTTGACGAAGATGATTAGGAAGAGCAGATGGAAATGAAGGAGGACATACAGTCCCTGACAAAAGTTATGTCGCTTATCCATGTTATGTAAATAAGAGCTTATAACCTGACATTCAATTCATCCATTGGTTGTATAAATTACTCTTTTGAAAGCTGAAACCCTCCCAAATGAGGTTTAGGTTAAGAAAATAAATTGGCATCAATGCTGAAATATGATCATTTAATGAACACAGAATGGTCAGATTTTGTCAAGACAAAAGATTTGTCGGCCACAGAAAGTAATTGATTTTCAAACCAAAAATTAACTTAAAATACAAATATATGTAGCATAACACTAGTGAATGAAGTTGTGGTGCTATTAGACTCATATCCATGCGGTTCAACAATGATTCATGCAATTTATGAATGAAGTCATCAGGAAAAGCAAAGAATGCAGTCTTACAGGCCTCCCAGAGTTCATCTAGATTCTTTGGTTTTGTCTTCCAAGCTTCCTCTTTCATCCTACCCCAAACATGCTCAATGATGTTCATGTCTGGTGACTGGGCTGGCCAGCCCTTGAGCTCCTTGTTCTTTTTTGCCTGGAGGAACTTTGTTGAAGTGATGGATGTATGAGATGGAGCACCATCCTGCTGCAGAATTTGACCCTTTTATGATTTGGAATGTAAGAAGTAGCTAATACTTCTTGATATTTTAGACTACTGATATTGCCTTCCACATTGCAAATGTTTTGCACACCCCCATACTGAATGTAACCCCAGACCATGATCTTTCCACCACCAAATTTAACTGTTTTCTGAGTGTATTTAGGATCCATACGATCTCCAGTAGGTCTCCTGCAGTATTTGTGGCGGCTGTGGTATAATTCTACTGAAGATTCATCAGCGAAATCCACCTTCTGCCATTTTTCCAGCATCCATCTGTTTAGCAAGCTGTGGGACTTTGCAAATGCCACACGGTTTTTTATTTGCCTTTTGTTTAGTGCTGGCTTCTGGGCATTGATTCGACCATGGAGGCCATTTCGAGACAGAATCCTACAAACTGTTATAGTTGACACAGGGACTTGAGGTGACCAAGCCTGTTAGAGCTCGGCTGCAGTGGAAGAGGGGCTTGCTTTGGATTTTTGTAACCAACAACGTTCCTCCTGAGCAGTTGTCTTGCGGGTTCTTCTGGACCTGGGCTTGTCACACACATCTCCAGTCTCTTCAAATCTTTTTTTAATTCTTTGTACTTAATGCTGAGACACATTAAAGGTGCCAGCCACCTCTACAGTGGATTTGGTCTTCAGCCTCTTGATAATCAAGGCTTTGGTCGCAAGGTGGATTTTTGGCATGTTGTCAGAGCTCAAGTTGCAGTTCAAGTGAAGGTCTGGGGTACAGGGTTTCTTTTTATACACATCCACTAATAACCGATCATTTACGGAGCACAGGTGAGAATGTAAACTAGGATTGGGTGCATTATATGAGCAGGTGACAAAACTTTTGTCTTGCCCAAATCTGACCATTCTATGTTCATTAAATATCAATATTTCAGCATTGATGCCAATTTATTTTCTTAACCTAAACCACATTTGGGAGGGTTTCAGCTTTCAAAAGAGTAATTTATAAAACCAACGGATGAATTTAACGTCAGGTTATAAGCTTTTATTTACATAACATGGATAAGCGACATAACTTTTGTCAGGGACTGTAGACTTGGTGCAAGCAGGGAATATGGCAGACAGAGTGAAATTTATGATAACTATAATGCTGGCCATAAATAAGTATGCGTTCAGCATGTGAAACGCGTTGATGGACGCCACGCTTATCATGTTTCTTTGATTGCTGTAATGCACCTTTAGAAAAAAAAATAAAGTAAAAAGACACTTTCATCTGCTTGAGCAGGATTTCAACTTTTTTATATATTTTTTAGCATGCAAAACTAGCAAGTTACACAAAAAATCTATATTAATGTGGTATCATTATGATCATACTGATCCTAAGAATGATAAATGCAAAAAAATTAAAACAGTTCATGATTTGCTTTTTTGCCACCTAAAAGATAAAAAATTCTAAACATGTTATGTAGTCCATAGTTGTACCAATAAAAACTTAAACTCATCCCGCAAAAAACAAGGCCTCACTAGAGATGAGCAAACCTTTTAAAGTACAGGTTTAACTCGGTTCTCCGAACAGGCATATGTTCACCGAATAGATCAGCGTACAGTTCGCCAAACATCTGAACCCCGTTCAAATCAATGAGAGCCAAAATTAAGGACCTAGAAAACACCTTCAAAGGGGCTCAAAAACTGCAAAAAAAAACTCAAACCATTTTACAGTGGAGCCCCACTGTTTTGGAATAGCTATTAGCTTCCTAGACTATTACTTACCAAACTTCAGCACCACTGTCGTCTTACTTCAAGACCCGCTCATGAACCTCATTTCTCTCCCTCTGTTGATTGGTTAAAGTCAGACTTACCCTCCCTATATCTAGAGGGTTGAGAATGCGCACATAGGGTCTTATCCTTTATAGACAGGAAAAATATGAAAAAAATCAGACTTGCCACGTGGTCCGGTTGTGTAGCACACAACCAGCGTAATCGCTTAAATAATGCAGCTGCTGCAGGGACTGTACTTCCACGAGGTGCGGTGCTGTGATCAGTTTTTTTCGGACGAAGTATCTTGTTGCCGCGCTGCTGCCAACGACACAGGACGTCTGAGTACTGGTGATAGAGGTTTAAACTTCTATCACCAGTACTCAGACGTCATGCGTCATTGGTATTTCCATCTCCCTGGCAGCAGCGCGGACAACAAGGTACTTCGTCCGAAAAAACCTTACCCTAACTATAGGCATCTGTGATTGGTTGGCAGTATGGCAACCAAACTGATGTCAGATTACTGTAAAAATAAATAAATGATTGAAAAAATTAGTGTGGGCTTTGCCATATTTTTAATTGCCAGCCAATGTAACCCAGGCAGCCGGGGCTGGAATTCTCAGTGTGGTGAGGCACAAGTGTTCTATGCCACCCATGCTAAAAATTTCAGCCTGCAGCTGTCGCAGTATTGGTTCCTCCATGAGAGGCAGAAAAACTGGCGGTTATCCTGCTCTTTCAGATGCCATGGTGCTAGTGAGAGACTGAGTAATAAGGGGTTAATGTCATATGAGGATTAGCTAGCTGACACCAAGCCCTAGATTGATCATGTCAGGCCATGTGTTAGAACTGGCCATTATCAATCTATAGGTAAATAGTAAAAACACACAACACCATACCACATACCACCAAGCATACCGTCCTACTGTAATCCACAGCCAGCATGAGTTGTCCCATGAAGAGCCTGTGCGCCCCATTGGTCAGTGGGCCACAGTAGGGGTACTGCACCCACAATGGAGTGTGCAGTATTCCTGTCGCAGGGGAGTGTACAGTCAACATGAGGTTCCCAGCATAGCACTCACACACACTAGCCAGGGATGATGGGGTTAAATCTTAGGACAACGACCCAGTCCCACAGGGGCGGAGTTAGGTGAGGCGGGAAGTCACACAGACAGTTCTAGTTTGGTCTGAGGAGCGAAGCAAGGTGGGAGCCCTAGAGAGAGAAGGGTCTCCCAGGGAGGGGGCCTGAGAGAAAAAGGCAGACTAGGAAAAGAAAAAGGAAACCCCGTATTGGACTGTCCATAATCTGGGGTAATCCTAGTCCACCAACGGAGTGCCGGCTCCAAGGAACAGTACAGGCGACTTTATCCCCTGAATGGAAAGTGAGGAGGCGCAGGACAGAACAGCAGGAAATGAGATTGACAAGAGAAGGTACACTACAGGAACCTCAGAGACTTTACCCTCTTCTGCAACTACCCAGCCAACTACCCATCTAAAGACTGTAATCTGAAACAGGTTCCAGTTAAGTACCCATACAGAGTCATACAGCCTCAGTGCCTTCTTCATCTGAACCGCTGCACTACTCCATATATCACAACCAGCACCACGACAACAAGTGCAGTGCTGAAATGCCCAGGAGACTCAGCTCTGCCTGCATGGAGCTGCAACGTCTAAACTGCAGTACCATCGTCTCCAGAGGTCTGAATCTGCGCTGGTGACCAGCACCAGAATCTGCAGGTGGCGTAACGATAAACTTTATTCCCTTTTTCACAACTCCCCCAATTTTTAGGCTGACTACTAAGGCCACGGGTCCGAGCGGGCCACCGGTGACATCCCTGCAACTTCACACCCGGGTAGCGAGTCCCCATAGGCCCTTGGGTGAATCAGCTTATCTTAGCTCTGCTACATCTCAGTGAGCGAAGGAATTGTGTCCTCCCACCGAAGTAGCACTCAGACACTGCGAGATGGCTTTCTGAGGTGAGTGGTGGCATCGACAGTTCATTTGAGGATATAGCATGCACAGCTCTGCAGAATCCTCAGATGAACTCTTTCACCACTGTGATCATAAACGCAGCCGTGTGTCACTGTGAGCCTGCTGCCTCAGGTGAATGGACATGTTTCTAATGACTGGAATATAGCTGCAGATCTACAATGTGTGCAGAATTATTAGTCAAGTTGTATTTTAGATGATTATTTTTATTATTGATCAACAACTATGTTCTCAATCAACCCAAAAGACTCATAAATACCAAAGCTTAATATTTTTGGAAGTTGGAGTGGAGTTTTTTAGATTTAGCTATTTTAGGAGGATATCTGTTTGTGCAGGTAACCATTACTGTGCAGGATTATTAGGCAACTTAATAAAAACCAAATATATTCACATCTCACTCGTTTATTTTCACCAGGTAAACTAATATAACTGCGCAAAATTTAGAAAAAAACATTTCTGACATGCAAAAACAAAACCCCAAAAAATTAGTGACCAATATAGCCACCTTTCTTTATGATGACACTCAGCAGCCTTCCATCCATAAAATCTGTCAGTTGCTTGATCTGTTTACAATCAACATTGCGTACAGCAGCCACACAGCCTCCCAGACACTGTTCCGAGAGGTGTACTGTTTTCCTTCCCTGTAGATTTCACATTTTTGGAGGGACCACAGGTTCTCTATGGGGTTCAGATCAGGTGAACAAGGGGGTCATGTCATTATTTTTTCTTCTTTTAGACCTTTACTTGCCAGCCACTGCTGTGGAATGATTGGATGCATGTGATGGAGCATTGTCCTGCATGAAAATCATGTTTTTCTTGAACAATACCGACTTCTTCCTGTACCACTGCTTGAAGAAGTTGTCTTCCAGAAACTGGCAGTAGGTCTGGGAGTTGAGCTTCACTCCATCCTCAACCTGAAAAGTCCCACAAGTCCATCTTTGATGACACCAGCCCATACCAGTACCCCACCTTCACCTTGCTGGCATCTGAGTTGGAGTGGAGCTCTCTGCCCTTTATTGATCCAGTCTCTGGCCCATCCATCTGGCCAATCAAAGTCACTCTCATTTCATCAGTCCATAAAACCTTTGAAAAATCAGTCTTAAAGGGAATCTGCCACCCAAAATCAGGTTCCTAACCTCTTAATACCTGTCCCTGCAGCCTTACAGTACTATCTAAAACCTCCCTGTCTGAACTTTCTATAGTAATATAGAAGAAGATAAATGTTTGCAAACTTACAAAATCCAGGACAGAGGGGCGTTCCTCGCAGCGTCTGGGACTGGGTAGGCGGGTCCCCTGTGCCGTGCTACCCCCGCCTTGCCGCTCTATTATGCCCTAATGGGCGTCATTTCAGCCTGCAGAGCCGGGCACGATTTAAACCCATGGTTTAGATAGTACTGTAAGGCTGCAGGGACAGGTATTAAGAGGTTAGGAACCTGATTTTGGGTGACAGGCTCCCTTTAAGATATTGCTTGGCCCAGTCTTGACGTTTTATGTTATGTTTCTTGTTCAAAGGTGGTCATTTCTCAGCCTTCCTTAACCTTGGCCATGTCCCTGAGTATAGCACATCTTGTGCTTTTTGATACTCCAGTAACTTTGCAGCTCTGAAATATGGCAAAACTGGTGGCAAATGGCATCTTGGCAGCATCACGCTTGATTTTCCTCAATTCATGGGCAGTTATTTTGCGCCTTTATTGCCAACACGCTTCTTGCGACCCTGTTGGCTATTTTGCCATGAAACGCTTGATTGTTCGGTGATCACGCTTTAAAAGTTTGGCAATTTCAAGACTGCCGCATCCCTCTGCAAGACATCTCACAATTTTGGATTTTTTAGAGCCCGTCAAATGTTCTCTTCTGACCCATTTTGCCTAAGGAAAGGCATTTGCCTAATAATTAAGCACACTTTATATAGGGTGTTGATGTCATTACACCACACCCTCCTCATTACAGAGATGCATATCACCTGATTTACTTAATTGGTAGTTTGTATAGTACAAAGTGTCGCACAATCCCGCTGCTACCAAGGAAAACCAGAAGACCGGAGTATCTGGATGAAGGTGTTGCTTAATCAATGCGTTTCGGAGCCAAAAACCCAGCTCCTTCATCAGGGACAAACCTGTGCCTTCTAAGCGATTTAACTGGTTGTGGGTATACACAACCTCATCAGGTGAGCAGATTCCCTGAAGCATTTACCTTGCCTCTTTGCTAAAGAGATAAGACCCTATTGCGCATTTATCTTATATTCTAGATTAGATTAATTGGTAGTTGGCTCTCAAGCCTATACAGCTTGGAGTAGGACAACATGTATAAAAAGTATCATGTGATCAAATACTCATTTACCTAATAATTCTGCACACAGTGTATATGGGACCTCACTGTGGGTTATTGTTGGAGGGTATGTTTGGGCTTAATAAATGAGTGAAAGCACTTGTCTATGTGTTTTATTTACATAAAGAATTCTCTGTGCTTATTTTAATAAAGGATTTTTCTAGTGTCTTTGTTTTTTAACTATTTAGGCATGGAATTGATAATATGGAGGTATCAAAGATGCCTCAATATTACTAATTCAGCGGTGGTTGACAGCTGACAATGCTCATCTGTCATTAACCCCTTCTATTACACTGACTGCCACCACACCAGGGCAGCGGGAAGAGTCGGGGTGAGGTGTCAGGATTTGCGCTTCTTATGGAACCACCAGTTCTGGGGTGGCTATGGCATGCAATTTTTAGGGTGATGAAGCCCAAGAAAGATGACTCTTCCCACACTAAAAATACCAGACCTCAGCTCTCAGTTTTACCTTGACTGGAAATTCAAAATAGGGAGAACCTACACCATTTTATTTTTCTAATTATTTTATTATTTATAAATAAATAATTTGTCAAAAATGGCTTGGGGTGACATCTATTTTGGATTACCAGCCACAGTTAAGTTGCCAGTTGAGGCCTGCAGGCTGCAACTTTTTTAGTGCAGTCCTCTTTAATCAGAGTAAAAGACAGTATAATCTTTGTCAATGCTGGCCGGGATGGATGTGGCCATTCCACTGCTGAATGGTCTTGCGAGGTCACAGAGGCTATTCCTCCAGGGTAGGGATGGGCAAATCTACTCGCTAGGACTCGTTACTCGGCGAGTAGTAAGGGACTCGCAGGACTAGGTACTCTGCGAGTTTCCCAGTGATTACTCGCACAGTAAACGAGTCCAATGCAAATCAATATCAATCCTAGTTTTGTCAGAGACGCTGACAAAACTAGGATTGCCTTTGACTTGCATTAGACTCGGCTACTGTGCCAGTGATAGCAGGGAAACTCGCAAAGTAACTGCTGTTACTTTGCGAGCCGAGTCCAGCTGTCTTCTCTGTGCAGGCTGCCGCAGCTCAAGGGTCCTAGAGCCCGCCTGCTCACAGAGATGATGTAGGAGAGCTGAGATTGTTCTCAGTCTGCTCATTCCCTGTGCATAGACATCTATATCTATGCACAGGGGATATAGCAGAGAGGACATCGCGTTTTGGACTATGTCGGACGGAAGAGGATTTTTTTAATTAAAGATGGAGTCCCTAATGGCTTTTTTTTTTTATTTCTAATAAAAAATTTTCTCTGTGTTGTGTTTTTTTAACCCTTTATTGGAGATTCTTAGTGGCTGGGTCAAACGTGGCCTGACATTAAGAATCTTGGGCTTAATACAAGCTTGTATAACAAAGCTGGTATTAACCCCTTTATTACCCAGCGTGCCACCGCCACCAGGGCCGCTCGAAGAGCGGGGTTCAGCGCCAGAGGATAGCGTTTCAATGAACGCGCCATCTTATGGGGCGGCTGCGGGCTGCAGTTTGCAGCGGGGGGTGCCCAGAAAGCTTGGGCCTCCCTGCGCTGCGGATTCCAGCCCCCAGCTGCTTAGCTGTACCTGGGTCAGACATAGAAATTGCGCGGAGCCCCACGCATTTTTTTTTATTATTTCATGAAATTCATGAAATAATTAAATAAAAGGGCTCCCCTATATTCTTGTGTCCGGCCAGGTACAAATAGGCACCTGGGGGTTGGGGGCAGCCCGTCGCTGCCTGCTGGATCCGGCTGGTTCCAGAAATACGGCGAAGCCCACGTGAAATTTTTTTCCGACAAATCCAAAAAACAATGTAAATAAAAGGGACTGCATCTTTATTAACCCCTGGACCATGGGCGAGGGGTTAATAAAGATGCAGTCCCTTTTTTAGGATTGTTTTATTGATTTTTCAGAAAAAAAATGACATGGTCTTCGCCGTATTTCTGGAACCAGCCAGATCCAGCAGGCAGCGACGGGCTGCCCCCAACCCCCAGGTGCCTATTTGTACCTGGCCAGACACAAGAATATAGGGGAGCCCTTTTTTTTTATTATTTCAAGAATTTCATGAAATAATAAAAAAAAAATGCGTGGGGCTCCGCGCAATTTCTATGTCTAGCCAGGTACAGCTAAGCAGCTGGGGGCTGGAATCCGCAGCGCAGGGAGGCCCAAGCTTTCTGGGCACCCCCCGCTGCAAACTGCAGCCCGCAGCCGCCCCAGAAGATGGCGCGTTCATTGAAGCGCCATCCTCTGGCGCTGAACCCCGCTCTTCCAGCGGCCCTGTTGGCGGTGGCACGCTGGGTAATAAAGAGGTTAGGGCCAGCTTTGTATTATCAGCTGGCCCTAAGCCCGAAATTTATGGCGGTCACGCCAATATTAGATATGACTGCCATGAATTTCTATTAAATTGTTTTAAAAAAAACACAACACAGAGAAAATTTTTTATTAGAAATAAAAAAAAAAGCCATTAGGGACTCCATCTTTAATTAAAAAAATCCTCTTCCGTCCGACGCAGTCCAAAACACGATGTCCTCTCTGCTACATCCCCTGTGCATAGATATAGATGTCTATGCACAGGGAATGAGCAGACTGAGAACAATCTCAGCTCTGCTACATCAGGCAGCAGGCGGGCCCTAGGACCCTGGAGCTGCGGCAGCCTGTACACAGAGGAGACAGCCGGACTCTTATCTGTGCGAGTTTCCCAGCGATTACTTGCACAGTAAACGAGTCCAATGCAAATCAATGGCAAAACTAGGATTGCTTCAGGCTGAAGCTTCCGAGACACATCTGTGATTTGTAAATCGCACACTACTCGCAATTACTCGCTTCCCCATTCATTAACATTGGACTCGCTAGACTCGCAACGAGTAGCGAGTCCCGGGCTCGGACTCGCTAGAGTCAAGCGATTCCGAGTAATTTAGGATTCGCCCATCACTACTCCAGGGGCATTTTCCACCACCTGCCCCCCAGCTAACCCGTCATGGCCACTCTAGGGGACATAGGAGGAACGTTGGCAACCACGACAGGTCCTTCAGGATCTCTGTCCCCTATGGACTTCACTGCAGCTGGTTGACTAACAAGATCAGGCATGGCCAACAAGCAATGTTCTACCCTCTCCTTGTCAGTCTCCTGCTGCCAGTCTTGGAATTCCTCTGTGGGGGTGACCCAACTTATGCCTACCATAAAGCACCAATTGCGGCCCTTCACCATCATAAAGCTGACCAACTCCCCAACATAGAGAGTGCGGGGCCATGAAGGCAGATGGTCACACAGCAGGGTAGACCGGTTTTTTATAGCACCTGTTACCAGTCCTGTCTTTGGTTAGGAACCCAAAGCCTTTTTTCTGGAAGAAGGTCGCCACCGGGCCCTAGGTACATTGCTCTTTAAAGTCGTTACACTTAGGCCCCTGCAACCACTCTCATGTTAGAGCATGTGAGAGCCTAATTTCTTCCAGAAATGACAAGGGCTAGGGTGGTTCATGCCTATAAGAATACTTGCAACACTCACGTATTCATTCCAAATATCGAGTACAAACCAAGTCAAGTGGGAAACGCGAGTAATTTTCTGCTGAATGTCACAAAGATGTCTGGTGGCCTGAGAAAAAGGCTGAAATGGAAAAGAGATGAAGCAGAATGGCAAGGGCCTGTAGAATATACCTGCATGCTTTTCTGACTCACATATGGTTTCTGGGAATAAACAGTATTATGCCACTTTTACAGATCCATATGAACACCTACCAAACCTCACCTAAATTGCATTTTACAGGCTAAAAAGATTAAGAAACAGTTTTTCCTGCATAGTCACTTGTATATAAGGCTAAATAAACCGGAGAAAAAAAATGTTCCTTTTAGCATTTGTTCACACATATTGTTTTGGCTTTTTTTTGCCTTTTACAATTATGAGGGCCCAGACTTATACATTATGTAGGTCCCTCTGTCATACATCATTTTTAGTTAGCTATTTCCCAGCACTATACAAGGCCAGCTAGAATGTACCTGTTGGTATGTTGATATTGTTGATGTTTGACCTCATGGGTCTCAGGTGGCCTAGTAACATACATTTTGGAGGGACTGCTGTTACTTATGCATTTGGGTGGTCCCTCCCTCATTGAGACTCAGATTGGTGAATACATATTCCATAGCAGTTTGCAATGCCAGTTACAACGTGCCCATTGTGGTGTTGGGCTTTACCCTGCTCCTCCCCTTCCTCCTGCTCCATGTCATTTTGCATCCCTCAATTCAAGTTTTCAGAGGGTCTCAAGGTGTCAGGAAACATGAGTTTGGTGAGGGCCCTGAGGTGGGCTTGTAGCATACGTTTGGGAAGAAGTGCTTCTACTAATACATTTGGGCAGTCCCTGCCTTATTAAGACTCAGATAGTGGAATACATATTCCATAGTAGTTTACAAAGGACCAATTTGGCATTGGGCTTTACCCTCCTCCTCCTGCCACACCACCTCCATGTCATTCTGTGGCCCTCAATTCAAGTTTTCAGAGAGCCTGCAGGTGTCAGGAAACTTGAGTTTGGCAAGGGCTTCGAGGCCTCAAAAGAACCTGGGGAGTGCGGCTCATCAGATTGTGTATTGGGAGTAGACACCTGTGACAGAACCAATTTAGGAACCTTACATTCATTAGCCAGATCCCCAGTACGGACAACTCCTGTCATGGAACTCTGAAGGAGAGACCGAGGAGGAGGTGTGCTGCTGCGGGGCTGCTGCTGGTTTCAGCCCGCACTGACTGGGGCTGTGTGGATTCCGGTTGGTAGCGACTCTCCTCTGCTCTCTGCCCCGGACGCAGCGTGAGAGACCGAGCATCGGCGGGGACGGAGAAGTGGCGCGCGCGGTGTGCAGCGGCGCCTCCTAGGCTGCGCGGTGGTGCCCCTGACCGGGAAGCCATCTACCGGGAGTGTGATCCGGGGTATCACAGACCCCGCACATCAAGGACCAGCACCAGATCACTGGGCCTCTAGCCCTGATTGCGGAGGGGACCCTGCGGCACTGTCGGTCCCGGGACTGGATCACCAGCACAGTGAGAGACGCCGGACCCCCGGACCCTGAGACACAAGGACACAGGTACTGACAGCGGATGGTGGCGGGATCCTGAGGGCGGCAGTGGTGCAGAAGAACGCGGAGCGGGTCCATTGTGACACCTCCTGGGGAGGTGGGAGAGCAGCCATCTTGGTGGGAAACTGAGGGCACCGACGGGGGAGTTGACCAAAGGTGGACGCCATTGTGCCTCTCTCTATCAGGCCCCTAATGTGCAACACCCGTCCCAAGCTGCCATAATTCTAACAGGGTCCATCTGATACACATATGCTGGGAATTCTCAGGACTCAGTTACTGCAGCTTAATATCAGCAATACTCCTGGACTTCATTATTCTATTGAGGGCCTCTCTCCCTGTGCACATTTTTATTAACACATTGACCCCAATCCTGCAGAGGTATTCATTTTACATCATATGAAGCAGGCTCCCTGTGGTTTGGTGCGCCATCTAGTGGTTGCTCAGAGACATTGTCTAACTTTGTGTTATAACAGCTCAGACCTGCCATCTGGTGGCCAACCGGATACCTCACCCGAAGTACATTTTAATGCAACAGTGCGCACCCTAATGGTCCTCTAGGGTAACTACGCCTGACTAATTTCAAACTTCTAACAAACAACAGTATGCCCTCCGTTCTTTTAAGGACAATTAATCAGTAAAGATACTTTATTAACAAAACGACAAGTCTAAAGTAATGAGGGTCATGTCCTAATGCTTGATGGTGTAGGACGCTGACCAGGATCATCCGCCAACGGCTCTAATCTCGATCCCCTCTGATATCTTACAGTTCTGCTATTCTTCTTCCGGTGCCTTATCTTCAAGTAAGCAAATGGGGAAGAACAAACCGGGATCCCGTGACCCAGCCCGGAGGATTCCGGACTTCTTTGTCCCCCCCCCACACATGGCACAAGAGGCTAACATAAAGCCGCAGTCCCCTAGGGCTGAGCGCGCAGCGCGGCGATCCCCCTCTTCGGCGGATCCGATCGGCACTGATGCCGGAGGTGCGGAACCCCCTCTTACCACGTCTCTCCTCAAAACCTTACTGGCAGAGCTACGTTCTTCCCTGCAGGAGGACATGCGTAATATGGTGGCCTCTCTAAGATCGGAGGTGGAGGACCTGGGGGGGCGCACGGATCATCTGGAAAGAAAGATGGCGGAGCTGGTGGCATCACATAACAGCCTCTGGGATGCCCATGAAGCCCTAGACAAGCGAGCCCTTAAAACCCAGTCCAAAACCCTGGATCTGGAAGATAGATCCAGGCGGAATAATGTCAAATTAAGAGGGGTGGATGAATCAATCTCAGCCCCGGATCTGAGAGCCTTCCTGCAGGAATTTATAATGGCTGTTCTTCCCCAAACGGATAAGAAGCTTTTGGTAATTGATAGAATCCATCGCCTTCGCAAACCACCCAATCTGGCAGCTTCCATACCCAGAGATGTGTTGGCTCGTGTCCATTTCTACGAACTGAAGGAGGAATTCCTGTATACTCTTCGGGGTTCGCCTGAATTACCAGAGAAATTTGCTTCCATCAAAGTCTTTCCGGATCTTTCACCGGGCACGCTGGCACTGCGCCGTGCCTTTGCCCCACAGACTGCCATTTTGAGAGACAAAGGTATTCAATACCGATGGGGATACTATCCCACGAGGCTTCTTATTAAGAAGAATGGTGCTTTTACAACCTGCCTTACTCCCAGTCAAGCTGCCAAAAATCTGATCCGTTGGGGTCTCATCCCGCAGGGATCTCCTGCCTCAAAAGACTCTGGTCAGCCTGAAGCGGATACTCTCATCGCTGCCGATCACCATATTGATACTGAATGGGAGGTCACTTGAGGGGACTCTTTCATAGCCGGTCCTGGTCAGATCCTTTTTTCCTATGGATTAGGAGTTTTTTCCTTTTTTCTCTTTTTTTTTGGTGCTTACTATTTTTGCTTCTGTGGACTGTAGTTCCACGTATTTGCTGACTTGTCAGCCTTCTTTTTTTGGTGACTTTTTTTTGTCACCTGTAGATTCAGACCTCGTCTGAATGAACACTGTTTCTATGTTTTTTGTTTGTATGTCTTGTCTCTTCATCCCTTCCCCCTTCTTCCCTCTTATTCCCCTTGAATTGTTCCAGGCGCTCATTTGCTTTATTTCGGTGAAATTTCTGGAAGATTATTATGTTATGATCTCACATGCTTCTTTCTATGAACCACCATGAGTGTTACTATATTTTCTCAAAATGTCAATGGCCTCAATTCACCATGCAAGAGAGCTATGGTCTGGCGTCAGCTCTGTAAATTACGTCATCAGATAATTTGTCTCCAAGAGACGCACTTGATAGAACAGGACAATTTTAGAATGAAATCTGATATGTATCCTCACCGTTTTTTTGCAGGCGGACATACGAAGAAAGCTGGAGTTGCAATATTCTTCAATAGAGATGTAGTATTTCAGTTGGTTCAAACAATCTCAGACCCCTCTGGTAGATATTTGATAATTTTATGCATTATTAACAATGCCCCTTTTACGATAGCATCGATCTACGGTCCCAACACTGGTCAACTTAAATTTTTAAAATCCGTCTTGCAGATCCTTGGAGATGTTCAACATGGACATAAAATAATAGCAGGTGATTTCAATGTTCCTATTTCAAAAGTACTGGACTGTTCGATCCCCTCAACCTCAAGAGGTGAAGCCGGTCCCCTTGTCTGTCTCCATGGTCTGCATGACATTTGGCGATATCTTCATTGCAGTGAGAGAGACTACACGTATATGTCATCTAGACACGCATCTTACAGCAGGATCGATTATATCCTGGTAGACGATGTGGCTCTCCCTCACTGTACTGCTGCGTCAATTGGCAATATTTCATGGTCAGACCATGCTCCAGTGACAGTCTCACTTAAAGATCCGTTGGCCATCTCTCCTCCCTCACGATGGCGTCTAAATACTCAATTACTAACTGACCAATCTAATGTTTCCATTTTGGATTCATATCTTAAAGAATTCTTCGGTAATAATGATCTACCAGAGACTCAGCCGGATATGTTATGGTTCACACATAAGGCAGTTATGCGGGGCCATTTACTTAAAATTGCAGCCATCCAGAAGCGTAAATACACACAAACATTAAGGGACGCTTTGTCTGAGATTTCGCGTTTGGAGTCTCAGCACAAAAACGCCCCTACTGCGGCCTTGCTCTCAGATCTCAATAAGGCTCGTTTAGTGGTTCGGCAGTTATTGCTTCGCTCAACAGCCAATGCACTGCGGAAAACCAGGGCTAAGTTTTATGCCATGGGAGATCGTGCTGGTGCCTTGTTAGCCAGGCGTGTCAAGAAAGGTGAATTACAGGCGAGGATTCCCTTTATTTCTGGTCCAGACTCATCAAAAATCTATAACCCTATCCAAATTGCTAACGAATTCGCCTCTTACTACTCGGATCTTTATAATCTGCGAGATGACTCTTCGGTACCCCAGCCCTCCCCTGATGTCATCTCTGCCTTCCTGGAAAAAGCAGACCTTCCTAGCATTACTCATGAACAGCTATCTTCATTAAATTCCCCAATTCTCCTCTCCGAACTTTCCCAAATCGTAAAAAATTCTAAAAAATCCTCGGCCCCTGGACCAGATGGGTTCTCCTTTCCTTATTATGCCCAGTTCTTCCCTGTTCTTGGTCCATATCTGCTACGTCTTTTTAATCACTGGGCTCACTCGGGCTGTATTAGACGCGAGGGGTTGGAAGCCTCGATAGCCACCCTTCCTAAACCCGGCAAGCCCCCAACCACACCTTCCAACTTTCGCCCCATCGCTCTGCTTAATGCAGATGTAAAGATTTATGCCAAATTGTGGGCCAACCGTCTTCTTACAGTATTGCCCTCTCTTATTCATCCTGACCAGGTAGGATTTGTTCTGGGTAGGCAGACGAGGGATGGCACAAGACGTTTGATAAATCTGCTAGACGTGGTGGAGAGGGGGCACCTCCCCAGTGCATTCCTATCACTTGATGCTGAGAAAGCGTTTGATCGGGTGCACTGGGGATACTTGGAGAGTACCTTACAAAAGTTTGGGTTTGGCGGCATTATTGCAAGAGCCATTATGGCCTTGTACTCCAATCCAAGTGCCTCAGTTCGGGCCTCTGGTTTCCAATCCCGAACTTTCTCCATTTCAAATGGCACGCGGCAAGGATGCCCCCTCTCTCCACTGATTTTTGCATTGATCATGGAACCTCTTGCTGCCGTTGCTCGCCAGTCCCCAGACATCAGTGGGATACGGGTTGGTACTACTGAATATAAGATCAGTTTATATGCAGATGATGTGGTCTTCACCTGCTCCAATCCTCAGCATTCCTTAAAAGCAATTTCGGATCTCTTACGAGATTTCTCTGCGGTTTCATATTATAGGCTCAACATATCTAAATCAACTCTCTTCCCTCTTTTCCTTCCCTTGCCACTTCAAATCAATCTTCAAAGTACTTATCAGTACATGTGGTCCCCTACGGGGTTCTCTTATTTGGGTATTAAATTGACACGCTTGGCTGACTTGGTACGTATCAACTGTGAGGCCCTCACTGCGGACCTTCGGGCTAATGTTGGGAAATTTTCTGAGGCTGCGCTTTCATGGATGGCTCGCATACAGGTAGTCAAGATGATGTTATTACCGAAACTAATATACCTGTTCAGGTGCTTACCCCTCCACATCTCTTCGAGACGTATCTCGTTGTTCCAATCTATTATAGACACCTTCATATGGAGTAACAAGCCACATAGAATTAAGAGGAGGTGGATGGTGCTCCCCTATTCTAGGGGTGGATTGGGTGCCCCTATGTTGGTAACCTATTACAGAGCGGCTATATTGGAGCCCCTCAAGTTATGGTGGGATGGGATCTCTGACATCCCTTGGTTACGGATTGAGTCTCATTTTGCTCCAGGTGGCTCCCTCAGGCGTTTACTGGAGGCTTCCTTTCTGCGTTCTGACATACCTGGAAATATCTTATCTACCATGATTGCTGCTATTAAACTATGGGCGTCTGTTTGCCCGGTTGTTTTTACACACATGGTACGCTATGTCTCGCTGGACGCTCTGAGGGACACCATCGAGGGTGTTTCTGTGCTTCCCTGGAAACAAGCTGGTCTGCGGTATATTGTGGACCTGTTTGGCCCATCTGGGGTCCTTCCCTTTTCAGTTCTCCAAACCCGTTTCTCTCTTCCGGACACAGTTTATTTCTCTTATATACAATTTCATAGTCTTCTACGTAACCTGCATATATTTAAGGATCCCCCAATTATTGCAGACTCCCCCGGTCACAAATATTTTAGACCCAATACCACTATTTCACATGGAGTGTCAGTTTTGTATAACTCCTTGCTGCTCCATGGGGTACAACATAAGCTCCCTTGCATGGACTCATGGGAATCTGTACTCTCCTTCACTGCTTCCGGAGATGATTGGGCCTTTGCACTTTCTCACCCGTCAAAATTCTCCTCATGTGTGGACCACATGGAGCAAGCTAAGAAAGTACTTTTGCAGTGGTATATGACGCCGGAGAGATTGGCCAGGCTTCGTTTGGCTACCTCTTCCTCCTGCTGGAAGGGATGTGGTGCCACTGGAACCCTGGCACACGTTTGGTGGGAATGTCCTATAATTAATGCCTTTTGGCGTCAAGTCGAGGCAGTTCTGATGGAGCTGACTCACTTACCTTTTACTCTAACGAGCCCAATGGCTCTTTTGGGCATCTCATTGGTGGACCTCCCCTCTCCTCTGCTGCCTATTATTTCAAATGTGCTAATTGCCGCCAGACAATGTATAGCTGCCCATTGGAAGGCCCCTACTGCTCCCTCTAGATCAGAATTGATAAGTAAATTGAACCTACATTTCTGTTATGAGTCTCTTACAGCTACCTCTCTGTCAAAAAAGAATAAGATCCTCTCATGGTGGGACCCCTGGACTTCCTCTTCTTTAGCCTCTGATATCCCCCCATATCTTCTGCAATGACCTTTGATTTTATGGATTTATTTACCGTGGTTCAGTTCTTTTGTACTTTCTATATATATGGAATTTCACATTTTATAGCCTATGTTACCCTTTGCCCCCCCCCCCCTACTTTCCTCCCCTTATCTTTCCCTATGTCCTCCCCTGGTTCGATCTTTGTAATGTTTAATACTTTGCCTAGGTTAAGGCATATGTATGTTTGTTATGTTTTAAACAATAAAAATTCTAATGGTTTAAAGGAGAGACCGAGGCCATGTATAATCCTGAAGCGTGTGAATGGTATCCCTTCTTTGTCCCAAAGGGATATCAGCCGGAAAATAAGGAAAAATGGAGGAAACATACATGCTCAGGTCGCCATCCTCTCGCCATCCTCCACACGACCTGGGCGAGATGGCTTTTTAGATGTTTGTCTGGATATGGATGGACAAACCCTAATGAAGTGACCAGTAAGTCCACAATAGAAACACATCCAAACCCTACAGGTGACCTAACCCGATGGGACACCCCCCCTACTTGCATAGGTTCTTTCACCTGCATATATGGGACTTCCTCCATAGGGAGAACAACAGGGAAAACACAAAAACAAAGCAACAGATGGCTTGGCGATGGTCAGCTTCTTTAGAGTACCTCCTTCACCTAAGTGAGCCCAAAGTAGCCACACCTGGGAAGAGAACTAAGGAGCATTGCAGCAACAGAAACTGACATTAACTCCTATACTTCCAAAAGAAAGAAACACATTTAAAAAGAAGTCTCAATACAAGAATGAGACAGAGGTGAAACCCATCGTGAAACAAACTTCCTGAATAAGGTTTCTAATACTTCAAACGGTGTAGTTTTTAAAGAGGGCCTGTCACCAAACCACACATGGTGATCTAATTACAGCACTGGATGCAGCATGTTTGCAGCATGCAGGCAAGGGGTCCCCCAGCACTTGAGCAGCCCTGTACCCCAAGATAATACACTTAAAAAACTTACATGCTCCAGCCACTAAGGAGGTGGCTAGGGGCTGCAGCCAAGGGCAGATTCACACCCCCTGCATGTTTAATCTGCCCACCACTGCCAATCATCCTCTCCCTGTCTGCATTATAACACAGAGGTTTTTTTTCTCTTCTCTCCAAAATGCCAGTTTAGCCCCGCCCCCTGCTCTGACGTCACCACCTTTCCCCGCCCTGCTCTATGGTTAACATGGAGCAGGGCAGGGAAAGGTGGTGATGTCAGAGCAGGAGGCTGGCCGCCACATCTCCTGCAGTGATATAACTGCTTATGCCCGCCCTGCTCCATGTTAACCATACAGCAGGGCGGGGAAAGGTGGTAACGTCAGAGCAGGGGGCGGTGCTAAACGGACATTTTGGAGAGAAGAGGAAAAAAAAACTCTGTGTTATAATGCAGACAGAGAGAGAATGATTGGCAGCGGTGGGCAGATTAAACATGCAGGGGGTGTGAATCTGCCCTTGGCTGCAGCCCTAGCCACCTCCTTAATGGCTGGAGCATGTAAGTTTTCTAAGTGTATTATCTTGTATTATCTCGGGGTACAGGGCTGCTCAAGTGCTGGGGACCCCTTGCCTGCATGCTGCAGACATGCTGCATCCAGTGCTGTAATTAGATCACCATGTCTGGTTTGGTGACAGGTAATCTTTAAACTGGTATAAAATTATTATTGGCATAACTAAAATTATTTTAGAATTGTGCTTTGCCAGGAAGTAGAGAACAGTCTTCAATAGTGACGAGTTAAAAGAATTTTCAGGCTCATAGTATTGATGGGCAATCCTTCATCAAATGTCTCCAATATTCAATAAAATAGCACATTATCAGTTCAAAGGGCACTGGGAGGTTTTGCGGCTCTGGAATTACATTATGTATTGTTTTTTTTTTTAACAGTTGCTGGACATATGCCAAAAAAGTATACAACTATCTGGCCATTATAGAAAAACAGTACACAATTTTTTCTGTGCAGTTACTCTGGTTACTTTGAATGCCTATACAATAACCAAACACGATTTTCACATGTATCTCACTAAATAAAGCTGAAAAATAATAGAGCACCTGTATCCAATATACAGTACATCAAATGTCCAAAAATGGAACCACCCAAGCATATTTCAAAGTAAGGCTAGCTTCACACCACGGTTTTTGTCTGTCAGGTTGGATCCTGTTTTTTTGCAGGATCCACCAGACAGAACCTGACAGCACAGGATGAGCAGAAAGTGTGGCCAAATAAGCGCTCTGATACTTTTTTTTTGCAGGATTCCTTTTCTGATGCTGTCCATGGATCCGTCAGTCTGTGTGTGCAGTGCTGCTGTCCACGGTGCTGATCTGTCAGGCTGTGTGTGCAGTGCTGCTGTCCATGGTGCTGATCTGTCAGGCTGTGTGTGCAGTGCTGCTGTCAATGGTGCTGAACTCTCAGCCTTGTGTGCAGTGCTGCTCTCCATGGTGAACTGTCAGCCGTGTGTGCAGTGCTGCTCTCCATGGTGCTGAACTCTCAGCTGTGTGTGCAGTGCTGCTCTCCATGGTGCTGAACTCTCAGCCGTGTGTGCAATGCTGCTTCTCCATGGTCCTGTACGTTCAGCCGTGTCTTTGAAATGCTGCTGTCCATGGTGTGAATGAGCACGACAGCATTTCAGAGCATGTGTAATGAACGTAGGTCCTATTAAGATCCAGTGAGTCACAGACTGAGACAGAGGCAGAAATAAACAACAGTATTTTTACTGTTATGGGGATCAAGGTATGGTTCAGTAAGGAATGTAAAAATCTCAAAATCCCCTTAAAATATTACCAATAACAGTTTAACACCCTCAGCGTTAGCCGACATCAATGCACCGATCTCAGAGTTCCCAGGGTATGTAAATCACACTCAGAACCAGGAACAAATTGACCTACACGTTAGACTTATCAAAGATTTAAAGGGATCCTGTCACCCCCAAAACACCTCTAAACCTATTAAAAGCTGTCCCTAGAGCATATTAACACTTTCCCTACACTCCTTTTAGCTCCTAAATGCACATAGTCAAAGTGAATAAAAACGTTATTATAGTACCTCATTACTGATGATAATGAGTGACTATGGTATTCATAGTCACTCATCCAGGCTGCCCCTCTTCATCATATCACGCCTGAATAGGCGTGATCTACATCAGAGATTCAAATTCGTGCCTCCCTGCGCGCCTCCCCGCTCTCCTATTCCGGCCGGGCTTCAGTGTGGGCTGTATGACGCGATCCGCGTCATTCCCGGCGCCGGGTGACGTATTTACAGCCGCGCCGCGCTGTCAGCTTCAAAATGCGCACTGCGCATGCGCATGCGCAGTGCGGGACTTGAAGCTGACAGCGCGGCGCGGCTGTAAATACGTCACCCGGCGCCGGGAATGACGTGGATCGCGTCATACAGCCCCACACTGAAGCCCGGCCGGAATAGGAGAGCGGGGAGGCGCGCAGGGAGGCGCGAATTTGAATCTCTGATGTAGATCACGCCTATTCAGGCGTGATATGATGAAGGGGGGCAGCCTGGATGAGTGACTATGAATACCATAGTCACTCATTATCATCAGTAATGAGGTACTATAATAACGTTTTTATTCACTTTGACTATGTGCATTTAGGAGCTAAAAGGAGTGTAGGGAAAGTGTTAATATGCTCTAGGGACAGCTTTTAATAGGTTTAGAGGTGTTTTGGGGGTGACAGGATCCCTTTAACTTAACTAAAGGCTATGTACATCAACTGTGGGCGGTCTGATGGGACCTCTGAGATGGCATACTGAGTATAACTTATCACAGCTAATAACAATACAATACACTAGATCAATGCTGGCTAAAAACTTAGCACAGGGATACCCGGGTATCTCAAAACTATGGTACCATCAACCTCAAATGTAGCTTTACACCGGTGTGTATTCCACGTGGGCTGCAGCAAGTCCAGAAAAAGAAAAGAAAAACCTTTGGCGCCAAAAAAAAACGTATTGTAAAAAAACAGCAGAATTTGGCAGCTTACCAGCCAATGCCAGCTTCACATGTCCAGCACTTTAGTTCTGTAAGCTTGGGGTGCAATCTGTGGAGCACTCTTTTCCAGGGCTTGTCAGGACCTTGTCAGGATCCTCCCAATGTGGATGGCACCGGACGCAGGCTCTCCTTTCGCAGTCACTCACGGCCTTCTTGGACGCCAATCACTCGCTCCATCAGGGGGAACATCTCCTCAGCCTCCTTGTCAGGATCCTCCCAATGTGGATGGCACCGGACGCCGGCTCTCCTTTTGCAGTCACTCACGGCCTTCCTGGACGCCAATCACTCACTCCATCAGGGGGAACATCTCCTCAGCCTCCTCGGATGCTGGACACTTTCTCAGTTCAAGATAAAGTCTTTAGTCCACACAACAGGGCTTACAAACAACTTTAAAGGCCCATATAGCTTGCACTGGCTCTGCTGTAATCCTTACACTAGTAATGGCCACCGCAGTCAGCGATCAACAACAACAGGAGCAACTGACAGAGCCGTCACCAAGGCAACCAAAGATTGTGCTTTCACTTTCCTAGACACAGAGCAGTCACCATGGCAACCAGAGACTTTTTCACTTTCCTGGGCCACTACAAAATGGCAGTCTGCTTGGTTTTAGCAGCTTATTAGTTTACTCTCTTACACATGCGCTGTGCAAACAATCGCATCCTGAAAACGATCTGATTTTTTCCCGGATCCGGCAGCCATGAGCTCCCATGTTATGGGCGCCGAATCGACCCGGATTTGTTTCTGTTCTATTTTGTCCAATTTTTGCCGTGGAGCCAAAAGGTGATTTAGGCTCCAGTTTTGGGGACAGGAAAAAAACAGACAAAATCGGATCAGGCACAAAATATACAAACCCTGATGGCCAAATAGGACCAATCCGGCACCATAGGAATACATGGGAGGCAAAACTGGATCAGGTTGTGTCCGGTTCAAACCGGACACAACCTGATGCTGAAAACCATGGTGTGAAGCCAGCCTAACACGAGCGTAGCCTAATTAAAGTACTTCTAAAGCAACACCCAAATTTATAAGCAAGGAAGGAGGCTATTATGGGGTCAAGAATAGAACATGTTCATTTCTTTATGTTTCATTTCTTTTTAAATGTTCATTTCTTTATTCGCTAATTTGAGGGAAAGTGCATATTTTGAAATCCATCATTATAAAACAGAAAGACTATAGAAGATCCCTATTGAGATCAGCCTTCAAAAGGGCAAAATGCTTTTGTTTCATTATAGAACTGACTAGTCCCAAGAGTGTATCTTGGATACAACAGTGACTTCTAATATTTAACATACATATTGTAACTAAATATTACCACCTAGTACAAAATCATCCCTTTATTCTTTTATACCAAACAAAACATCCACTACATTTTAACAATTAGCTGCAAACTTTCCTGAAAAAAAAAAAAATAAAACTGAATCCTGAAGCGATATCTTCTTTTTTTCTAATGCTTTGTTCTGAAAATCATACATTTTTAAATCTATACAGCCATGTAAATGCTTGCTTTTATGTAATTAGTTGTATTTTTACAGCACCAATTTGGATTTTTGAAGTTATGATGGACCCCTGTGATTTGGGCATTTTTGGCTTCTCCTCCATACTGTTTTATTTTTTTACCTCAGCCACAGCACCCCTCTGCTTCATAAGATCCAGAAAAACTTGACTCCATTTTTTTAATAATATTTTTATATTTAATAATATTATGAGAACATGATAAATTTAAGGACCAATTACTTTTTATGTTAAGTCATATATATACTACAATATGACAATAATAGTACCAGTTAATACATTACAGTGCCTTGAAAATGTATTCATGCCCCTTGACATTTTTCACATTTTTTGGCGTTGCACTCACAAACTTAAATGTATTCTTTGGGGATGTTATGTGATATACCAACACTAAATATCAAATGTTTGTGAAATGTAATATAAATCTGAGAATTGTGATGTGCATTTGTATTCAGTTTCCTGTAGTCTGATACCTCCAAATAAAAAACAGAGTGACCAATTGCCTCCAAAAGTCACCTATTGAGTCCACCTGTATGTAATTTATTTTCCATATACTATAACGATAGTGGTTTTGAGAAGGCCTTGGAGATTTTTCGAGAACATTAGGGCATCAAATAGATCAGGGATACATTTGTGGAGAAATGTACAGCAGGGTAAGGGTAAAAAAAAAATAATTCAAGCTCTGTATATCTCAAGGACCACTGTTGAACCTGTAATCCAAAGGTGGAAAGAGAACTGCACAATTGCAAACCTACGAAGACATGGCCGTCCACCTAAACTGAAATCCCAAGCAAGAACAGCACTAATAAGAAAAGCAGTAAAGAGGCCCATGGTAACTCTAGATGAGCTGCAGAGATCCATAGCTCAGGGAGAAGTATCTCGCCACAGGACAACTATTAGGGTATTAGGGTGCACTCACATCTGCATTAAAACTCAGCGAGTGCAACCTTATAGAACATCAGATTGCACTCACAAGGTTAAACTTTAGTGCAATGCCCCTCTGAGAGATTTTCCTCAGTGACAATTGTGCTGAGGAAAAATTCGCAGCATGCTGCATATGACAGCGTATCTCACGGAGATTCCCCCAACGCAAGTGAAAGGGTCAGAAAAAAATCACCAGGACATGCACAGCACATAGAGGGCATTTTTAGCATGGTCTTTCCCTTCTGTAAAAAGTTAGAATTGATAGATAGATAGATAGATAGATAGATAGATAGATAGATAGATAGACTAGAAAAAAACCTTGCAGCACTCAGCTACTACCAATGATGTACATATGCTAACAAGCTGTATATATATGAGAAAAAAAATGTAAAAACTTACGTTTTTTTCAAAAAACTCAAAATTCTTATTATTTTTTTTAAATCTGAAGTTCTTAGTACACACATTGGCCAGTGTCTGCTTGCTCGTCGACTGCGACAAAGTGACTTCAGGTCCGATGAGTCCTATCGCTGACACACGATACAAAAGAGAAAAAAAATTTTTTCTCATATATATACCGCTTGTCAGCATATGTACACCACTGGTAGAAACTGAGTGCTACAAGGTTTCTTTCTAGTATATTGACCCAGCATCCCTGCTCGCACCAGTTCACATTGTCTGTGAGTGCGGTGCAGTTTTTTTCTCTTTTGTATCGTGTGGAGTGGCTGGCTCCATTACTGCAATTTGCACCCTCATCGCCTACAGGTGATCTAGGGTCTAGATGGTGTCCGCCCACTTAGTAGTGGGGTAGGGTGGACAAGGAGGACTTGGGTGTCAGCGATAGGACTCATCGGATCTGAAGTCACTTTGTCGCAGTTGATGAGTAAGCAGACATTGGCCAATGTGTGTACTAAGAACTTCAGATTTAAAAAAAATAATAAGAATTTAGATTTTTTTGAAAAAAACGTAAGTTTTTACATTTTTTCTCATATATATACAGCTTGTCAACATATGTACATCATTGGTAGTAGCTGAGTGCTGCAAGGTTTTTCTTCTAGTATATTGACCCAGCATCCCTGCTGGCACCAGTTCACATTGTCTGTGAGTGCTGTGCAGTTTTTTTTCTCTTTTAGATAGATAGATAATAGGATGGATCAACCTTACCAGTCTCCCTCTACTTGCTTCCGGGTCATCTCATTAAGCTTCATGCATATTCACTGCACTGACTGGCAACGGCCAATTAAATATGCTCACTCTCTGTGAGAGCGACTGTGATTGGCCGTTGCAATCAAACTGCGCTCCCACAATCTGGACGGTGTCTGTTCTTGGTTTTCATAGACATTAGTATATGGCAACCAACCTGCCATCATAGGGAGTAAAATAAATAAATAATAGAGAAAAAAATGCATAGCGCCTCACTGTATTTTTCATTCTCAGCACAGATAACGCGGACAGCTGCGGGCTGCAACTCTCAGCAGCCTAGTTTTACCTTAGCTGGCAGTGAAAAATAAAAGGGAGCCCATTTTTTTTATTTTAATTATTTAAATAAATAGTTAAAGAAAGCTTGAGCTTCTCCCTATTTTTAAGTGACAGTCAAGGTAAAACTAGGGAGCTGGGGCTAGTATTCTCAGAGTGGTGAGGCCCATAGTTATTGGGCCCCCACACTACAGAATAGCAACCCACAGCCACCCCATAAATTAGCACATTCATTTGAAGCCCTGATTTCTAGCACTTTACCCGACTCTTCCCAATGCCCTGGTGGGGTGGCATCGTGGTGATAGACGGGTTAATAACAGCTGATGATTGACAGTTTGTCATTAATCCCTGGATTGGTAATGACAGGTGTACTAATCCATTAAGAGAAGAGTTAATAAACACACACATTAGAAAAAAAACACAGAGAAAAACATTTATTAGAAATAAAACACATTGACAGCCCTCATTATCCAATTTATTAACCCCAACACATACCCATTGATGATAAACCACCACGGGGTACAACATCTCAATCTCAGCTCTGCTGCATCGTAGGCTGCGATGAAGAAGAAGCATCTTTTCATTGCGGCCTGCAAGCACAGAATGACGACACAGAGAGCTGTGACCAATTGACCAGTGAGTCAGTGAGGTCACCCGAGGACACATCTCAGATACCTTAGTAACTGCTAACTAATTTTCCAAAATATATGTCTGGCCACACAATATGGCTAACGTTGGCTATTATTTGCACTTGTTGTTAATTTTATACAGGCTGTACATGCCTCAAATTATTAGTCCAGACTGAGGAACATTTTAATAATATTAGAAAAATTGAAAAAAGTCACCCATTATCCAAGCACCTTTAATTGAAACATAAAAAATCAGTAAAAGGCACCTAGCTCCTAGTGAAATAGTTAACAAGGACTTGGGGGGGGGGGGAGGGGGATGGGGCAATTTTATTGAAAAAAAATATCCTGAGCAGAATGCAGATGGATATTTGATTTCAATTCCACTGTTCCTAACAGCTTGAATTCTGAACTAGAGTTGTTTGCTTTGAAATAGATATCGTATGTCTTGTATAATCATTTTATATTATTAGTTTTATATTAATAAAAATGTAAAAAAAAAATAGGTTTTTTTACAAATAAAGCAAATTTTATTTTAAAACTAAATATAGACATAATGTTATTTGGTTTTAGAAATGAGAGTCGGCTCGGCAGTATTGCAAACGTTTTTATTAAAACATTGTGAACTCAGTTTGTTCCTCATTGCTTGTTATGATTTATAGTTTTTACAAATAATCCCATTTATTATTCTGGAAGTGTGCAGTAGCATAGTTTATTCTAATTATTTATATTATTAAATAAAGACAACAGACACCCTCAATTATAAGAAAAAAGACAGCGCCTCACCAGTTGGTAATCCACTTTAATCCATTGCCACCATGCGACTTTTCGATCAACAGATGATCGTTATTAAGCATACAGCAGCAGTACAAAAATATTGTTGATATAGTGAAAAACCCACCCTCCTAATTATACACACCAATCATATTGCTTATAAATCAATAAAATACAAAGAACATGTTGAACCTTTTAAAACACGTCCCAGAGCTTCCTAGCAATAACACTAGGTTCATAGGTCACCTCTTCTTTGCTCACTGTGCTCATCGGTACATTATTGTATTCAGGATCACACAAAGAGTAATTCCGGGTCCATAAACCATAACAAATCCTCAGCCAATCATAGTACTGCATTGTCCATTGCTATGGTATCTAGCAGTGTCATTGCGGTCACGTGACGCGCGTCATCGCTCACGAACCAATCGCATTATTCCTCGGTATGCACATGCGCTGGCGTCCTCATCCGATTGGCTCACAGTGTGCATGTCCCAGTGTGTGTCTCTTATTGGCTCTTACATCTGTCCATCAAAGCGGGTCAAGCATCCCAGTCTCCATAGTACAAAATAAACGTCACAATGTCCCATAAAGTAGCTATAAATGCAAACCATATGTGCATAAAACTTAAAGTCCTTTGCATAATCACATTCCTATTGGCTTGGGCATAATGCATTAATACATCCCTCACTGTTATTTACATTATTATTGGGACACATTTTAACGTGTATCACTATGAGTATCAGGTACATTTGGAAACCCCTATTTAATTGTATCAATAATAACAGATACCCCATAGTAAACCAATACCTATAGGGGAACCCAAAACTATACCCTCACTCTTACAAGATATCAAAGGACCAAATGGACATACCCCAATGTGTTCATCATGCAAGATTAATCATCATCCACACATCATCCACATTTTCATATGCAAAGGAAACCGTCAAAGGAAAAATCTGGGAAAAAATTAAAACAATGTTAAAAACAGTACAAAAAGAGGAATTTGCAAGAAACTACTTTGTTATGGTTTATGGACCCGTAATTACTCTTTGTGTGATCCTGAATACAATAATGTACCGATAAGCACAGTGAGCAAAGAAGAGGTGACCTATGAACCTAGTGTTCCTGCTAGGAAGGTCTGCGATGTGTTTTAAAAGGTTTAACATGTTCTTTGTATTTTAGAAATCCTAGAAAAGGAGGTTTTATATTTGATATAAAAAGGTATATTGGACCTTAAATATAAAGAATCACCAAAATCAATAGTAATATGCAAAACAGATTACTTTATTGAATACAACATCAAAAGGTGATCTTAAAATCATTTGGAGTCACAAACAACCTTGTAAAAGGGCTGGAAAGGATAGAGTAGATGTAGGTGGAATGAACAAACCAGGATGAGGTCAGGCCCATCTAAGGTGCTTAGTATACTAGGGGTTAAGTGAAACCTGACCAGGAGCAATCACAAATAGAAGACTAAAAGGTCTAACACCAGGAGTCTGTTCTGAATCCAAATACAAACCTACCCAGAATGCTAGCCTAACTTGCTAAAGTGAAAGCAGAAACATAAAGTTTTCACACTCACCCATTAGTAGAAATGTAAAGTATGGGTCCTCCCAAGTCCAAGTTTACCCCAACATGTTTCGTGCCAAATGTGGGCACTTCATCAGGGAGTATATGGTGTGTGTCTGAGAATCGCTCCTTATAAAGTGTCCGTAGCACAGTGAGTGGCTGCACATGTGAGGTCGGGGTGTGGCATCTGTCTCTACCTGATGCTGCAGGTGTTCTGACGCCTCCCTCAGGGAGGAAAACCTCCAGGACGTCATTACACTTCAGGGAGGCGTGTTTACAGAAACCTGCATCATCGGAGGGCGGAGCCACACCCCACACATGTGCAAACCACCATGGCGTTATTTTGGATAAGGGTAAAAACTACTGGCAAACAGGGAATAGCAGGGAAGAGAGAAAAACATTCCTATAGCCACTATAATGGGTCCAAGAAAGCCACCTAACCACTAAGGGAACTGGTAGTTACAGATTTGCAGCATTTAAAAGATATAATAGAAATAGAAAAATCTTTATATTCCCTACACTTGCCAGAAGTACCCATCAGAGGGCGCCTAGTGAATAACATTAAGGGAAAGTAAAGCGTAACTCTCAAAGAAGCATACAATTAAAAGAGGAAGACCTATGATATAGCAAAAACAGGTATATAACCGAAATATATAGAATGCATATAAGGTGCTTATTATACATAAAGCATATATACAGAATATTCAATACATTTCAAAAAATCTGTATGATCCCTGATGATGATGTCTTCAATGCTTCAAAGAAGAATAAACCATAATGCAAGAACACCACAAGGAGCAAAAATCGTGAAGTGAACTATAAAAAAGGGGATATAAAGACACACAAGTTAAATACAGAAACAACAGGGTGTATGAGGAAAAGCTACAATACTAAAAGGGAGAACGGAGACAAATTTTATTGTATTTTATTAATGTATAAGCGAAATGATTGGTGTGTATAATTAGGAGGGTGGGTTTTCACTATATAAACAATGTTTTTTGTACTACTGCTGTATGCTTCATAAAGATCATCTGTTGATCGAAACGTCACATGATGGCAATAGATTAAAGTGGATTGAAGCATTACCAACTGGTGAGGCGCTGTCTTTTTTCTAATAATTGCGGTATTGGTGTCCGGCAAGGACTCCCTGGACTGGACGTACGCCTCGTTTGTGGAGAGTCTTAACTAAAACCTCCCCCCTTTTCCATGTGGTGCTGTGGAGCTTTCTTGTATAACAGACACCCTCATTCACCAATTTATTCCTCAACAAAATCCCTAGCATCGTTCAGATTTTTCCCATATCTGTTTAAATAGAGATAAAATTGGACATTAATTTCTAGCTATATAAACTCCTTATGTTTAAATATTATTAAAGTTGTGATACATTACCTATTCACATGCTGGGTAGTAAATGTCTGATAACAAATACCATGTCACCACCAACCACTGCAACTCCCGCTAATCACAAGAGTGGAGTACAATGGAGAGGTGGTCGAGTATGCACAATGCTGCTTCATAAGTCTATGGAGCTAATAGCTTTGTGCTGTGATCAGTGGGGGTCCTAACAATGAGGCCCTTAGTAATAAGAGACACATTATATTTCCTATAAATAGGAAATAAGTATTAATTGTGTGCAAACCTCTTCATTAATTAATTTCACTTTTATATGCACATACAAGAAAAGACAACATTTTGGTTTGCATGAAAATTTAATCTAAAGAATACTATAATGCAGATTTTTTTTATGTAAAGTAAATTCTATCTTTGATGTAGAGAACACTTAAGATCCCTTTTCCAAGGAACTTTCATTTACATAAACAGACAATCCAAGATAAAAATTTCCATTAGACAGAGGTGAAATGGATCAATTTTCTCTGCCAAGACAAATCTTAAATCTTGAGCAGATATGGTCATTATTGCAGTAGCCCCATTTCAGAAATAATGTATTAAAAAATCAGCAGATAGCAGCCATTTCCAGATTTCCAATTATCTTTAAGAAAAGCTTATTCTGTGGACAATAAAGCACATTATTGCACAATATGATACAGTCCATAAAGATCACAATGTTTTATGAAAGGTTAAAGAAAGCTCAGCACATTTAGGAGAATGTCATAACCCACAAAGTCTTTGAAGACTTAGCTGTGTGGATAGGTCTGCCTGAAAAAACAATCTGCTTTACGGAAGGTAATATTCATGTTAATTGATTCAGTTTTTATTTTAGAAGAAGTTGATGAATGTAAAATAAAACTGTAAATATACCATAAAACATGCCACACTGATCAAACAGTAATGTGAAAAGATAAAAGCACCTCGCCGAGAACCTCCAAACTATTTCCCTTTACGAGACTGTTCCAGTTTATCTGACAGTATAAATGGTCCGGAAAAATATTCAAGATGTTGATATACAGACTGATATTTAATATACAGGAAGGCTAGTTCCAGGTGCTAAATATTTCCCAGTGTCATTCGCTATTAAATGGAGCATTTATAGGCGTTGTTTCTAAAGGATTTACAAAACAAAGCCAATGCGCTAGTAGGACCATTTATTTTTTCTATTGTCATGAGACTGTGACTTAAGGCCACGTTACACACACAGATATATTGGTCACAGATCTCTGGTTGCAGTGAAATCATGGACACATTGTTACATTTGTACACAGCCACAAAATAGAACAATGTGTCCATGATTTCATTGCAACCAGAGATCTGTGACCAATATCTGAACAGATATCTGTGTTTGTAACGTGGCCTTTACTATTAGGACCACAGTGGACACAGTAGTACTACTAATTTGTATTATCTTAGTCATCGGGGACCAGAGCGCGGTGCCCAGAAGCATAGAGCTGCCATGGGCAAATTTAGAAAGGTAGAAATTAGAAAAACACATCTGGTGCCTCCTAGAACACCATGAGGAAAATTCATCAAGACTGGGGTATTACACACCGATGCTAGGCCAGTCCTGATTAATGCACACCTCAATGAATTCAGTGCAAAGTGGCGAGCGCCTTTCTGAGCCCCTCAAGAAATGTTACTCCAGTAAGGGATTGGAGTAGCATTTATGACATACAAAACTCCATCACCTTTCAATGAATTTAACAGGCAGGTGTAGTAATTGCCCATCCTTACTCCTCCACAGCTCTGACCATTTTTGCAGAGAACTGTCAAACTTATATGAAAACACCAAAAGTCTCAAAATAATTGTGAGACTCTGAAAATACACAAAAATGGGGGCTTGTTAATGGTTTCATGATTTGGGCTTTATATCTTCCAGGGGCATTCATTAAAGATTTCCGCTGACCGACTTCTATTTATCACAAGATGCTGAATCTGCACATGTGTAATGATATAAGTAATAGATTACCTGCCAAGTTGCAACTCTAAACTGATAACGGTCTTTCTTTTACAGGTGCTGAAGTGGTGAGAGGTGTAATAGTAGATGCAGTGGAATATAGAGCAGTCATCAAGTTCCTTTATTTGAAAGACAGAACACAGAGGCAGTCATTCGATGAGATGAAAGAGGTTTATGGTGATGATTCCCCATCATATGATGTACTCAAGACCTTGCATCATTATTTCAAATGTGGCCGAATGTCTGGGGAAACAGCTCCTATTCCAGGGTGATCTCATTCCATTATCAATGAACACACCTTCAAGTAAAGGAACTTGATGACTGCTCTATATTCCACTGTGACCATTCACACCTCACACCACTTCAGCACCTGTACAAGAAAGACCGTTATCAGTTCAGAGTTGAAAATTGGCACATACCCTATAGAGACTTACACCATTACACATGTGCAGTCTCAGCATCCTGTGATTAATAAAAGTGGGTCAGGGAAAATCTTTAATGAATGACCCTCATATTTATGTGTCTGATTTTCTTTTGTAGCTCAAAGTAGTTTTAATCTTACATGGAGATGATACTAAAAATCAGTTCTCCATACTTTTAATGTGAAGAAGGGTGAGCCTTATAAAACCAATAAAAGTTTTATTCAGCTTAAGTTTCAACTTAAACCTTAGAGAAAGATTCCATTAATTTCCAAAAAGCTGCTTTTCCGCTGACTTCTGGTTGATTGATAGTAGCTGAGCAGTCTACCCACAAAACCACATGGTCATCATCAATTAACAATCAGTGCTCATATGTAATTTGGAAACTGTAAGGACTTGCACACCCCGTGTTTTCCCCCCTACATCATAGATGCTAACTTGGACCGTATCCTGAAACTTTGAAGCTAATATTCCGCCAGTCTCAACTGCAAACCAGAACATCATATGTCAAATGTGTTTCTAGATCTAATAACTTGTAGTAAGAGTTTTTCTCCTTTTTTTTTTAAGTATAGTTTTAATAAATGCAGTTTTATTCTCTATATACCAAGTCATCTAATGATTTAGATTGTTGTCTTGTAAAAAAAAAAGAAAGAAAAACTCACAGCTGGGTTGCTACATGGCTTAAGGCAAAAGCCAATTTGAAAAAAAAAAATCCTGTGCTTTGGGAGGTGAATGTTTATTAAAATGTTGCAGCTATTAAAAATATATGAATCATCATTGGCCATTCTATGTGATCCAGTACCAACACCTTTCAGGCATCTAGCATGTGACAATAGTTAAAACATAGCAATTATGACTGTCAACTCTGCTGCTCAGTTTCGCGATAAATCAAAAAGTTGTAGTTTAGTTTGGCACAAACACAGAAGTCCTCGTTTATTTGGGATTTGTGCTTGTTATCTGCACCCTAAAGTTTATATAGGTTGATACAAATCTTATTCCAGTTATAAAACAAGTTACATATGTAACAATGTTGTATACTATTATGGATATTCTATATTAAAGAGTACAGGTTTTGTTTCGTATCTCTCTTCCTTACATGTCCTTCAAACCAGTGGGAGGCCTGATCTTGACACCCCCACTGAACAAATTCTCTGAACAGTGGCGTACCTTCAGGCCCTGGGGCCCCGATGCGAAAGTTCCAATGGGGCCCCCAATTATTGGAAATCTTTAATAGTATTAGTCTTTTTCTATATGCCAAAGGGACTTTTGGGGCCCCCTAGGCTGCAGGGCCCGGGTGCGATCACAACCCCTGCACCTATTGTAGTTACGCCCCTGCCTCTGAAGCATGTTGCTCAACAGGCAAAAGCTCGGAGTGCCTATATAAAAGCACACTTATAGAGCAGTGCCTAGGCTCAACAAATAGTCTATAATCTAAAAACCTTTGCCAACACTTTTGGTTTATTTTGTCGTCCAATGAACTGGATACAAAGAAGAGATCAAAAACTTGTACCAGTGAAAATTATCAGTTGTCCCACTCAAAAAAAAAAAGCTTCAGCTGAGGAAAAAATAAATATACATACAAATATTTTTTTACACAATGTTATGCACATATAAATTCACACAGGTAAAGGAGGAAATAAAGCCTATCACCCTGTAGCCGAATCCCCACCCTACTGGTTCATGTACAGACTAGCATTCCCTAACCCCACAACTAGAATCCTCAGCTCAGATCTAACTCCCTAAAAGATCATCAAGCTGTTTTTCATTCCTCCTGCGGAATCAGAGGGGAGGTTACTACACAACTAACTTGAACAATGAAGGTGAGCAATGGGTAGACAAAAGACCAAATATGAGCAAAGATAAAATGCATTTACAAGTGGGCAGAGGAGAAATAATAAATGGGTAACCTCCAATAAATCTAGCAGAAAACAAGATAGGAGTAAGGAAGGCAACTGAGAAATAGACAGAGCAAAAAAAAAAACTCTGATCGCTGCCTAAAAGGCAAAATCCCTTAACTGCAGGGCTGGAGCTCCTTAGAAGAAATCCACATAGAAATATAGCCAGAAAAGAAGGCTGGTGAAAAGAGAGTATAAATAGCCCCAACCAGGATGTGGTAGAAAAAATAAAAAATGGAAAGTGTGAGCACCTGACTAACAGCCAAGCAAGGAATTACAGGATCGAGTCCCAAGAGAGGCATAGGACATGACGTTACGTGGATACATATTGATGCCCCAACATGCAGCATTTTGGGCTTTCTCTATTATTATGCACGTATCAACTCACACATGGATAAAGGAGGAAATAATAGCCACACCCACACCCTACTAGTTTCTGTACAGACAAACATTCCCTATACCCACAACTAGAAACCACAGATCAGATCTGACTCCCTAAAAGACCATCGAGCTGTTTCTTATTTCTCCTGAGGAACCAAAGCGGAGGTTGCTATGCACAACTTACTAGAACAAGGAAGGTGTTCAGGGGTAGACAAAAGACCAAAGGTGAGCAAATATAAAACACATGCATATGTAGACAAAAGAGAAATAATAATTGCAAGCAAGGGTACCCTCCTACAAAATATAGGTATAAGGAAGGCAAATGAGAAATACACAGAGCTTTTAAACTGGTCACTGTCTAAAAAGCTAAATCCCTTTGCTGCAGAGCTGGACCTCCTAAGTAGAAATCTATGTAGAAATATAGCCAGAAGATATACAGCTCTGGTAAAAATTAAGAGACCACTGCAAAATGTTCAATTTCTCAGATTTTTGTCTTTCTAAGTATATTTTTGAGTAAAATGTACATTGTTTATTTATTCTATAAACGACTGACAACTTGTCTCTGAAATTAAAAGCTAAAAATTTTGTAGATACTTACAGCAAATGAGAAAGCGTTAAAATAATAAAAAAGAACCAATGCTTTCAGACCTCAAATAACACAAAGAAAACAAGCTCATATTAATTTACAAACAACAATATTAATGTTTTAACTCCGGAAAAGTTCAGAAATAAATATTTGGTGAAATAACCATGATTTTTAATCCCAGTTTTCATGTGTCTTGGCATGCTTTCCACCAGTCTTTCACACTGCTTTTGGGTGACCTTATGCTACTCATGGCACGAAAATGTAAGCAGTTCTTCATTGTTTGATGGCTTGTGACTATCCATCTTCTTCTTGATTACATTCCAGAGATTTTTAATGGGGTTTAGTTCTGGAGATTGGGCTGGCCATGACAGGGTCGTGATGTGGTGCTCCTTAATACACACATTGATTGACCTAGCTGTGTGGCATGGGGCACTGTCCTGCTGGAAAACCAGCCCTCAGAGTTGGGGAACATTGCCTGAGCAGAAGAAAGCGTTTTTCAAGGATAACCTTGTATGTGGCTTGATTCATATGTCCTTCGCAATGATTAACCTGCCCAATTCCAGCCGTGCTGAAGCATCCCCAGATCATCACCGATCCTCCACCAAATTTCACAGTGGGTGCAAGACACTGTGGCTTGTAAGCCTTTCCAGGTTTCTGCCTAACCATTAGACGAACAGGTGTTGGGCAAAGCTGAAAATTAGACTAATCAGAGTCCAATCCTTATGGTCTTTGGCAAACTTTAGCCTGGCTCTCCTTTGCTTCTAATTGATGAAAGGCTTTTTTCTAGCTTTACATAACTTGAGCCCTGCCTTTAGGAGTCTGTTACAAACTGTTCTTGCCGTGCATTTTACCCTAGCTGCCATTTGCCATTCCTTTTTTAGTTCACTTGAGGTCATCCTGTGGTTGCTGAGTGACATTCAAATAAGATGACGGTCATCCCAGTCAGTGGAGAGTCGCTTTTGCCCTCTGCCAGTCTGTAGATTTGTTGTCCACAATGTCTTCAAAATTTTAAGGATGGAGGCAACATGGCGCTCACTGTATCACTCTGCTAGTAAAGCAAGAATTGAGTCCTCCTTTCCTTCACTCAAGACTTTTCTTTTCAGCTCCTTTGGCATGGTTAAAAGTTATTTTTTCATTTAAATTCTTTTGGACTATTTCTAGCACTTGTTTTGCCATCCAGCTTGTCCTATTGCAAGAGGATTGTGAAGACCATACCAGTGTTTCATCAAAGGGAACCTGTTACCCCCTTTGGGCATTTTAAACTATGCCTACCAGCTTAGACATGATGTAAATGGGGTTATAGTAACCCCTGTATGTGCCCAGACTAGGCCCTCATACCTGAAATATGAACTTTTTATTATGTTCAGCGCTGGCCTCCTACTGAGACCAGGAGGCTTCTGTTTAGACCTGGTGGATGATGTGCTCACCAGCCCTCCAGGCTACTAAACACACCCTGCACTTTTTAAATTTTGCCCCTCCTTCAGCCGGCCCTTGAGTGACAGCTGCACTCGCACCAGCACATGTGTCCACGCTAGTGCCGATGTCTCGTGAGACTTCACAAATTTCACAAGACGTCAGCACTATGCACCGACACCCACTTCACTGCGCAAGTGCGCCTGTCTGTGCCGACCTCTCATGAGATTTGTGAAATCTCGTGAGACATCGACCTGCTCAATGCAGCGTGGACACCCGTTTCACTGCGTCAGTGCAAGTGCCGCTGTCACTCAGGCGCCGACCAGAGGAGGGGCGGGAAATTAAAAAAGTGCAGGGCAGGTTTAGCAGCCTGGAGGGTCGACAAGGACAGCATCCACCAGGTCTAAACAGCAGCCTCCTGGTCTCAGTAGGAGGCCAGCTCTGGACATAAAAAAAGTTCATATTTCAGGTATGAGTGGCCAGATTGGGCACATACAGGGGTTACTAGAACCCCATTTAAATCATATGTAAGCTGGTGGGCATAGTTTAAAATGCCCAAAGGGGGTGACAGGTTACCTATAAATAAGATTTGGTTTAGATGATCACCAAATTAGAAGCACATTAAGTAGAATGAGGTGTGTGTATAATATATATCTACTCTATAATTGCCGTAGGCATTTTCGTGTCGGCCCCCGAAATCGCCGTGGCTATGTCACGCTGTGACGTCACCACGCGCGAGCAATGGCCGCGAAGCGGCCATTGCGAGTCGCTGGGCGAAAATAGAACCAGAGGCCCGGCTACAGAGTTAGCGATTTACCGCTGAGGTAGCGCGAGCAATGGCCGCGAGGCCATTGCGAGTCGCTACCTCAGCCACCGCACCTGCCGCAAGTCTCTCTATACTTAGCCTGCGCGAGCAATGGCCGCGAGGCCATTGCGAGTCGCTGGCTTTGAGAGTTTGCACAGAATAGCCTCCAGCTACTCGCAAAGCCTCACTCAATGGCTTTGCGAGTCTGCTTCACTTGCAATGTCCGGGACACTCTCTCTCTCCCAGCCCCCCACCCGGGTCCTCCTGTGTCATGCCCGCGCTCCCCCCGGTCCTCCTGTGTCATGCCCGCGCTCCCCCCGGGTCCTCCTGTGTCATGCCCGCGCTCCCCCCGGTCCTCCTGTGTCATGCCCGCGCTCCCCCCGGTCCTCCTGTGTCATGCCCGCGCTCCCCCCAGGTCCTCCTGTGTCATGCCCGCGCTCCCCCCGGGTCCTCCTGTGTCCTGCCCGCGCTCCCCCCGGTCCTCCTGTGTCCTGCCCGCGCCTCCCCCCGGGTCCTCCTGTGTCATGCCCGCGCTCCCCCCGGGTCCTCCTGTGTCATGCCCGCGCTCCCCCCGGTCCTCCTGTGTCATGCCCGCGCTCCCCCCGGTCCTCCTGTGTCCTGCCCGCGCTCCCCCCGGTCCTCCTGTGTCATGCCCGCGCTCCCCCCGGTCCTCCTGTGTCCTGCCCGCGCTCCCCCCGGTCCTCCTGTGTCATGCCCGCGCTCCCCCCGGGTCCTCCTGTGTCATGCCCGCGCTCCCCCCGGGTCCTCCTGTGTCATGCCCGCGCTCCCCCCGGTCCTCCTGTGTCCTGCCCGCGCTCCCCCCGGTCCTCCTGTGTCATGCCCGCGCTCCCCCCGGTCCTCCTGTGTCATGCCCGCGCTCCCCCCGGGTCCTCCTGTGTCATGCCCGCGCTCTCCCCGGTCCTCCTGTGTCATGCCCGCGCTCCCCCCGGTCCTCCTGCCCTCTCTGCTTCTCGCGGGGCCCCCCTTGCTCCCGCTGCCCAGGGCCGCACCATCCATCCGTCCATGCCAGGGGGAGCGGCTGTGCAGAAGGAGCCGCCGCTTCCTGCCTGCCGCGCTGCGCCGGGAGCGGCAAGTTTAAGAGATGTGTGCATGATGTATGTGTGTGATGTGTGCATGATGTATGTGTGTGATGTGTGCATGATGTATGTGTGTGATGTGTGCATGATGTATGTGTGTGATGTGTGCATGATGTATGTGTGTCCTGTGTGCATGATGTATGTGTGTGCTGTGTGCATGATGCATGTGTGTCCTGTCTGCATGATGCATGTGTGTCCTGTGTGCATGATGTATGCGTGTCGTGTGTGCATGATGTATGCGTGTCCTGTGTGCATGATGCATGCGTGTCCTGTGTGCATGATGTATGCGTGTCCTGTGTGCATGGTGTATGCGTGTCCTGTGTGCATGATGCATGTGTGTGCTGTGTCCATGATGCATGTGTGTGCTGTGTCCATGATGCATGTGTGTGCTGTGTCCATGATGCATGTGTGTGCTGTGTGCATGATGCATGTGTGTGCTGTGTGCATGATGCATGTGTGTCCTGTGTGCATGGTGCATGTGTGTCCTGTGTGCATGGTGCATGTGTGTCCTGTGTGCATGGTGTATGTGTGTGCTGTGTGCATGATGCATGTGTGTGCTGTGTGCATGATGCATGTGTGTGCTGTGTCCATGATGCATGTGTGTGCTGTGTCCATGATGCATGTGTGTGATGTGTCCATGATGCATGTGTGTGCTGTGTGCATGATGCATGTGTGTGCTGTGTGCATGATGCATGTGTGTGCTGTGTGCATGATGCATGTGTGTGCTGTGTCCATGATGCATGTGTGTGCTGTGTCCATGATGCATGTGTGTGCTGTGTCCATGATGCATGTGTGTGCTGTGTGCATGATGCATGTGTGTCCTGTGTGCATGATGCATGTGTGTCCTGTGTGCATGATGCATGTGTGTCCTGTGTGCATGATGCATGTGTGTCCTGTGTGCATGATGCATGTGTGTCCTGTGTGCATGATGCATG
Source organism: Allobates femoralis (assembly GCA_033576535.1). NCBI lineage: Eukaryota > Metazoa > Chordata > Amphibia > Anura > Aromobatidae > Allobates > Allobates femoralis. The sequence goes on from JARQOC010000003.1 coordinate 325,289,876, forward strand.
TGCTTGAAGGTATGCTGTGTGCATGATGCATGTGCGTCCAGGTGTGCTATGTACATGATGCATGTGTGTGCAAGTGTGCTCGCTCCATCCTGCCCCCCCCCCATCCTGCTCCTCCGGCTCCATCCTTCCTCGCTCACTCCATCCTGCCCTGCTCACTCCATCCTGCCCCCCCGCCACCATCCTGCTCCTCCGGCTCTATCCTGCCCTGCTCACTCCATCCTGCCCCGCTCCCCACTATCTAACCCTACCCCCCCTGCCACCATCCTTCTCCGCCTACATCCTGCCAAAAGTGGTTTTCATAGAAAAAGTAAGGTCAAAAACCATATCTTCCACATAGAAACAAGTCTACAAGATTCAGTTAGGCACAAGAATTTAAGAACTGGGGTATAAAGAAATGGCAGCAGGTTCTCTAGATTGATGAGTTAAATTGTGAAATATTTGACTGTAACAGAATACAATTTGCTTAAGAGCTGGAGAGCAGTACAATATTGAGTATGTGCAGGAAACATTGAATCATGGTAGAAGTTCCTGCTAGATAGGGATTGCAAGTCAGCAAATGGAGATTGGAATTTGGTCAGGATTAATGATGTTGTCAATACTGAGAAATACAGGCAGATATTACTATACAATGTCATCAGGGAGGCATTTGATTGGCTCCAAATGTATTCATTAGTAGGATAATGACCCTAAACATACGTTCTAGCCCTGCAAATGTCATTTAGAACTGTCTTCTGCGAATAGAATGAAAAGATGTCCTGGAAGTGATACGGTAATATGGCCCTCCAGTCCGCCTGAAATTACATGAAAAGACAGAAGGATTTGTGCAAGGCTACATCCACAGTTCTGCTAGATTTTTGTAACAACTCCCTACCATCCCTGCAGAGTTTCATCAAATACTGTGTGCAAGTATACCTAGAAGAAAGGATGCTTTTAGGTTGTTTGGATTCAAAGGGCAGTCACACCAAACATTGATTTTATTTAGATTTCTCCGTCGTTCAACCACTTGAATTTTTCTTAATAGATCAAAATAAACTTTAAATACTTCTATTTTCTTGTTCAACATTTTTATTTGGTTATACACAATTTTACAAAGGTCGCCTTAACAATGACGGTACAATAGGATGATCAAAAAAAAAAAAATACATGTTACAATAGTATGATGATAACGGAAAATATCAAACAATAAACAATAAGAAAGTTCGGTATTCTCGATAATTCCAATACTTCTATTTTCTAAAGCACTCCTACATTGCTGAATTTTTCCACACTTTATTGGAATTGTCCAGGAAAAAGAATAGAGTGGGTGTCCTGCTGAAACACACGAATTCTTCTTTATTTGATTAAAGTGCATTACAGTCAATTTACACAGAAAGCTGCCAATCAATGGTGGGTCTAGGGTAATACAGAGCTCATGAATATTCATGTTATGCCAGGTAGTCCTCTAATGACAATCTGCTGATTAAACAGTGATTTGATCAAAATTACACTAAGAAACTCAGTAAGTGGAATCAGGATCTCTGTCTCTACATTACTGGTGCCAGATTCCCTTTAAATGCCGCTGTCGGAGATTGACAGCAGCATTTGACTGGTTGACAGCCACAGGTAGATCTCTAATCCACACGCAGCTGTTAAGGCCCAGTTACACACACAGATAATCGTGCAGAGATTGTTCGCAGATCACTGGTTGCAGTGAAATCATGGACACATTGCTCTATTATGTGGCCGTGTACAAATGTAACAATGTGTCCATGATTTCACTGCAACCAGAGACCTGTGACCAATCTCTGCACAATTATCTGTGTGTGAAACTGGGCCTTTAGAGGTACTTGATGGCTGATTAAACAATCTGACATGCGCAGGAAAAGATGCAGGCTTAGGCTGGCTTCACACTGCGGTCAGGTCAGATAAGGTCAGGTTTTGTGTGCCAGGTGTCAATCTTTCAATTATACTTTTTCTCTGCAAGTTCCTCTCCTGGTTTTGAAACACAAAACCTGACCTGACCTGACCACAGTGTGAAGCCAGCCTTAGTGTGTGAGCCAGCATGAAAGGCAGGGACATAGCTGACGATGTAAATATACATCATCAGTTGTGAAGGGGTTAAATGCAATTACATTTTTGGCAACCCCTTTAAGGAAGACTGTGAATAGACTGCAAGAGCTGAGCACTGATAAAGACAACAACTTGTTACCTGTACCTTATTTTTCGGACTATAAGACGCCCCGGACTATAAGACGAACCCAGATTTTAGTGGAGAAAAATAAACAAAAGAATTAAGCAAATAAATGTGGTTATAATGCACTGTTATGGGGGGAGGGGTGTGCTTCTGACACTTATGGGGATAAGTCCCCATTCTGGGCCCCTTCCAGGTAACATATGCCCCCCCATCCTGGTATATAATCCCCATCGTGGATATGGCCCCCAATCCTGGTATGTAGTCCTTTATCCTGTCATGTAGCCCCTCATCAAAAATATGGCCCCCCCAGTCTGGTATATAGCATCCATCAGTCTGGGATATGGCCCCCCATCCTGAGATATAGCCCCCATCCTGGATATTGTCCACCATCCTGGTATAAAGCTCCCCATCCTGGATATAGCTCCCCATCCCATTTTTATGAAATGTTATACAATGATTTCCTTTATACAGAGCCTACATACATTAAAATGTCCATTTTCATGAATGATGATTAACAGCTTGTAGTGTACATTGATGTTAAAGGGGTTTTCCCATGAAAAAAAGTTAATTCAAACATTGATTTTAATCAATAGATCTTGGAATAATAATAATTTACACAATTGGATGTGTTTAAAAAAAATGTTCCTGTGCTGAGATATTCTTGCAGATGTGCCCCTACTATGTACAGTTTCATTTTTGTTTCTGACTGTGCACAGAGTATTGGTTTGATCCTGTGCAGGGAATGATGATATAGAGTATACAGACATTACAGCATGGGATCACAAATAATTCTTTCTTTAAGGTAAAACATTTTTTACAAACAAGCAAAGAAATGTTTTACTCCACAAAAAAGAATCATCTGTAACCCCCTGCTGTAATGTCTGTATATTCTCTTTCCTTCCTCCCCTGCCCAGGAGATGTGGTATGATCAGATCATGTTTCCTGTATGGTCAGAAAGAAAATTGAAACTGTACATAGCAGGGACACATATATAAGATTATCTCTGCACAGGAGATGTGGTATGATCAGACCATGTCCCTGTACGGTCAGATACAGCCATTACACAGTACATAGCAGGGACACATATATAAGATTATCTCCGCACAGGAGATGTGGTATGATCAGACCATGTCCCTGTACAGTCAGACACGTCCATTATACAGTACATAGCAGGGACACATATATAAGATTAGCTCAGAACAGGAGATGTGGTATGATCAGACCATGTCCCTGTACAGTCAGACACATCCATTACACAGTATATAGCAGGGACACATATATAAGATTATCTTAGCACAGGAGGTGTGGTGTATGATCAGACCATGTCCCTGTACGGTCAGACACAGCCATTACACAGCACATAGCAGGGACACATATATAAGATTATCTCAGCACAGGAGATGTGGTATGATTAGACCATGTCCCTGTATGGTGAGACACATCCATTACACAGTACATAGCAGGGACACATATATATGATTAGCTCAGCACAGGAGATGTGGTATGATCAGACCATGTCCCTGTATGGTGAGACACAGCCATTACACAGTACATAGCAGGGACACATATATATGATTAGCTCAGCACAGGAGATGTGGTATGATCAGACCATGTCCCTATTCTGTCAAACACATCCATTACACAGTACATAGCAGGGACACATATATAAGATTATCTCAGCACAGGAGGTGTAGTATAATCACACCATGTCCCTGTATGGACACATAAATAAGATTATCTGAGCACAGGAACATTTTTTAAACCAATTGTGGAAAATTATTATTATTCCAAGATGTATCGATTAAAATCAACTTTATTCGTGGAAAATCCCCTTTAAGTGAATGAAATGAACGCAGTCTTTGTTTTTCCTTTAAGTACAATAGCTTTTCATTGAAGTAGTATAAGGGTACCTTTATACGCCGCAACCTCAGGAGTCAATTTAGGCGGCGATATTTCTCGTTGGACTGATTGCCACCCAATTGCCTCTTTATTGCGGCGTGTAAATAGTGAATTGGGCGGCGATAACACCAAGGTCGCCTGGTTTCGTTTTGGGTGCACTGGTCTAAAACCAGGCAACCGAGGGGAAGCGACACATCGCCGCCAAATTCACTATTTACACGCCGCAATAAAGAGGCAATTGGGTGGCAATGTGGCAGTGATATTGCCAGGTCACAATATCGCTGCCACAATTGTCTCCTGTGGTTGTGGCGTGTAAAGGTACCCTTAGGTAGATATTCTAGAAATGTAAGGGAACTGCAATAACAGTGAAACAGAATTAAAATGCAGTTTTATTATATTATTTTTGCTACTGTATATTCTTACAGTTTTTGTAAACTTTCTCAGTCCTTTTTATAACAGGTTTGGCCTTTACATAAAACATAATAATTAGTGAATTATCAGCATTAATACAATTATGTATATTTTGTTGATTTCTTTATCCTAATGACCAGTAAAGATAGACGTGTGAACATTAAATCACTCAGAAAAGTAGTTTAACACTGCCACCTAGAGGAATTATTTAGGCAATGAGTTGATTTCAGAGGCAAGCAATCCAACGCATGATTTTTGAAGGTATCGATATTTTAATGTTTTCCCATATTTATTTTGTCTACGTTTCAGATAACCTAGGAACAGGCCAAGACCATAGTCATACACCTGAGCTGCGATGTTTCTGGTGCCAGCTGTCCATGCCCGGAATTAACTAAACAGGCAAAAAGGGGATAAAGTTTTGTAGTTTAAGGTTTAATGACACACAGGGGGGTAACTGCACTAGCTGCAGGGGTTGCAATCATACCAGGGCCCTGAAGCCTAGGCGGTGCCAAAAGTCCCTTTGACCTATAGAAAAAGACTTATATTATTAAATATTTGCAATAAGTGGGGGCCATGATGGAACTTTCATATCGAGTTTCATGATCTTCAAGTTTTGTCACTGACGACACAAGTCCATCACATTCAACCTATAACCTAACATGAATTTGATGGACATCTAGAGGAAGGAAAAAACCCCAAGAGGCAGATGCTAATTGCCCCATATTAGGGGGAAGGTTCCTACCCGGCACCACAGTCAGGATAGTTTCCTGGATCAATGTCCCATCTTAAAATATAGTATTTTTTTATATATATAGTAGTATTCATAACTTGCTTATTAAGTGCCTAATACGTTGGTATATTCCAAAATTAAAACACAATTTTAAGGTGCAGGTAATGCATGCTTTTTCACTTAACAGGGAAATTTTCATAAAGAGGACCTGTCACCCCCTGCTACATGGCAATCTAAATGCAGCACTGAATGCAGCATGTCTGCTACATTCAGAGAAGGGGTTCCCCATGTGTCTTTGTGCTGTGTACCCTGAGATTTAGCCTTAGGAAAACTCACTGTTAGAAGCTAGGAGGGCACTCCCTGGTGCTGGACTCAGCTCAATTCATAGGGGCCATTCCCTCCCCCTCTGCCTGCTCTGCTGTTCATGCTTTGTTCAGACAGCAGGGCAGGAATCGGGAGCTGACATTAGGACAAATGATTTGCATGCTGTATGTGGCAGGATGAATGGCAGAGAGCGTGAGAGAAGGAGGGCAGAGCCTGCATAGCAGGAGGCGGCACAGAGAGGCAGAGGGGGAGGGAATGGCCCCGTGAATCAAGCTGACTCGAGCCCCAGTGAATGCCCTCATGACTTTTAGCAGTGAGTTTTCCTAAGGCTATATCTCAGGGTACACAGCACACAGACACATGGGGGCCCCTTCCATGAATGCAGCAGACATGCTTCATTCAGTGCTGCATTTAGATTGCCATGCAGCAGGGGGTGACAGGTCCTCTTTAATTCCTTCCCTACCTTGCAATTTTCTGATTTTTCATTTTCGTCCTTTCTTCCCCTTATTGCAAGAACCATCATTTTTCATTTTTCCATTCCCATAGCCTAATGAATGTTTGTTTGTTTTTTTGCAGGAGTGGTTGTATTTTTGAGTGACCTCATTAATTTTATTGCATGATGCACTGGACATTAGGAAGAAAATTTCAAGTCAGATGAAATTACAAAAAAGTGCAATTCCACAATAGTTTTATTTTTTAAAAATGTTATTTACCATGTTAACTATACGGTAAAACTGGCCTGACAATACGATTCCCCAGGTCAGTAAATGCATGCAGATACCAACGAAGTAAAGTTTTTTTTCCATTTGAGTGGTGAAAAAAATCAGTAATTTTTACGAAAAAAATTTCCCATGTGTCTCCATTTTCTGAGACCCAAAACAAAATTTCATTTTTCAGTATCTGTGTTCTGACTTTTTTTTTTTACCCCTTTTACCTGACATTTTTATTGATATAATTTTGGGGTAGATGCAATGATTTGACTGACTCTTATCGCAGTTTATTGGAACATTGCAGCGACCCAAAAAAAAATTAATTCTATAGTTTTGATTTTATTTATCTGTATAGCGATTGGACCAATTTGTTCTACATTTTAATAAATCAGAGTTTTACAAATGCTCCAAAATCAAATGTGTATTTTTTTGACTGTTTTATTTTTAATGGGACAAAAGAGGGTTGATTTGAACTTATGTGTTTTTTTAAATTTTTAATATTTTAAAAAACTTTTTTTTCTCACTCTTTGTTGTATTTATAAGTCCCATTATGGGGCTTGAAGCTGCGATCATTCAATCGCTTGTGCTACGCATAGAAGTGCAACACTGTCATGTATAACTAAAATCAATATCTTTTATGAACGCTGTCATATGGCTGGCATCCACAGGAAAATTGTAATGACAGATACGGGAGGTTATCAGCAGAGCCCCGGCTGCCATGGCAACCCATCAGCGCCCTTCAATCTTGTCACGGGTTCACCTATGGGCAAGAGGAATGATGTGCTCAATGTGTTAAATGCCACTGTGAGAGATTGGCAATGGTATTTAACAGGATAACACATGAGGGGAGAGTGCCATTCCACCCACGACTGCTGGGTATCTTTACACGCCGCAATTTTTGGTGGCGATAGGAGGCGATCTAATGTACGCATGCACGTTTTTCATGGTCGCCTCAGATCGCCGGTGGCGCTTTTACACGCCGCAATTTCGCCCTCAACCTAAGGCGATGTGTCGCCAGGGAAATTGCCACACCAACAGCGGGAAACATTCGGTAAACTCCCCTCGCCGCTTCACACGCCGCAATCCACAAAGGAATGTCGGCATACATGTTCAGCACCGTGAGAACATGGGCGTGCAAAATTGTTGTACACCGCACCCCAAACACGCTCATTGGACAACGCAATAGTGTTCTGATTGGCCAGCCTGCGCTGGAAGGCTGGCTAATACCTGACGCCATTGTCTCGGAATTTGTAATGAATACACGCTCGTGTTGTTGAAAGTGGCTGCTGCGACACACTTTCGAGCTGCTCAAGCGTCACACAGGAGCGGTTTTGTGCAGGACAGTGGCTTACACTACACAATGGCTTGCTATGTGTGCGTCTGTAGCTGATGGTGGGAACATACAAACAACACTATGCCCATATGTGCCTACATTGGTCCATGCCATGGCACAGCTGCCATGGCACAGCTGAACTATGTGTGTGTACACATGCTTGTGTGTGTGTGTTTGGTACTGTGGGTGTCATATAGTAGACATTGAAGTCATATAGAGGTGCATGGCGGTTTTAATGGTCTAGTACGGTCACATGTTTGCTATGTGACACCATATACCTCTTGCAAAACCGTGGTCCAGTGTTGTCGGTCAAATGTAACCTCACAAACGTTACCCTGTGTGTGTTGCAACAAGGGATGACTCAGGATTTAGCTGGCCACAATTTTATTAGAACCTATCATTTTGTAAAAATATTGCCAAAACAAACAAACAGCCTTTGTCAGCTTAGGAGTAGCCAATACACACTACCCACTTTCCCAATGGCCTAACAAACTACTGTAAGGTGCCAACATGGCAACAGGGAAAACAACAAGGGTCCAACATGGACAACAATTAGTAGGTGACTATGGTCACATTATTGGGGGGGGGGGTGATGGAGTAGGGGCCCGGGCGGACTGGGCTGCCTGGAGGGCATGAATCATGGCACCCAAGCGGGCAAGGTGTTGCTGCCCTTCTTGGTGTGCCCTCTCCATGTGCTGCTGTGCCTCCTGGTGAGCCAGCAGCAGCTCCTCAATGGTTGTTACACCTGTTATGCGAAAGAAGGAGATTAGTGAGTTACCTGTGTAGGTGTGGGTGTTTGAGGGCATTGTTAGTGATTATACGTACGCAGCACATCACCATCCCGGGTGCCATCTGGAGGAGATGGGGATGTGCTGACAGCCCAGCCTGCAGCACAAGCTCTTTCTCCTTCAGGCAAAAAAAAACACATCACGACTCACATACTGGTGTCTGGAGCACACAACAGTAAGTACATTAGCAATCATGTAGGCCTTAGCAGACACTTACCACCATACACAGCACCAGCAGGCTCAAGTAGAGGGTGTGGGGACCACAACATACTAGGGCTTGGGCTGGAGCTGGAGATGCTGGGGGGGGTTGCTCCTGGGCTTGGTGTGTGTGGCCACAGGATGGGGCTTGGTGCTCTCAGGGGTCCAGGGCTGCCTGCAGGCAAGGCTTGTGGGCCTGGTGTTGAGGGACTGGCTGGGCCCTCCGGGTCCACTGCGGCTGGAGTCCCTGGTGGAGAGGGACTGGCTGGGCCCTCCGGGGAAGGTGGTGGGGGTGTCCCGGGTGGCCTTGGGGACTGTGGAGCCTCCACAGACGCGGAGTCCTCCTCATCTGTAATATCAAACATGATTACAGACGGATTTAAGCCAAGGACCACAACATAGGGAAAACACCTAGTGTGTGCGTGTATGAATGTCATGACGGCGTGAACGGTACAGTAAAAGGTTACGGTCGGGCACAACCCTATGTGCTGCAAGGTGTCATGTGGGTGTTCCAAATCGCATTAATATGTTGTTGTCACCTTTGCTGACAGGACACAACTATTTTGGCAAACACACAGTTCAAGGACCACTATAGCCATCACCATTTGGATGACAAAAGAGTGTTTTGGACAACTTCATGTTGCAGTGTGACCAACATGCAGATGCACATTGGTGACAGATCCACATGGTGGCTTAGGGCACATTATGTGCCATGGCGCAATACCACATGATGTTTGTGTAATGTTTGGAGTATTTAGCTTGCCATGTGTGTGTTTGGCATTGCCACATACTCACCACGCAGCCTGGCAATCCTGGCACGAATGTCAGCAATCCGCCCTGGTGACTTGTGCTTCAGATCAGCAATTTTTTTTGGCATCTGCTTGCTGGTCCTCTGTACCCCCAGTTTCTGGAGCAGGGCCCGCTGGATCCGCATGAGTATGCTGCACTTACGCAGCCGTGGGTGACGGTGATGCTGGTGACACCAGTAATCATGGCGTTCACACAGGTCAATCAGAACCATGAGCTCTGCAAGACCCCATGTGGCTGCATGCTGTGCGGCGGCCATGACTGTTGTCCTATGTGCAGGGGAGGGACAGGCACATGGCAGGCAGGGAGTAAGGAGCAGACACATCATGATGTCACCATGCACACTGACGCCTCCAAACATAGTTTAGGGCGCTAACAAGCTCGACGCCAGCGGAGTCGGAGCAGTAGAATGTACCCATCTGCGTCACCTAATTCACAACGCATAGGGTGATTGTAGTGCGTGGCCCATGCCACCCATGGACGAAGTATATGGACAAATCTGAGGTGCCATGTGCCACTATACTCTACACAGTGCAGAGGAATACACGCGGATGACATAGCTTGTGCTATTGAATGCCCGCGTAATTGGACTGATGTAGTGGTTGTGTAGGTGAAGATGTGTGTGGTGCTGAAGTGACAGCTCTTCAAATAAGGCGCCCTGTGAAGTGACAGGCAATGGAAACACAGTAGCCACCACCAATCATCGCTGACGGGGTGCAGACTCCAGCACGCTGTGGCATGCCTATGGGAAATCAATAGGCGACGCAGATTCCATCACTATCGCCCATTCACACGCCAAAAGCCGGGAATCTCGCCTTCATGATTGCCTCTGATTTTGGAGCAGTGCTCTGTAATCGGAACCAGGTGACAGGTTTTTTATCGCTGCCAGTGGAGTATCACGAATTTGTGGCCTCCTCACCATGCATCTTGCAGGCGCAGTGGGCCCTGGAGTTGTCTTTCGGGGGAGCGTCCACGACGCCCCCCATCGCAGGGACCCATCTATGCCCGCCTCCAGGACACGAAGCATGGCCCGCTCTGCGATGTTCCGCTGCTCTGGTTCCATGCGGGCCAGCATCTTGCTGGCAATGTACCCAAACCCAGAGCCGGGGTCCTCTGCCGATCAAGGAGGACCCGTTTCGCCCAGGTACCCAGCTCCGTATTGGGTGGGGCCGGTGGTCTTCTGCGTCTGATCTTAGAGCTGGGACCTGGGCTCGGCCCCCCACCACTGGGCTCGGGCACTGGCTCAACCGCAGATGAGGACACTCTCCACATACATGGTGTCACTACACCAGCTGCATATTAACCCCTTCAGCACTGGGTTTAGAGCCACATCAGCATCCTCTGCGCACACATACGGTGCAGAGGATGCTGATGGGGTTAATCAGTAAAATAACCCCAGAATACATTATTTTACTACAATCATTAGTGTATTAGCAAAACATCTTGTACCGCTGCTGTCACAGCAGTACAAGATGATGGCTTACTGTACTGACAAAGAGGTCATTTTAAACTTGCCGGCTTTGACAGCCGGCGAGTTTAAAGCATTTTTGCCTGCACACTCGCACCGTGTGCTGTATGGGGCGAGATTCTCTCGCCCCCATACACTTGCATTGCCCTCACGCGTGTCAGAATCACGTGCATGGGGAGAGAGTGTGAGTACATAGGGGCGAGAGCACATTGAGAGAGAGAGAGCTCACATGGGGAGAATGAGAGCGTGCACATGGGGGGAGAGAGAGCATAGAGATATATGATCACCTTCCTGGTATCTATGTCTCTATTCTAGTTTTTATGGTCCCCCATCCTGGTATATATGTTCCCATCCTGGTATATTATATCTAATATATAAAAGCCGAAGGCATTTCCGTCACTTTGTCCGGAGCTATATATAGAAGCCAATGACACTTCCGTCACTTTGTCCGGAGCTACGTGACGTCACCGGAGCCCTACACCCATTCAGGGTGAGCCACGATGGCGGCCTTAAGCGGGAGCAGGACTCATACAGCCCGCTACACTTACGGCCCCCCCTACAGTGCCCCAAAACACACACACCATCCGAACAACATCACACATACACACTCACACACCCGGGCACACACACAAACACACACACACACTCTCGCTACACTTTCGCAGCACTACATCCACTCCTCAATCATCACCCCCGCACACACACAGGAGGGGTGAGGAGAGCGTACGCAAGTACCGAAAACCGGCACTACGCCGCCCACAGCCCGGTGTGCCTCCTCCCCCAACATCCAGGAGTCGGACCGGCCCACACTCCGGTGTGCGGCCTCCGGCATCACCGGCACCACCGCCAACACTCCCGCAGACCGGCCACATTCATCTCCGCCCACTCGCAATTCTCAGGCCTCGCCCACAGCCCTGTGTGCGTCCTCCACCAACATCGCGTTACATTCAGCCGGGAGCCGGCCCGCCCCACAGCCCGGTGTGCGGCCTCCGGCCACATCTATCTCCTCAACCTTCCAGCCTCATCTCTTCTTACCCCTTCAGACTCACCTCTCCTCACCCCTCCAGCCTCTGCTCTCCTCACCCCTCCTGCCTCACCCCCCCAACCTACGCTCTCCTCACCCCTCCAGCCTCCGCTCTCCTCACCCCTCCAGCCTCCGCTCTCCTCACCCCTCCAGCCTCACCTCTCCTCACCCCTCCAGCCTCTGCTCTCCTCACCCCTCCTGCCTCACGCTCCCAACCTCCGCTCTCCTCACCCCTCCAGCCTCCGCTCTCCTCACCCCTCCAGCCTCCGCTCTCCTCACCCCTCCAGCCTCCGCTCTCCTCACCCCTCCTGCCTCCACTCTCCTCACCCCTCCTGCCTCCGCTCTCCTCACCCCTCCAGCCTCACCTCTCCTCACCCTTCCAGCCTACGCTCTCCTCACCCCTCCAGCCTACGCTCTACTCACCCCTCCAGCCTACGCTCTCCTCGCCCCTCCTGTCTCCGCTCTCCTCGCCCCTCCTGTCTCCGCTCTCCTCACCCCTCCTGCCTCTGCTCTCCTCACCCCTCCTGCCTCTGCTCTCCTCACCCCTCCTGCCTCTGCTCTCCTCACCCCTCCTGCCTCCGCTCTCCTCACCCCTCCAGCCTCCGCTCTCCTCACCCCTCCAGCCTCCGGCCACAGCATACTCTGCTATCCACAGAGCCACCTGGATACTCTGCTACCCACAGAACCGTCTGTATACTCTGCTACCCACAGAGCCGCCTGTATACTCTGCTATCCACAGAGCCGCCTGTATACTCTGCTACCCACAAAGCCGCCTGGATACTCTGCTATCCACAGAGCCGCCTGTATACTCTGCTACCCACAGAGCCGCCTGTATACTCTGCTACCCACAAAGCCGCCTGTATACTCTGCTACCCACAGAGCCGCCTGTATACTCTGCTACCCACAAAGCCGCCTGTATACACACAATTCATTTCACTGCACTCCCGATGCAATTGCATCGGACCTTTTTACTTCCTCCGTCCAGTCGCGAGCTCCGGGTCCAGCGTTGTCTCCCCCGTCGTCTTCGCCACTGACTGCCATCCCCAAGATGGCGGCCGAAAGCTTCCCCGAGTTCCCGCCCACTTCCCTAATCTTTACCACACACACACTGGGATTTCTACCACAACCAAGATGGCGCTCGGGTTGTGGAAGTTACAGTGAAAAAAAACCTAATTTCTGCACTTGCTGCCTAAGGGCTGACCTACGGCATACTTGCCGTAAGTTGCATGCAATGTATATGTAATTTGTGGTTCACTTGCGGCAGGTGCAGCAAACGTGGTTTCGTCAGTTTCGGCCGCAAAAAACGCAGTTACCAGCGTTTTTTTAGCGGCCGCATTTGCTGCAACTGCCGAAGCCGCGTTTGCCACATCTACAGCAAGTTAACCGCAAGTTCCATATACATTGCATGGGACTTGCTGCAAGTGTGCCGCAGGTAAGCCCTTAGGTAGCAAGTGCAGAATTTGTATTTTTTTCATCCCCACCTTCTGCAAATAGCAGAAAAACACTGACGGACCCATCAAATCTAAGGCTACCGTGACGGGGTTGATGGGCAAACACAGATTGGCGAATACGTAGACTATGAACATTGATTTCTTAAATAAAGCTACTTGATGGGTACACAAGTATTGGCCAGTATGTGTACCAAACGCCTTAGCATATAACAATTAAATTTCTAAAAATTACATAGACCATACAAACATAGGTAGTTGATGGATAGACATCATGTCTTAATTGCATTATTGGTAACTATTAGTAAATAAACTGTATATGGATTCCAGACTACCCGATTCTTTAGAATCGGGCTGCGATCTGGTATATATATATATATATATATATATATATATATATATATATATACACACACACACACTCATACATATACATACATATACAGTGCCTTGTGAAAGTATTTGACCTCCTTGACCTTTTCAACCTTTTGCCACATTTCAGGCTTCAAACATAAAGATATAAATTCTAATATTTCTGTGAAGAATCAACAAGTGGGACACAATCGTGAAGTGGAACGAAATTTATTGGGTATTTTAAAATTTTTAACAAATAATAAACTGAAAAGTGAAAAGTGGGGCGTGCAATATTATTCGGCCCCTTTACTTTCAGTGCAGCAAACTCACTCTAGAGGTTCAGTGTAGATCTCCGAATGATCTAATGTTGTCCTAAATGACTGGTAATGATAAATAGAATCCACCTGTGTGTAATCAAGTCTCTGTATAAATGCACCTGCTCTGTAATAGTCTCAGGTTCTGTTTCAAGTGCAGAGAGCATCATGAAGACCAAGGAACACACCAGGCAGGTCCGAGATACTGTTGTGGAGAAATTTAAAGCCAGATTTGGATACAAAAAGATTTCCCAAGTTTTAAACATCTCAAGGAGCACTGTGCAAGTGATCATATTGAAATGGAAGGAGTATCAGACCACTGCAAATCTACCAAGACCCCGGCCGTCCCTCTAAACTTTCATCTCGAACAAGGAGAAGACTGATCAGAGAAGCAGCCAAAAGGCCCATGATCATTCTGGATGAACTGCAGAGATCTACAGCTGAGGTGGGAGAATCTGTCCATAGGACAACAATCAGTTGTACACTGCACAAATCTGGCCTTTATGAAAGAGTGGCAAAAAGAAAGCCATTTATCAAAGATATCCATAAAAAGTCTCATTTGAAGTTTGCCACCAGCCACCTGGGAGACACACCTAACATGTGGAATAAGGTGCTCTGCTCAGATGAAATCAAAATCAAACTTTTTGACCACAATGCAAAATGATATGTTTGTCGTAAAAGCAACACAGCTCATCACCCTCAAAACACCATCCCCACAGTCAAACATGGTGGTGGCAGCATCATGGTTTGGGCCTGCTTTTCTTCAGCAGAGACAGGGAAGATGGTTAAAATTGATGGGAAGATGGATGGAGCCAAATACAGGACCATTCTGGCAGAAAACCTGTTGGAGTCTGCAAAAGACCTGAGACTGGAATGAAGATTTATCTTCCAACAAGACAGTGATCCCAAACATAAAGCAAAATCTACAATGGAATGATTAAAAAATAAACGTATCCAGGTGTTAGAATGGCCAAGTCAAAGTCCAGACTTGAATCGAATCAAGAATATGTGGAAAGAGTTGAAAACTGCTGTTCACAAACTCTCTCCATCCAACCTCTCTAAGCTTGAGCTGTTTTGCAAGGAAGAAGGCAAAAATTTCAGTCTCTCGATGTGTAAAACTGATAAAGACATACCCCAAGTGATTTGCAGCTGTAATTGCAGCAAAAGGTGGCGCTACAAAGTATTAACTCAAGGGATCTGAATAATATTGCACGCCCCACTTTTCAATTTTTTGTTTGTTAAAAAAGTTTAAAATATGCAACAAATTTCGTTCCACTTCATGATTGTGTCCCACTTGTTGTTGATTCTTCACAAAAAAATTACAATTTATATCTTTATGTTTGAAGCCTGAAACATGGCAAAAGGTTGAAAAGTTCAAGGGAGTCGAATACTTTCACAAGGCACTGTATATATATAGCCTGGTTTACATGGTCCCAATCTTATTTTATTTGTCCCCGACCTGTCCCTAATGCATAATTAAAAACAAAAACATTCTGATCACCTTTCCCTTTGGTCCCATGTCGCTCGGCGGGAGATTCCAAGTCTCTCGTCCACCACGAAGCCTAGCAGGCACAGCAGCACTAGAGAGCTCAGGGAGAGCAGCCAGAGGAGTGCAACCCAGAGAGGGGCTCGAGCTTCCTATCATATGGGCAAGAGACTGAACACAGGAGAGGGTCACAGCTTAGCTACAGGCAGCCAGGACCCAACAGGAGTAGCGCAACAGGGAGGCCTCAGAACTCACGGGGTGAGGAGAATCCCAACTTGCTTCCAGGCCATCCGGACTCCTAACATCTCTTGTGAATGGTACCCTGGATGAACTTGCTACTTCTACTAGTAAAGGTAATGGAGACTTCAACCCTTGTGTCTGTCGGTCATTCCGCGCCCTCAGTCCTGCACTTCCCAATGGCCTACCACCACCATAGACACTACCAGTTGCCCTGTGGACCTGCTCCACCCGGGAGAGTGAAACCATCACAGCTGCCATCCCATCATCCCCAGTGGTCCCGTACAGCAGCTGCGGCCACAAATGGCCACATACCGGGGGTGGCGCCACAACAACCATTCCCAAGCAAAAAAGCTCCCGAACTCTTTAGCCGACCCCAGGGCAACGGAGCTGAGCCTCAACCCCTGTGACTCCCCGGAATCACCCCAAAGCTCGGCCCCAGTGCCCCATGGCCCCGGGGAGTGTCAGGTTCGTGGCATCACTAACAGGCTCTCATACCTAAGACTAACGGGTACTGTGTGCCATAGACTTTATTTGAACTGTGCACAGTCGCCATTGTTACCCCACGTGGAAAAGTGAGGGGGCATGTCATCATGGGTGGGACCTTGGGAAGAACGCAAAAGGAGACAAAGGCCTGTGCTCTAACATCAGCCAACACAACGCAGGAAGTCCTGCACCGGAAATCCCCCTGCACACTAAACTCCCTGCCGGAGAGGCAGGAAAGCCTCAGATCGCTTAAGGCCGAGGCTCAGCTGCGGTTCACCAAGGGGGAGAATGATGTCCGCCCCAGAAGAGAAGCAGCCCATTGTGGAGAAGGCAACAGCCCCCAACAATGCTGCCACTGAGGATGATCCCGGCGACCACATGCATCCTCCCCTTCACCATGCCGTACCTCCGGAGAGCAACATGGCTTCCACAATACTCTGAAGGGACCAACACCCTCAATGACTTTAAAGAGGGGATAAAAAGTGTGTTCGGAATGTACCCCATGACGTAGAGGCAACGCGTGACCATGTTATTGGGACAGTTGACCGGCGCTGCCCGGCAGAAAGTGAAGTCCTGGCTAGCCTCTGACAAACGGACTGTACAGCAAATATTTGCCAGGTTAAAGGAGGCCTTCGACACCCAGACCGGCGAAGAGCTCAGATTTTTCGGGTGCAAACAGGAGGTGCGGGACAGTGTACGGGACTATGCCTTGAACCTGCAGAAGGCGCTGAGGGTCATGAAACAAGTTGACCCCAACAGCACTCGAAATTAGAATGAAGTGTTGACTGAGCAATTTATTGAGGGCCTCCGGTGTCCCGGCCATTGGTCCCAGCTGCGTGTCCTGGCCATGCAGCACCCCAAGCTAGACTTTGCCCAATTCAAAGACTGGGCCATATGCATGCTAAAGGGGACCATAATCACGTCCCTACGCCCTCACAGTGGCTGGCCCTAACGTATCACCCGGAGGTGGAGCCCTCTCCCCTGAACTCCGTGGAGGCCAGCGCACAGCCCCTAGAGGCCCTTACCCCCAATGCCGTACAACGACAGTTGCAGCAGCTGACCAAAGGGATGCCAGACCCTGCTAAGGCCGTACAATCTATCCCAGGATCCAGACAACCAGAGGGAATCTAGCTCGCTTCCAGCCTTGATGATGTCTCGTGAATCTGCCCGAGGAGATACCCCGCCGACCAAGGACAACCCAACTAATGCTATGACGCTGCAGGACAACCCATCTGCCACTGCTGCAACAAGGCAGGCCACCTGGAAAGAGCCTGCTCTTTAAACAAGAAACCCCTGGGGCCGAGGGCCAACCCCCAGTAGTGAGCCCATCCGACCCACGGCACTGGCGTGACAGGTATGTGGGAAGACGACCGGTCCTACCTGTCATGCTGGATGGCATCCCCATGAATGCTTTACTGGACACCGGATCACAGGTGACAACAATACCCTATATCCTTTATAAGCTCTATTGGGCTGATTCTGACATTATCCACCACCCAGATGACAGTTTTACCATATTTGCCAGTGACGGTCAAACCTTACCACATGTGGGGTTCAAAGAAGTGACTATTAAGGTGGGGGTGGAACTGAGTGCCCAGGGTATGGTAGTTGTTGATGTGGACCGACGCGCAAGTTATCAAATGCTAACCATAGGTACAAATGTCATTGAAAATTGTCTGGGCGAGATTATTATTTTGTTGCAACAGGTTGCTGAGACCGCCAACTTCGGGCAGCAGAAGGTCCTGCAGAAAGAGGTAAGGGCCCTGATGCAGAGGCAGCAGGTGGAGCTGTCTGGTGGAGAAGTCGGCAGTGTAAGAGTAAGTGACTGAACCCCTATTGTGATACCCCCACGGAGTGAAATGTTGATCTGGTGTAGAGCTTCAGAGGGCAGGATTTCCAAGCGCTGGTAGAACCTGTGTATTCAGATAGTAGGCCCACCGTCCTGACAGCCAGAGGTTTGGTGGATGTCCGCAAGGGGAAGGTACCCGTACGTATCCTGAATTGTGGGGAGGAGGAGGCCAGACTACCATGGTATGCCACCATTGCTATGCTGTACACAGTCAACAACAACGCCATCACAGCTGCGGAGCCCTTGGACCCTCCAGAACAGGCAGAGGACAATGGCCCTGTGGGGGATTTGGAGGGCTGGTGCCAGGAGCTGCATGCAGGTACCACCTCCACCCCTTCCCACCAGAAGCATGGAGTTTACTGGGTAGTCCAAGAGTATGAATAAGTCTTTAGCAAGCACCCTTTAGACTTTGGGCAAGGAAAGGGGTACAGCATCACATACCCACAGGTGACCATCCACGCATCAAGGAAAGGTACAGGCCTATACCACCAGCTCACTATCAATGTGGCAAACAGATGTTATGGAAGATGAAGGAGGCTGGGGTGATCAGAGATGGCTGTAGCCCCTGGGCAGCTCCACTAGTCCTGGTTAAAGAGGACCTGTCACCAAACCAGGCATGGTGATCTAATTCCAGCACTGGATGCAGCATGTCTGCAGCATCCAGACAAGGGGTCCCCCAGCACTTGAGCAGCCCTGTACCCCGAGATAATATACTTAGAAAACTTACATGCTACAGCCACTAAGGAGGTGGCTAGGGGCTGCAGCCAAGGGCAGATTCACACCCCCTGCATGTGTAATCTGCCCACCGCTGCCAATCATTCTCTCCCTGTCTGCAGCATTTAAACAGAGTTTTTTTTTCTCCGTTGCACACAGGATCGGAGGGCATAATAGCCCCCCAGTCCTGTGTGCTGATCCGGTACGCGGCTGTCTGCCTCAAGCGGACAGCCACGGATCGGATCACACACGCAGTGTGAAGCCGGCCTAAGACATATGGTCGTTGTATATATTGATTTTCAATTGTGCCTAAGGCGCGACTAGTCTTGTCTATGTTATAGATGTGTCTCCTAATATAGGAGTATTAATATGCATTTCTAATGAAGGCTGTTAATTATGTTCTAACATTTGGCTGAAATCTTAACTATCAACCTGCCAGAGTGACTACATTTTCCAAGATGTAGTCTGACTGCCTCATCCACATAAGAAAATGTAAGTGTATAAATGATTTTTTTTCACCTTTAACATTAAACTATGAGCTCAGACAGGGATGATTAGAATAGTACTATGAAGCTGCAGGTACATATATTGATAGCTGGGAGGGCATAAACCACCTGGCAGGTTCCCTTTAAAATATTCATATGATAACTTGACAAAGCAATCCATAATTGCAATGTGGCAGGATAAATATCTTAATGTGTAACCAAGTCTGTATTGTAGGGTAACTAATAGTCCAATATTAATGTCCAAATAATCCCTCCGTGTTTCAGGCAGTGTCCGACTATAAATAGAGTTATGTCCATGGTTATGTCCGTAGTTCAAGCACTATCCTGATATACAGTTAGTGGCGCCCCAGCTGGTGGTGTTCGCTCACATACACTTGTCCTCAGGCTAGCGGGTGGTGTATAGTATCTCAGTGCACCTGCAGGCAGCAAACTGGGCTCAATCCAATATGTTTAAAACGTAATATGGCTTCCTTCCTCACAGCTGCAGTTTATACCAATTTTTTTTTTAATTTATATTTTTTTAAAGCTACTAAAATAGTGAAAAAAAATATATGCAAGTTTGGTATTACTGTAACAAACTGAACAGAACGTCATTTGCCGGCCTTTGAAAAAACTCCAGCTTCTGAATATTGTAACATTTTTAACAATCAATCCTATATACTTGATATGGCCTTAAAAGCGATTTATAGAGGGGCAATAATACATTGGGGTCACAAGATCACAAGATTTTATCACTCTTTTTATACAACCTAAAATCTTGTTTGCTTTTGCAGCTACTAACTGACATTGAGTACTGCTGTGCAGCCCACTTGTAACTAGAATATCAAAGTACTTCTCCTGCTCTGTAATTACACATATATTTTTATTTAATGTATATGGAGAAATGTAATTTCTCCTACCTTGGTGCATTATTTTACATTTATCAACATCTTTCATGGGTTTGCCCTTGCAGATATTTTATGTAGAACATTTTGCAATATTATACAACCCTGTGTCCCTGAAAATAAGACTTTGGGAGTATGCTTGATATACAGTATAGGCCCCACTCCAAAAATAAGCCCCAGTTACAGTTCAGTACAAAAAAAGTGTCCAGGCAGCTACCAGTGTACATGTAAAAAAGTAACTAGAATAAAGCAGGACAAATACAGTAGACTTTTCATCAAGGAAAGAAGAAATGCCAAAAGAATGACACTCAATTGACCCTATAATATTAAAGGTTGGCTGGTGGCTGTCTTTCTCACGTACATCGAGTAGTACCACTGGCATCATTCCACTCCCGAGCCCAAGCATTGTGACTACTCCCAGTCACCAGAGGGAGCTAACTGCTACACTTCAGTGGATCGAAGCTAGAATGGCAAGGGACCTGGCAGTAACACAGATTTGTGTGTGAGAGCCCATCCATCATCTACACTTGCCTTCTCTTATTGTTTTGGGTCTAAGGGGTTCTGATGAGTGTGAGTTTTTGGGGGTGTATTTTTGGTGAAGTATTTTGGTCTGCTTTCATTTGGGGGTGTCTGCCTTCTTTGGTGTTGTCAGCTTTATTTGATGAAGTGTCTACTGTATCTGTTCTGCTGTATATTGACCTTTTAACATTGTATAATAATACTGTATACATATATACAGTGGGTAAAATAAGTATTTAATACACTGACCATTACAAAATTGTAGACCTGTACAAGGCTGGGAAGGGTTACAGGAAAATATGCAAGCAGCTTGGTGAGAAGGCAACAACTGTTGGAGCAATATTTAGAAAATGAAAGAAAAACAAGATGTCTGTCAATCTCCTTCAGTCTGGTGCTCCATGCAAAATCTTGCCTCGTGGGGTAATGTTGATTTTAAGGAAAGTCAGGAATCAGCCCAGAGTTACAAGGGAGGACCTGGTCAATGACCTGAAGAGAGCTGGGACCAGAGTCTCAAAGAGTACCGTTAGTAACACACTACTCCATAATGGATTAAAATCCTGCAGGGCACACAAGATCCCCCTTCTCATGCTAGCACATGTCCAGGCCCGTTTGCTAACTAATAACCACCTTGGTGAACGAGAGGAGACATAGGAGAAGGTCATGCGCTAAGATGAGACTAAAATAGAACTTTTTGGTATAAACTCAATTGTGTGTGTTTGGAAGAAGAAGAAGGATGTGTGCAGCCCTAAGAACACCGTGCCAACTGTGAAGCACAGGAGTGGAAACATCATACTTTGTATTTTTTCTGGGAAATGAACAGGACAACTGTATGGCGAGATTTTGGCCAACAACCTCCTTCACTCAGTTAGAGCTTTGAAGTTGGGTCATGGCTGGGTCTTCCAGCTAGACAATGGCCCAAAACAGACAGCCAGGGCAACTAAGGAGTGGCTCCGTAAGAAACATTTTAAGATCCTTGAGTGACCTAGTCAGTCTCCAGACCTGAACCCAATAGAAAATCTTTGGAGGGTGCTTAAACTCAATGTTGCCCAATGACAGCTCCAAAACCTTAAATATTTGTAGAAAGATCTGTGTGGAGGAAAGGGCAAAAATCCCTGCTGCAGTGTGTGCAAACTTTGTCAAGAACTACATTAAACGTCTGACCTCTGTAATTGTAAGCAAAGGTTTTTGTAGAACATAATAAGTTATTTTTCTATTGCATTAAATAATGATTTCATTCTGACTCTCACAGTTGAAGTCTAAAATAAAAATTACAGACCTCTCCATTCTTTGTAGATTGGAAATACTTATTTTCTCCACGATATACACTACAGACCAAAAGTTTGGACACACCTTCTCATTCAAAGAGTTTACTTTATTTTCTTGACTATGAAAATTGTAGATTCACACTGAAGGCATCAAAACTATGAATTAACACATGTGGAATTATATACTTAACAAAAAAGTGTAAAACAACTAAAAATATGTCTTATAGTCTAGGTTCTTCAAAGTAGCCACCTTTTGCTTGGATTACTGCGTTGCACACTCTTGGCATTCTCTTGATGAGCTTCAAGAGGTAGTCACCGGAAATGGTTTTCACTTCACAGGTGTGCCCTCTCAGGTTTAATAAGTGGGATGTCTTGTCTTATAAATGGGGTTGGGACCATCAGTTGTGTTGTGCAGAAGTCTGGTGGATACACAGCTGATATTCCTACTGAATAGAGCAGCTAAGTAAAGAAAACCGTGTGGCCATCATTAGTTTAAGAAATGAAGGTCGGTCAGTCTGAAAAATTGGGAAAACTTTGAAAGTGTCCACAAGTGCAGTTGCAAAAACCATCAAGTGCTACAAAGAAACTGGCTCACATGAGGACCACCCCAGGAAAGGAAGACCAAGAGTCACCTCTACAGCGAAGGATAAGTTCATGCGAGTCACCAGCCTCAGAAATCACAAGTTAACAGCAGCTCAGATTAGAGACCAGGTCAATGCCACACAGAGTTAAAGCAGCAGACACATGTCTACAACAACTGTTAAGAGGAGACTTTGTGCAGCAGACCTTCATGGAAAAATAGCTGCTAGGAAACCACTGCTAAGGACAGGCAACAAGCAGAAGAGACTTGTTTGGACTAAAGAAAACAAGGAATGGACATTAGACCAGTGGAAATCTGTGCTTTGGTCTGATGAGTCTAAATTTGAGATTTTTTGTTCCAACCACCGTGTGTTTGTGCGACAAAGAAAAGGTGAACGGATGGATTCTACATGCCTGGTTCCCACCGTGAAGCATGGTGGAGGAGGTGTGTCATGAAAATAAAGAAATCCATTTGAATGAGAAGGTGTGTCCAATCTTTTGGTCTGTACTGTATATATATAAATATATATATACAGCTGTGGCCAAAAGTATTGACACCCCTGCAATTCTGTCAGATAATACTCAGTTTCTTCCTGAAAATGATTGCAATCACAAATTCTTTGGTATTATTATCTTCATTTAATGTGTCTTCAATGAAAAAACACAAAAGAGAATGAAGCAAAAAGCAAAACATTGATCATTCCACACAAAACTCCAAAAATGGGCCCGACAAAAGTATTGGCACCCTCAGCCTAATACTTGGTTGCACAACCTTTAGCCAAAATAACTGCGATCAACCGCTTCCAGTAACTATCAATGAGTTTCTTACAATGCTCTGCTGGAATTTTAGACCATTCTTCTTTGGCAAACTGCTCCAGATCCCTGATATTTGAAGGGTGCCTTCTCCAAACTGCCATTTTTAGATCTCTCCACAGGTGTTCTATGGGATTCAGGTCTGGACTCATTGCTGGCCACCTTAGAAGTCTTCAGTGCTTTCTCTCAAACCATTTTCTAGTGCTCTTTGAAGTGTGTTTTGGGTCATTGTCCTGCTGGAAGACCTATGACCTCTGAAGGAGACCCAGCTTTCTCACACTGGGCCCTACATTATGCTGCAAAATTTGTTGGTAGTCTTCAGACTTCATATTGCCATGCACACGGTCAAGCAGTCCAGTGCCAGAGGCAGCAAAGCCACCCCAAAACATCAGGGAACCTCCGCCATGTTTGACTGTAGGGACCGTGTTCTTTTCTTTGTAAGCCTCTTTTTTTCTTCTGTAAACTCTATGTTGATGCCTTTGCCCAAAAAGAGAATGCATTCTTCCAAAACGTTTTAGGCTTTCTCAGGTAAGTTTTGGAAAACTCCAGCCTGGCTTTTTTATGTCTTGGGGTAAGAAGTGGGGTCTTCCTGGGTTTCCTACCATACAGTCCCTTTTCATTCAGACGCCGACGGATAGTACGGGTTGACACTGTTATACCCTCGGACTGCAGGGCAGCTTGAACTTGTTTGGATGTTAGTCGAGGTTCTTTATCCACCATCAGCACAATCTTGCATTGAAATCTATTGTCAATTTTTCTTTTCCATCCACATCTAGGGAAATTAGCCACAGTGCCATGAGCTTTAAACTTCTTGATGACACTGCGCACGGTAGACACAGGAACATTCAGGTCTTTGGAGATGGACTTGTAGCCTTGAGATTGCTCATGCCTCCTCACAATTTGGTTTCTCAAGTCCTCAGACAGTTCTTTGGTCTTCTTTCTTTTCTCCATGCTCAATGTGGTACACACAAGGACACAGGACAGAGGTTGAGTCAACTTTAATCCATGTCAACTGGCTGCAAGTGTGATTTAGTTATTGCCAACACCTGTTAGGTGCCACAGGTAAGTTACAGGTGCTGTTAATTACACAAATTAGAGAAGCATCACATGATTTTTCTAAGGGTGCCAATACTTTTGTCCACCCCTTTTTTATGTTTGGTGTTGAATTATATCCAATTTGGCTTTAGGACAAATCTTTTTGTGTTTTTTTCATTGAAGACAAATTAAATGAAGATAATAATACCAAAGAATTAGTGATTGCAATCATTTTCAGGAAGAAACTGAGTATTATCTGACAGAATGGCAGGGGTGTCAATACTTTTGGCCAACACTGTATATACAGATAACAGATCACAAATATACTTAGGGCAATCCTTGATCCTGGTATGGTTGTGGAGAATAAGACGGGCCTTAATGACAGTGTTGACATTACTTGCACTTAATTGTAGTGCTGACATAAGAACCCTCCATTTGGCAATCAAAATTCCAAAAGCAAACTCCAGCATTCTGCATACACAGAATAGCTGGTAGTTGAACACATGGTGAACGTGGTACAGACCTTGACATAGAAAGGTCCTAAAAATTTCTTGGGTAATTGAAAATACCCACAACCACAACATAAGGTGCTGATTCATCTCTGGAACCAGGTATGAGCCATGGGGGTGAGACACCCAAATCCTTGTTCCAAAGCCGCCACCCCATTATGGAGGACCCTAGTCCCCAATATCAACAATTACAAACCTGTATGTGATGTCAACCAATGCAAAAGAACCACAGTTAAATACTGTTTTTAATTCAAATATTCGGACCCTTACTTCTTAACACATATGTGTTTCCCCTAGAGTGCGCCTATGCAGTTAGGGAACTTGTATGTTTGCATAAACCCATAGCAATGCAGTACCAGTCTTCTGGCCTGGGCTCTGGCATAACTGCGGTTGGTATTTGTTCTATATCTCCTCACCTGTTGTACAAACAATTATGGAAATGGTTGACTTGCCCGGGATGTGGTCCAGATGTAAGCCTGCATATGAGAGACCAGTAGATAGAAACATAAAGTAGAGCATGAAGATGAAAAAAAATGTAAGTAATGGAAATTAGTAACTGAATCAAGGAAGCCATTACTATATACCAAAATCAGTGGACATCTAAGGGCATCAGTGAGCATAAAATAATTTTCTTTATGGCTATCTATTAAAAAGCTATTTATGAAAAAAAAGGTAGTTGCACTTGTTATGTACTCACATGTCAATATGTACAACAACATAACCACCACTGCACAAGACACAAATGAGAGGAGCCTGGTGTTAGTAATTTAAAGATTGAATGTTGGGGCATACCACTAGCAATGTGAATGTTAGAAATCAGTATGGTTCAAATGTACAGATATATATCACCATGCATCTTCATCTTCAGAACTGAAGTAATCATACAAAATTGTATACACAAACACTTAGGCCTTTATACAGTCATGGCCAAAAGTGTTGGCACCCTTGAAATTGTTCCTGATAATTATTATTACATGTTTTTTCATACACATGTTAATTTCTTTTGAGTGCATGCAATGTGAAGATTCAGAAGTCTTCAGTCACATAGAGTGAAACATAGAGTGACTGCAAATTTATGGATCTTTACATCACATGTGAGTCACCCCTTGGGGCCATGGGGTACTCGGACCCAGGCCCTTAGTCTCTCTCTTGCTGTTGTCTGGGCCTGCTGGGTGGTCACGGTGATGTGACCCGGTGTAACAGGCCAGATTAACCCCCCGACCAGAATATACCCGGGGTTAAAGTGGCCTAGCCCAGATTATACCCCGGGTATATTCTGGCCTAGCCCAGTTTATACCCCGGGGTATAAACTGGGCTAGGCCAGAATATACCCGGGGTATAAACTGGGCTAGGCCACTTTAACCCCGGGTATATTCTGGTCGGGGGTTAATCTGGCCTGTTACACTGGCTCCGATATCCCGGGCGATCAATAAAAAGGGGTTAACAGTTTTAATGGATCAGTTTTGGCCTCCCATGTATCCCTTGGGCAGGGTTTGGTCCTTGATGGCCATCAGTGTGTGTCAGTTTTGTCACTGATGCGTTTGTGTCAGTTTTTTACATGCACCCAGAATCAGAGACTGCTCTGATTTTGGGCTGCCTTGAAAATCACTGGCACCAATGGACAGACACGGATCCGTAGATGTCCGTGTCAACTAACATAGGTATCTATGAAACACGGATTTTACATTTTACTGTACTGAGCATGCTCAGAAGCAAGGTACAGCTCCTCGCACCCCTATTTCTGATAACTGATGATGGATCAGTTAAAAAACAGTGCATGGACATCAGTTGGCAAGAGTGTGGAGCAAGGTGGAAGGGTCACCCGGACAGCTCTACGCTGATCCGGAGGGAAGGAGAAAGAGGGTCTTGAGGAGATCCTGAAACAGGGTGCCCGAAGCGAGGAATCTGGGTCCTAAAGAAAAAGGGAGAACCCCAGCGTGGAGCGACCATACTCCAGGGGATTCTCCAGTCCAGCACGGGAACCCAGGGCCCGAGGATCCGGCCAAGGTCTATCTGTGCAGTCAAAAAAAGAGGGGGTTTTGGAGGGCACCACTAATATTAAGTGAATGTAAATTGGGATCGCTTTGGACTCTACCCAGGAACCATAGTATAGACAAAGATAGTCCAAAAAATAGCGATACAACCAGACCAAAAGTAATATTATTTTGTAAGAAAATTTACTTTATTTATGAAAAAAACACAACACCAAACAACACACAAGTTTAAAATCCTCATAAAAAGCTATAATATAGCTATACTCTTGTCCACATAAGAAGTTCTCAAGGGACACCTCCCCCTCTCTCCTAGAGCAACCTGAGAAACTGTTTAGTTAAACAATAATGAGTGGTCATATACACAGGTATTTCCATACAAAGTAATTTACATGTAAAGTGCAAGCATATAATCAATTTAATATAGTTTTCAGCAAAAGCAGTTTAAAGGCCCCCTTATTTGAGTGAGAAGTTCAATAGGTGCACTTGTCACAGTGCATATAGGTTAAACAACAGATAGTAAATAGCAGATATCCTACAAATGAGTATACACTCCAAATATACACCTATAGATATTAATATAAGCACCCATAGTTGTTTGTTCCACCCTATATCTCAAATAAGGCTATCTGCTCTATATAAAGCCCTCATGCAAAGGCTAGCATGTGTTAGATCATCCCAGCATGTAGTACCAGATAAACAACTCCCTCAACCCACAGAAATCATTACATTTATATTCATAATGGTTGATTAACAAAGAATAAATGATTTTTTGCCTCTATATAAAGAATATAAAGTGTTAATACCCGGGGCTTATTTTTTATATAAGGAGCTGCAGAAATCTTACAACATAATGATAGTGATCTCAGATGCTGCCAAATGCACAGAGATGATCATATGCTGCAATCATTAGAGGAATAAAGGTAACTTCCCCTGACGAAGCCGCCGGGCGCAGGCGGTGATGCGCGTGGGGAGCGCCATTACCCCCCCCCCCCTCCATGCTACCTCCTAGGTAAAGCTGACTTAATCTATTGGGGTCATATTTCTCTCAGGATCTTTACCTTTATTTGGGTGTCACTTCAACCCTTTCAAAATAGATGGTGGAAGTGAATTTTACCAAACTGATGGACACAGCGCGGGTGCAGCTGGCGGTATTATAAAACGTTGTTGCATCGTGGATAGCCAAGATAAATATTTTCAAAATGAAGATTCTTCCAAAAATTCTGTACTATTTAAGGTGTATCCCCGCTAGAATCATAAATGCCCTTCAAAGATTGGTTAATAATTATGTCTGGGCTAATTGGAGACCAAGGGTATCCAGTAGAATTTTATACTACCCCTACAATATGGGGGGTATGCATATGCCCAATCTCATGGCCTACAATGGAGCGGCGATTTTGACGGGACTCAGGGACTGGTGGAACATGGACAGCGGCCACAAATGGTTGCAGATAGAGTCCTTATTTGAACGAAACCACTCTACCAGACTGATTTTGGATACGGAGGTGGTCAAGCGAAGCATTCTGGTCGCAGAGTTACCAACATATGAGGCAACCTTGCATTGCTGGAGAACTCTGGCCATTAAACTGCTGTTACTCTCTAGGTCTGAGATCTCCTTGCGTGCTCTAGAATTATTATTATTATTTATTTATATAGCGCCATTAGGTTCCATTGCGTTTTACATGAGGATAAGGGAGACAAGGACATGTACACTAAGTCTAGGCAATCAGGACATACAGGTACAGGAGGGGACCCTGTCCACAAGGGCTCACAGTCTACGAGGGGCGGGTGGGGTTACAGTAGGATGGGGGAATGTCTGTCATACAGCGGTCGCCTGGGTCTCATGGCAGGTTGCAGGTTTGACGGAATAGGTGAGTCTTCAGGTGACACTTGAAGGTTCTCAGGGTCGGAGATTGTCTGAATAGAATATTATATTCCATACATCGACCTTACATGATGGGTGGTAGCTGGGGTTAACTCAATGGTAGATCTGCTGGAGGATAATGTAATAATTCCCTTTCATAAATTAGTTCTGCGGTTCCCAGGCCTACGCTCCTTGTTCTACCAATACTTACAAATAAGCTAAACAGGGGAACCAAAAGCTATATCTGGCTTGCAGGAAATGGTCGAATGTACTGTATATGTAGGGTGTAGTATTCTCCACTAGGCTGAAGCTCAGGAACTAATGACCTCACCTGGACCGCCCACACATTAACAGTGTCAGATTGTGAAGCACCACAGGTTCAGCCACTCTAACCGTAGAGGATGAGTGTAGCCTGCACTCTCCAGAATCTCCTGCAAAGACGTCTCCCCTATCATCAGCACCACCCGCAGTGTCATTTGGAGCAGAAGCCACAGGAACAGGCTCTTTCAGAGACATGATAGGGTCAGTGTGCTGTCCATGTGCTATTCAGTCAAAAATCGGATAGCACATGTATGATTTATACGCTTATCTGCATAAGAAGTAAAATATCCTTCACTTGCTGGTTCTTTAAGATGCTTCATTTTTTTGCACAGTAAAATATGCCACGTCAAAAACATGAGGGGAACATAACCTAATGCTATTTAGGAAATGCACCATTCTGCATCTATACACTGTTTTATAAAATAAAAAGAGCAGCATCAGACAGGTGATATGTATTCTTTAAGTATTGGTAGGATTTGTAATAAAGCGTGCTCTTAGCTATACGGGCAGTACATTTTGAAGAAGCCCAATAAGCTGGATTACCAGGAATAGTGATGATGAACTAGGCAGAAGGCCAATGATGGACAGGTTTTACTACAGTGATTGCACATTAATTTCAAGGGCAGAGTGTAGGTGGCAGATTTATTGGAGGAGAATTCTCTTTTTTATTTCATAAATGATCATTTGATGAACAATCATTAAACATACATCCACATTATGATATGCCATTAACTTTTTACAAGTCTGAGACTGTGAAAGAAGAAAGGTGGAAGTATCGGGTAAAAGTGACAATATCAAAAATGCACTCAGAGGTCGAAATATAACAGTACGAGACAACTGGGAACCATGCAATAAATCCTGCTTCACATGCAGGACAATTCGACTTTTAATTTGCAGACACATTAGAAGATCTTTGAGAGCTGAAAAATATTTTAAAGGAAAATTGATGTATGGTCAAATGTGAGTTGGAGAAGCATTATTAGAAGACTATGTAAGGCAAGACTATATACATTTTACCATCAGAACCATCCATTCAGCTATGCGAGTCATTGTAGTAAATGAAGAATCATGTAATACATTACAAAAAATATATACAGTCAAAACCAGAAGTTTACATACACTGTAAAAAGACACAAATGCATATTTTTCTCACTAGCAGACAAGAAATCAGAATAAACCTTTCCTGTTTTAGGTTAAATAGTAGTACCATAATTATTTATATTTCCTAAATGCGAAAATAATGAGAGAGAGAATGTTTTCAGGCATTTTATTACTTTCAGCAAAGTCACAAGTTTACATACACTAAGATTACTATGCCTTTAAATAATTTGGTAGAATTCAGATAAAACATGCGGTTCAATAGTAGAGCGCAGGGATAATACGGGATACTTTAATCTTAATCTCCGTAACTTTATTCATAAAAAGCTCCAGACCACAACGCGTTTCGACATACAGACGTCTTCCTCAAGCGGATGAGGAGCTAATAATAACAGACCATTATATACTTCCTCCAACCATCAGTGCAGCCTCCCTGACAGCTGAAAGGTGGGAGGTTTCACAGTTTTAAGATAATTTAATCAAACATTAAAAACCATTAGTTACATAACCAATAAAACGAATAAGCATAATAATAAGCATAATAATACGATGAATTTTTCTGTTGAAATAAATGATCATTTTGAACCCATAATCACAATTCCCGAATCTCTATATTCTTCAGCTTAAAAACAATAAAATAATTCTACTAGCCCCAGTTATCTTATTTCTTCATTACACTACTTTTCCAGGAGTTGGTTACTTATTTAAATTTTCTTATCCTTACAAGTCAAGATTGTGCATACAATCAATTAAATATAAATTCTAGTGTTTATTACGGCTTCACAGGGCTATTTTAGTAATCCCACTAATTATCATAAAAGATCCTTTCCAGGTCAGTCTTATAATCATGTCAGTAATCAGATATTTCCAATAATATTATGTAGATGTTGATAATTATCTCAGGCAATTCTTTCAATTAATTATTTATAACCACACACTAAATTAACAGTAGCACCTAAACTCTATCACCATTGCTCCTCTTACTACCGAACCACTCATTACTCTATATTTAGTGTTTTCTTTTTTTTTTTCTTTTTTTTATAAGGATACCTCTATTTCATCGGTTTTTGTATTGTTAAATTGAGGCCATCAGGTGTTAAGGTACCCAATTTATAAATTCAGAACGATTCTCTCTTACAGAGAGCTGCCATTCTGTTATGCATCCTTTCTTCGATCTGGTCAATTATTATTAATTTCAAACTAGTGGGGTCCTTGTCATGCATCTGTGTGTAGTGACAGAAAACACTATGTGCCATGAAGCCTTTTTTAATATTGGCTCTGTGTTTGTTGAGCCTGGCTTGCATACACTGTATTGTCCTGCCTACATATTGCTGTCCGCAAGGACATTCTATGAGATATACTACAAAACTTGATCTACAGTTCAACTATTGTTTTATAGTAAAAATCTGATTAGTTGTGTTAGATTTAAATGTTTATTCACCTTGACCTATGCTTTTACAGCATTTACACCTTATAGAGCCACATTTGGAACTACCTGGTTCTCTCTGTATACCCAGCCTATTACATGCTTCTACTGATTTTACTTTTCTCAATTTACCGTATATACTCACGTATAAGCCGAGTTTTTCAGCCCAAAATTTGGGCTGAAAAGTCCCCCCTCGGCTTATACGCGAGTATACAGCAGCAGCCCCAGAGGTATACAGGCCCCCCATCAAGATCCAGGGCCCCCCCCCCTTGCGCGGCAAACCTGTAAAGTAAAATCATACTTATCACTGTCCTGTCATGCTGTCCCGCCGCTGCCGACATGACGATCCCGGGCTTCATTCAGCGTCTTCCCGCGGCTTCCTCTAGTCGCGGGCAATGACGTCATTGCCCGCGACCACAGGAAGCCGCCGGAAGACGCTGAATGAAGCCCGGGATCGTCATGTCGGCAGCGGCGGGACAGCGCGACAGGACAGTGATAAGTATGATTTTACTTTACAGGTTTGCCGCGCAAGGGGGGGCCCTGGATCTTGATGGGGAGCCTGTATACCTCTGGGGCTGCTGCTGTATACACCCCTGGGGCTGCTGCTGTATACACCCCTGGGACTGGTGCTGTATACACCCGTGGGGCTGCTGCTGTATACACCCCTGGGGCTGCTGCTGTATACACCCCTGGGGCTGCTGCTGTATACACCCCTGGGGCTGCTGCTGTATACACCCCTGGGGCTGCTGTATACTACCTAAGGGCTGCTGTATATACCTCTGGGGCTGCTGTATACTACCACTGGGGCTGCTGTATATACCTCTGGGGCTGCTGTATACTACCTAAGGGCTGCTGTATATACTTCTGGGGCTTCTGTATACTACCTCTGGGGCTGCTGTATACACCACTAGGGCTGCTGTATATACCTCTGGGGCTGCTGTATACTACCGCAGGGGCTGCTGTATACTACCTCTGGGGCTGCTGTATACTAACCACTGGGGCTGATGCTGTATATACCACTGGGGCTGCTGCTGTATACTACCACTGGGGATGCTGTATATACCTCTGGGGCTGCTGTATACCACACTGCTGGGGGCTGTATACCTGTGCTGGGGTCCACCCTCGGCTTATACACGAGTCAATAGGTTTTCCCAGGTTTTGGGGGCAAAAGTAGGGGGGTCGGCTTATACACGGGTCGGCTTATACAAGAGTATATACGGTACTTGGTGCCACTATAGTCTGCAGGTTTCTTCCCTTCCTGAAAATTATTACTGGCTTCTCAGTTATGCACTTGGATAATACCGGATCTTCTTTTAGGATGAACCAGTATTTTTTTAATATTCCATAAATGTTCTTATGTGATTGGCTATATGTTGTTATAAGGTTATTGCTGTATTCTTTTTCTTTAGTATTTCCTTTTATTCTGGGACTTCTTTTATCCTTCTGATGATCCTCTATTTTCTTAATGCAATTATCTTGTGTTAATTCTTTGCATTTTTTATATGCATCAGCCAGTAGCCCTTTGGGATATCCCTTTTCTTTAAAACGTTTATTTAAAATTGCTGCCTCTTTTTTATATTCATTATTCAGGGTACAGTTCTTTAGGGATAACAATAGTAGAACAGTTCCTAAATGAAGATTTAGAGATGAAGGATAGAGAGGTTTCCTATTGGAGGGTATAAGGCTATACTTGAATCCCCGCTTTATAAAAAGCAAATCTTATTCTATAGAAGATTTATAGACGATCTATTTATAATATGGAGGGGGACTGAGGAGGAGGCTCGAGTTTTTACAGAGAACCTGAATAAAAATAACTGGGGTCTTAATTTTACAGCGAATACTTCATGCTCAGCCATTCAATTTTTAGATCTTCTGATTAGTATAGATGAACAAGGAAAGATGAGTACATCTACCCATTTTAAAAAAGTGGATGTCAATAGCTATCTTAGCTATAAAAGTGGACACCTCCCTAAATGGATCAAAAAAATCCCATATGGCCAATATTGGCGTATTAGAAAGAACTGTACCCTTGATAATGAATATAAAAAAGAGGCAACAATTTTAAATAAATGTTTTAAAGAAAAGGGATATCCCAAAGGGCTACTGGCTGATGCATATGAAAAATGCAAAGATTTGACACAAGATAATTGCATTAAGAAAATACAGGATCATCAGAAGGATAAAAGAAGTCCCAGAATAAAAGGAAATACTAAAGAAAAAGAATACAGCAATAACCTTATAACAACATATAGTCAATCACATAAGAACATTGATGGAATATTAAAAAAAAAAAATACTGGTTCATCCTAAAAGAAGATCCGGTATTATCCAAGTGCATAACTGAGAAGCCAGTAATAATTTTCAGGAAGGGAAGAAACCTGCAGACAATAGTGGCACCAAGTAAATTGAGAAACGTGAAATCAGCAGAAACATGTAATAGGCTAGGCTTACAGAGAGAACCAGGTAGTTCCAAATGTGGCTCTATAAGGTGTAAATGCTGTAAAAGCATAGGTCAAGGTGATAAAACATTTAAATCTAACACAACTAATCAGATTTTTACTATAAAACAATTGTTGAACTGTAGATCAAGTTTTGTAGTATATCTCATAGAATGTCCTTGCGGACAGCAATATGTAGGCAGGACAATACAGTGTATGCAAGCTAGGCTCAACAAACACAGAGCCAATATTAAAAAAGGCTTCATGGCACATAGTGTTTTCTGTCACTACACACAGATGCATGACAAGGACCCCACTAGTTTGAAATTAATAATAATTGACCAGATCGAAGAAGGGATACATAACAGAATGGCAGCTCTCTGTAAGAGAGAATCATTCTGGATTTATAAATTGGGTACATTAACACCTGATGGCCTCAATTTAACAATAGAAAAAACGATGAAATAGAGGTATCATTATAAAAAAAAAAATTAAACACTAAATATAGAGTAATGAGTGGTTCGGTAGTGAGAGGAGCAATGGTGATAGAGTTTAGGTGCTACTGTTAATTTAGTGTGTGGTTATAAATAATTAATTGAAAGAATTGCCTGAGATAAATAATCATCAACATCTACGGAATATTATTGAAAATATCTGATTACTGACATGATTATAAGACTGACCTGGAAAGGATCTTTTATGATAATTAGTGGGATTACTGAAATAGCCCTGTGAAGCCGTAATAAACACTAGAATTTATATTTAATTGATTGTATGCACAATCTTGACTTGTAAGGATAAGAAAATTTAAATAAGTAACCAACTCCTGGAAAAGTAGTGTAATGAAGAAATAAGATAACTGGGGCTAGTAGAATTATTTTATTGTTTTTAAGCTGAAGAATATAGAGATTCGGGAATTGTGATTATGGGTTCAAAATGATCATTTATTTCAACAGAAAAATTCATCGTATTATTATGCTTATTATTATGCTTATTCATTTTATTGGTTATGTAACTGATGGTTTTTAATGTTTGATTAAATTATCTTAAAACTGTGAAACCTCACACCTTTCAGCTGTCAGGGAGGCTGCACTGATGGTTGGAGGAAGTATATAATGGTCTGTTATTAATAGCTCCTCATCCGCTTGAGGAAGACGTCTGTACGTCGAAATGCGTTGTGGTCTGGAGCTTTTTATGAATAAAGTTACGGAGATTAGGATTAAAGTATCCCATATTATCCCTGCGCTCTACTATTGAACCGCATGTTCTATCTGAATTCTATCATACAAATTCCCTTGGGGAAAGCGGTGACAGAGCTGCAGGCGGGATAGGGTTAATGGATCAACCTGAAGTTTCCTAACCCAACCCTGGAGTGAGAGCGTGGACTACACGAGGCCAGGAGCAGAGGTGATTGAGGATACAGGAACACTACAGATCCAAGGTTGGCAGCCTGAGCCACAAACTACGCTCACAATCTGGTTGTGCGGATGTGGCACAACCTTTAAACGTTAGTTTATTCTTAATACAACCGCTTTTAAGGCAGGAGAGATCCACAGGTGACGCAACACTATTTTTTTCTTTTTATTTAAAAAATTTGGGACAGGTTATATGATGCTGGCATGTTTGAAAGCTTCTGATAGGTTTATTGGCAACATCTGAGTTAAATAGAGGCACGCTTGTGGATGCATTTTTATGCACACCTGAAACACACTGCTTCTTTGTGTAACATCATGGGAAAGAAATCAACCAAGATGTCAGGAAGAGAATTGTGAACTTGCACAAGTCTGGTTCATCCTTGGGTGCAATTTCCAGATACTTGAAGGTGCCTCGTTCATCAGTACAAACAAATATATACCAGTACAAACAAGATGGGAATGTCCAGCCATCATACCACTCCGAAAGGAGATGCGTTCTGTGTCCCAGAGATGAACATAGTTTGGTCCAACATGCACATATCAACCCAAAAACAAAAGCAAAAGACCTTGTGAAGATGATGGCGAAAGCTGGTATGATTATGTCATTATCCACAGTGAAACAAGTACTGTATCAACATAAAAAAGGCAGATTATTTTTGCAAATGCACACAGGAACAAAGAGCTACATATTTAGAGATGCCCTGTGTTCAATGTGGCACCCCAAGGGTTAATGTGCCACAGAAACAGTAAC
The DNA here is from genome assembly GCA_033576535.1 of Allobates femoralis. NCBI lineage: Eukaryota > Metazoa > Chordata > Amphibia > Anura > Aromobatidae > Allobates > Allobates femoralis. The sequence goes on from JARQOC010000003.1 coordinate 325,326,043, forward strand.
ACGGGTTTACTTCCCACACAACACTACACTAGAAGGTGGGAGGAGCTTAGGTGGCACCTGCAAGAGTGGGAGGAGCTAATGTTGTTTACCTCAGAGCAGGAGTGTCAGTTGGTCAGTTTAGTTTAGTTTGAGTCTGGAGTTGAGTTGAGTCTGGAGTTGGAGGAGAGTCGAGTTGGAGTGGAGGTAGTGATGGGTGAATCCTAAATTACTCGGAATCGCTTGACTCTAGCGAGTCCGAGCACAGGACTCGCTACTCGTTGCGAGTCTAGCGAGTCCAATGTTAATGAATGGGGAAGCGAGTAATAGCGAGTAGTGTGCGATTTACAAATCACAGATGTGTCTCGGAAGCTTCAGCCTGAAGCAATCCTAGTTTTGCCATTTATTTGCATTGGACTCGTTTACTTTGCAACTGTAATCGCTGGGAAACTCGCACAGATAAGAGTCCTGTCAGCTCAGTGTGCTGGCTGCCACAGCTCCAGGGTCCTAGAGCCTGCCTGCTGCCTGATGTAGCAGAGCTGAGATTGTTCTCAGTCTGCTCATTCCCTGTGCATAGACATCTATATCTATGCACAGGGATGAGCAGAGAGGACATCGCGTTTTGGACTGCGTCGGACGGAAGAGGATTTTTTTAATTAAAGATGGAGTCCCTAACGGCTTTTTTTTTTATTTCTAATAAAAAATTTTCTCTGTGTTGTGTTTTTTTTAAAACAATTTAATAGAAATTCATGGCGGTCATGTCTAATATTGGCGTGACCGCCATAAATTTCGGGCTTAGGGCCAGCTGATAATACAAAGCTGGCCCTAACCTCTTTATTACCCAGCGTGCCACTGCCACCAGGGCCGCTGGAAGAGCGTGGTTCAGCGCCAGAGGATGGCGCTTCAATGAACGCGCCATCTTCTGGGGTGGCTGCGGGCTACAATTTGCAGCGGGGGGTGCCCAGAAAGCTTGGGCATCCCTGCGCTGCGGATTCCAGCCCCCAGCTGCTTAGCTGTACCTGGCTAGAAATAGTAATTGCGCGGAGCCCCACGCATTTTTTTTTAATTATCTCATGAAATTCTGAGATTCTGACTCTGACTCTGAGATGAAGCAGCGACTCAGGGAGAAGTCATTATTATGGGGGACTTCAACTACCCTGAAATACATTGGGGATCAGAAACCTGCAGTTCCAGCAAAGGTAATAAGTTTTTGAAAACTATGAGAGACAATTACCTTTCACAACTGGTTCAGGACCCAACAAGAAGGGGGGCACTGCTGGACCTAATATTAACCAACAGGCCAGACCGCATATCAAATATACGGGTTGGAGGTCACTTGGGTAATAGTGATCATAACTTAATAAGCTTTCAAGTATCCTTTACTAAGACGTGTAGTAGAGGGGCCACAAGGACACTAAACTTCAGGAAGGCAAATTTCCAACGGTTGAGAGATGATCTTAGTGCAATAAACTGGGACGATGTCCTGAGACATAAAAGTACACAACACAAATGGGAGATGTTTATTAGCATCCTGAATAGGACCTGTGCACAATATATACCCTATGGGAATAAGCATGCTAGAAATAGGAGGAAACCACTATGGCTAAATAAAGCGGTAAGAAGTGCAATATGTGACAGAAAGAAAGCATTTAGGGAATTAAAGCAAGTAGGTAGTGATGAAGCATTAAATAAATACAGTAAATTAAATAACATTTGTAAAAAGCAAATCAAGGCAGCAAAGATTGAGACAGAGAGACTCATTGCCAGAGAAAGTAAAAAGAATCCCAAAATATTTTTTAACTACATAAATAGTAAGAAACTAAAAAATGATGGTGTTGGCCCCTTTAAAAATAGTCTGGGTGAAATGGTGGATGAGGATGAGGAAAAAGCCAATATGCTAAATGACTTTTTTTCAACAGTATTTACACAAGAAAATCCCATGACAGACAATATGATCAGTGATAACAAAAAGTCTCAATTAAATGTCACCTGCTTAACCCAAGAGGAAGTACGGCATCGTCTAAAAATCACTAAAATTGACAAATCACCGGGCCCGGATGGGATACACCCCAGAGTGCTGCAGGAATTAAGTACTGTCATAGATAGACCATTATTTTTAATATTTAATGATTCCATAAAAACAGGGTCTGTACCACAGGACTGGCGTATAGCAAATGTGGTGCCAATATTCAAAAAGGGGACAAAAACTGAACTTGGAAATTATAGGCCAGTAAGCTTAACCTCTACTGTGGGTAAAATCCTAGAGGGTTTTCTAAGAGATGCTATACTGGAATATCTGAACAAAAATAACCTCATGACCCATTATCAACATGGTTTTACGAGGGACCGTTCCTGTCAAACTAATCTAATAAGCTTCTATGAAGAAGTAAGTTCTGGACTGGACCAAGGAAATGCAGTGGATGTGGTGTATATGGACTTTTCAAAAGCTTTTGATACGGTGCCACACAAAAGGTTGATACATAAAATGAGGGCAATGGGGATAGGGGAAAATATGTGTAAGTGGGTTAAGAACTGGCTTAGGGATAGGAAACAAAGGGTGGTTATTAATGGAACACACTCAGAATGGGTCACAGTTAACAGTGGGGTACCACAGGGGTCAGTGTTGGGCCCGCTTCTATTTAATATATTTATTAATTACCTTGTAGGGGGCATACAGAGTAGAATCTCAATATTTGCAGATGACACTAAACTCTGCAGGGTAATCAATACAGAGGAGGACAATTTTATATTACAGGAGGATTTATGTAAACTAGAAGCTTGGGCTGCTAAATGGCAAATGCGCTTTAATGGGGATAAATGTAAAGTCATGCACTTGGGCAGAGGAAACAAAAGGTATAATTATGTGCTTAATTGTAAAACACTGGGCAAAACTGTCACTGAAAAAGACCTGGGTGTATGGGTAGATGACAAACTCACATTTAGTGGCCAGTGTCAGGCAGCTGCTGCAAAGGCAAATAAAATAATGGGATGCATTAAAAGACGCATAGATGCTCATAAGGAGAACATAATTTTACCTCTATACAAGTCACCAATGCGACCACACTTAGAATACTGTGTACAATTCTGGTCTCCGGTGTATAAGAAAGACATAGCTGAACTAGAGCGGGTCCAGAGAAGAGCGACAAAAGTCATTAGAGGACTAAGGGGTCTGCAATACCAAGACAGATTATTAAACTTGGGGTTATTTAGCTTGGAAAAACGAAGGCTGAGGGGTGATCTTATAATAATGTATAAATATATAATGGGACAGTACAGAGACCTTTCTAATGATCTCTTTACTCTTAGGCCTGAGACTGGGACAAGGGGGCATCCTCTACGTCTGGAGGAAAGAAGGTTTAATCATAATCACAGACGCAGATTCTTTACTGTAAGAGCAGTGAGACTATGGAACTCTCTACCACATGATGTTGTAATGAGTGACTCACTACTAACATTTAAGAAGGGCCTGGATGCCTTTCTTGAAAACTATAATATTACCAGTTATATATACTAGATTCCTTGATAGGGCGTTGATCCAGGGAATTAGTCTGATTGCCATATCTGGAGTCAGGAAGGAATTTTTTCCCCAATGTGGAGCTTAGTGTTGCCTCATGGTTTTTTTTGCCTTCCTCTGGATCAACATGTTAGGCTATGGGTTGAACTAGATGGACTTAAAGTCTTCCTTCAACCTTAAAAACTATGTTACTATGTTACTATGTTACTATGTTACTCTGACTCTGAGACTCTGACTCTGAGACTCTGAGACTCTGAGACTCTGACTCTGAGACTCTGAGACTCTGAGACTCTAAGACTCTGACTCTGAGACTCTGAGTCTGAGACTCTGACTCTGAGACTCTGACTCTGAGACTCTGACTCTGAAATTCATGAAATAATAAAAAAAAAATGCGTGGGGCTCCGCGCAATTTCTATGTCTAGCCAGGTACAGCTAAGCAGCTGGGGGCTGGAATCCGCAGCACAGGGATGCCCAAGCTTTCTGGGCACCCCCCGCTGCAAATTGCAGCCCGCAGCCGCCCCAGAAGATGGCGCGTTCATTGAAGCGCCATCCTCTGGCGCTGAACCCCGCTCTTCCAGCGGCCCTGGTGGCGGTGGCACGCTGGGTAATAAAGGGGTTAATACCAGCTTTGTTATACAAGCTGGTATTAAGCCCGAGATTCTTAATGTCAGGCCATGTTTGACCCAGCCACTAAGAATCTCCAATAAAGGGTTAAAAAAACACAGAGAAAATTTTTTATTTGAAATAAAAAAAAAAAGCCATTAGGGACTCCATCTTTAATTAAAAAAATCTCTTCCGTCCGACATAGTCCAAAACGCGATGTCCTCTCTGCTCATCCCTGTGCATAGATATAGATGTCTATGCACAGGGAATGAGCAGACTGAGAACAATCTCAGCTCTGCTACATCATCTCTGTGAGCAGGCGGGCTCTAGGACCCTGGAGCTGCACAGAGAAGACAGCTGGACTCGGCTCGCAATGTAACAGCAGTTATTTGCGAGTTTCCCTGCTATCACTGGCACAGTAGCCGAGTTTAATGCAAACAATGGCAATCCTAGTTTTGTCAGCATTTGCCATTGATTTGCATTGGACTCGTGCGAGTAAACGCTGGGAAACTCGCAGAGTACCGAGTCCTGCGAGTCCCTTACTACTCGCCGAGTAACGAGTCCTAGTGAGTAGATTCGCCCATCCCTAAGTGGAGGTCCTGAGAGGTCTGAGGGAAGGAGTCAGAGAAACAGAGGAACAAACCCGGGATAAGGAGTTACCCTAAACTCACCCCGGAGAGGCACTTAGGACGGATACCGGATCTGAGGCTGTGCCTGAGACAGACAGGACAGTGAATACCGGGATAGTGAAGGTCCACCATCTTCACTGTACCATAGCAAAGTCAGTGACTCAGAGGACTCAAGTTGCCTAGCAAGTTGGTACCCGTGAGGGGAGACAGGGCCAGCAGTTCAGCTAAAAGCGGCAGCAGGGCCACACGCAAAGCGCAGAATTAGGAAGCCAAGGACCCGGTCAGGGTGGGAGCAACCCGGCCCCGGAACAGACTCCATGAACAATACTCTGCTTTACCATATGCACAGTAAAGACTTGGAAAACGACAACAAACGTGAGTGTGTGTGATCCTTGTGCTGAAACCCTACTTTCCCTCATAAACTGCCATTACCTCCACTCTCATCATCTCTACTACTACCCCTACTTTCCTGCAACATCAATAACCACCATCACAGACTTTAATTACCACTGCCCCGGGGAACCAGGCTCTACCTGCGGGGGGCCGTTCCATCTACAGCTGCCAAACATCATCCCCAGAGGTTCTGCAGCAGCGGTGGTCACCCTGACCACAACCCGTGGGTGGCGTCATGACAAACCTAATCCCTTGTAAATACACCCCATTTACTTGTGTGAACCCGGGACACGGTCCGGACCAGGACCACTGTGACATCCCCCAGCAGTAACCCGGTCCAGTACCGAGTACCCCGTCCCAGTGGGCTCCACAATATGGCATCACAAACAGGATCTACCGTGCCGGTATCGGGCATTGTGTGCCGTGATTAGTGACCGTTTTGAATCAGCCGCCATTGCTGGGCGCGCGGCAAGCTGAATTTTAACTGCGCAGCAGAGACTGTAAATTTCAATATCCGCCATTACAGAGCGCGCGACGTGCGAGAAGAAAAACCGCTCATCGCTCTGACGTCATCCAGAAGGGAAGAGAATCCCTGGTGCGCAGTGGAACCTTTGTGAGACATCCGGACGGAAGCGGAAGACAGGAGGGCGGACCTTAACTAAGGGGGCACAGGATGTCGCAGCCAGCGGTACCAAGCAGTGGCGGAGCAGCCGGTGAGAATCCAGCATCGGATCAAGGAGCAGCACTCAGCGGTGCTGCGGCGCAAGGAGCAGCGCCTATTATGCCGCTCCTGATGCCGTGTACTGCAGGGGCAATGTGGCTGCCTCAATACTCCGGTGAGCCTAACACTCTTAATGACTTTATCAGCAAGATAAAAGCATACTATGTGATGTACCCCCTCACTGAAGCCCAACGTGTAGGGATGATTATTGGACAATTAACAGGCAATGCACAATGGGAGGTCGCATCCTGGCTGGATACAGAAAAGGACACTGTAGAGCATCTTATAGCTGGATTAAAAGCAGCATTTGAATCTACTGCTGATACCCGGGCTAAAATTAGGTTCTTTGCATGTCAACAAAAGCCTGAAGAGAGTGCCAGAGACTTTGCCTTAAATCTGCAGGAAGCACTCAAAGCACTTAAGCTAGCAGAACCTGCCATAGCCCCGGGAGCTGACAAAATGTTAATTGACCAGTTCATAGAGGGTCTCTTATCCCCGTCCCACAGAGGACAGTTGAGTATGATGCTCATCCAGAATCCTAAAATGACATTTGCTGAGTTAAAAGACAGAGCTGTTCGTCTGCAGCAGGTAGAGGAGCCCCGGAATCTGCAATCTATACAGGGCCCTGCAGCAGCACCTCAGCAACCGATAGCATCAGCGACATCTGCCATGTCAACGACTGCTGCTGAATACAGAGAGCCTATCTCTAATGAGGCCCTCAACCAAAAGCTAGATGCCCTGACAGACACCGTCATCTCAATGGCCAAGGTCATCAAGGAGCTGCGAGAGTCAAAGCCTGCACCCAAGATCAAGTTGGCGACCAGCAGAGAGGATGTCCCATGGATGAGGGACAGGAGATATCAAGCGACAAGAGGACGACCCAGCGATCGCTATCAGCTAAATGGACAGCCCATTTGTCGCCGTTGCCAGAAACCAGGTCACTTTGCCCGAGAGTGTGCTTTAAACGGAGATTCCCTGGGCTCCTCAGGTATGAACTCTAAAGGTCCTTCAGCCTGGTTTGACAGATTCGTGGGAGGACAGCCAGTGATCCCTATCGTGTTGAATGGCATTCCTTTTAATGCCTTGTTGGAAACCGGGTCCCAGATAACATTGATTCCACATGTTCTTTACAAAAGGTACTGGGCTGATTCAGACATTGATAGTGGTCCATCAGACTTTAAAATGAATGTATGGGCTAGTAATGGACAATTAATATCACAGGTTGGGTTCAGAGAAATGACCATTCAGATTGGAAAGGTAGAATTGCAGAACCAGGGTATTATAATTATAGATGTTAACCGGCGAGATTGTGAACCAGTAATGTTACTAGGAATTAATGTAATTGAAAAGTGTTTTTCCGAGGTAATTACTGTTTTGCAGCAGATCGCCGAGACTTTTGCACAAAGAAATAAAAGCTCTGATGTTAAAGCATCAGGTAGAAATATCCGGAGGTGAAATCGGCAGTTTACGAGTAAGTGATCCAATACCCATTGTAATACCTCCTAAAACTGAAATGTTGGTCTGGTGTAGAGCCGCAATAGGCATTAAAGGGCGAGACTATCAAGCTCTGGTAGAACCCGTGTACTCAGACAGTAGACTATACTCACAGCTAGAGAAGTGGTTGAGGTACACCGGGGAAGAGTGCCATTACGCCTACTAAATTGCCGAGAGGATGAGATCACATTACCAAAGTATGCTACCATGGCTAAGTTGAACACGATTGCAGAGCAGGGGATCTTGCTTCCTTCTCCTACGTTGCTGAACTTCTCTCTTTCTTTTTTTAGACTACTCTAAACTTCCACTACACACTACCACTACACTCCGCCCACCAGGACCTGATTGGCCCTCTATGCTAGGTGATGCATGTAGGGTATGGATCTCTGAGTTAACTATGTGATTGCTGAGTCAGAGAATATTGCTGCTGCAGTTTTGGCTGCAATACCCTCCTGTGACGCACTCGTTGCGGGGCGCTACACTCCCCCTTGGTGAAATACACTTGTCCCCAAGTGTCGCGCTACCCAATATTACAGAGAGATTTTATATTTTATAACCTGCATAAAAGTTACATTTTTATTAATAACAGATGCATTTTACTTAGGACGTTGCAAGTAAAATAAACAGGTAAACACTTTGCGCGGACTCGGTGGCCGGTCGGCTGTCCTTAGTATGAGTTCAGGCTGTAGCCGCCAGGTCACACAGTCAGTAATTAAACAGGAACAGAGTCACTGATGAAGTCCAAGCAAAAGAGTCAATTACGCGGGGAACTATGGCGTACCCGTATGGCAAACCACCTATCATGACAAGCGTGGCGTTCATAAGTTATTATGTCCCCTCTGTACAAGTCACGATCGGGATGTCCTCTGGGCAAATGGGACTCCACATCTCGACGCCCACGAACACCTCTCCACACACACCCTCCTCCCTCGCAAACCCCCACCCGGTAGATAAATTGAAGGTGGTAACTCTACCTTCCTTGCGGAACTCCGCAGGCAACAGGGGTTGGCGATGAGCCGCAGCACGGGCCTCCATGTTGGCGCATTCACGGGCTCGCCAGTCCTCTCTGCGGCGCAGACGTATAGCTTCGTCCGGACGGCATGGGGTGTAGATGTAGCTGTGACGTGTTGGTTGCTGAGAAGCTTGTGCTTGGCGGGAAGTCTGGATAGGCACCCGGTTAAACGGCACAGGGGAAGGAGTTGTGGCTGCACTCGACCAGTGGATCCGAGCTGGCTGCTCAGCAAGAGGTTCCTCGATATCTCCCCAAGCAAAACCGGTGTAGAGGTCCTCAGCGATGCTGTGGATCTCGTCGTCGTCATCATCCTCCTCTCCCTCGACGATCACATCGGGCTGCTCGGCTGTCGGAGATGCTGGAACGGGATCTCCCGGACAACGGGGTGTCGGTGCTGCGGATCCTTCCACAGGGTCGTCCTGCAGGGCTTCCAGGCTGCCTGCCTCTTCATCTGTTACTGCTGGCAATGGTGTTTCCATCCCGGTGACCAGGTAGACCTCCGGATTTGCAGAGGAGGCCTCCGGTTCGTGGGGGAAACAGGAGTCAGTCTCTGGAGTAGTATAGAAACTGGCTGTGGGTTCCGTGGTAGGAACCAGGTGAGTATCGACTTCTTCAGGGGAGCTGGTTGGAAGCTCCGGCTCTGGAACCGGTTCGGCAGCGGCTTAAGTCGCTTGAACGGGGTAGATTGTGGGCCTCGTTGGAAGGATGCAGTCTATGGGCTCCGGTGAAGACGCAGGGCATGTGGTGGACGGTGGTGAGGCGGTGAAACTAGAGATATCATCCGGTCCTGGAGTGGTTGCACCCGAGCGGCTCTGCTGCATCGCACGATGTAGTCTGCTGCCCAAGCTCGCGCAGCAACTGCGGATTGTCCACTCAACCGTTTCCATTAGCCACACTCTGAGGTCTTGCAGAGCCTCTTGCCAAAAGTCGGGGCTGCCATCGATGGTGAGGACAGGACCCGGACCGGGATGGCCTATGGCTGCTCTGGCCTCGGCTTCCACTTGTTGCATAAGGTCTCGGAGTCTCAAGCTGGCCATTGTTGTAGAGAAAACCACACCCGTCTCGACCGGTAACTGTTCCGTCTGAGAGCTGGTGAAGAAGAGTCTCTTACACTCCCACTTCCTTGGGGGCTTTTGTAGTCCAATTGTGGGAAAAAGTCTTTGGTCCGCCCCCATGGTTGTTTCGAGCAATCAGGGCGGACAATGATTTTGGCGCCTTTGCCTTGGCCCTCCCACGAAGAGGGGCGGTGGCTCACCCCTAGGCTTGCACATGGTGATCCTCATGGCGGGCATCGCCATCTTGGACGCCATCTTGGCCCAACGGTGAAAAGGCGGGAAAAGTTCTTTTTGGGACGAACAAAGTCCATTTTAGTAAAATAAAGTCTTTTAAGCACATTATACCCGTTAGGGAACGGGCCTGCTCGTATCCTGTTCGTGACGCCATTTTCTGACTCACCGTGGCCTGGACTCCGGTTGAAAGGCGTTTTCTTCCTCCTTCTTGTCACGGATGGACCGCGCCTGCCGGTAGTGGGGCCCGGTGGTACAGATCAAAATGATGAGGCATCTTGGTAGAACAGATTAGGGGTTAATTTTTTTCGTGATGCCACCTATGAGAGTTCCGGTAACTTTACCGGCGCTGCGGTGCCTCCGGGGGATGGAATGCAGCAAGATGGAACGCTCCCCACAGGCTGAGCGGTGATCCCCAGACCCAGAAGCTGCACAAGATGTTCTGAGGCAGCTGCGGTTACCTTAGCATGCGGATAAACAGTTCATAAGAAGGCATGGACACTGTAAGTCTCTGTAACGGGTTCTTTACTGTAACCAGCAGGCAGTACATGGTATACAGTTAAGGGTAGTGGACCAGGTGGACTCAGCAATGACCAGTGTGTTCCCAGAGATTCACGGTGTTCCTCCATTCTAACTAAGTATGATGCCGTTGTCACCCAGGAATGCCAGATCGGTACAAGGAGGCTGCTTGAATGCCCTATCCGGGGAATACGTTCCGGATGCTTTGGGGAGCCTTGGGTCCTTTGGTCGGTAAACCGCTGGCTAGACAACTGTGTATGGCGGTGGTGGGGTGCTCCTGTAAAGCGGTCCCTCCACTCCTCTGGTTCGCATAGCAGAGCTGAACTGCTGCTCGCTTCAGTACCAGCAAAACGGCTGTAGATGGGCACGGGATGTTTTTGAACCCGCATGTTGATGCCCGTAGTTCGGTTGATTAGGCACCGAGAGTGATGGTGCTCAACCGGGGTGATGGTAGGAAGACGGCCAGGGAAGGTGCAGCCCCCTCTCCTAGGTTGCAGAGCAGGGGATCTTGCTTCCTTCTCCTACGTTGCTGAACCTCTCTCTTTCTTTTTTTAGACTACTCTAAACTTTCACTACACACTACCACTATACTCCGCCCACCAGGACCTGATTGGCCCTCTATGCTAGGTGATGCATGTAGTGTATGGATCTCTGAGTTAACTATGTGATTGCTGAGTCAGAGAATATTGCTGCTGCAGTTTTGGCTGCAATACCCTCCTGTGACGCACTTGTTGAGGGGCGCCCCAATCCCTATCCTGTATATGGCCCTATCCTTTATATGTGATCCCCCATCCTATATACAGTTAGGGTCAGAAATATTTGGACAGTGACACAATTTTCGCGAGTTGGGCTCTGCATGCCACCACATTGGATTTGAAATGAAACCTCTACAACAGAATTCAAGTGCAGATTGTAACGTTTAATTTGAAGGGTTGAACAAAAATATCTGATAGAAAATGTAGGAATTGTACACATTTCTTTACAAACACTCCACATTTTAGGAGGTCAAAAGTAATTGGACAAATAAACATAACCCAAACAAAATATTTTTATTTTCAATATTTTGTTGCGAATCCTTTGGAGGCAATCACTGCCTTAAGTCTGGAACCCATGGACATCACCAAACACTGGGTTTCCTCCTTCTTAATGCTTTGCCAGGCCTTTACAGCCGCAGCCTTCAGGTCTTGCTTGTTTGTGGGTCTTTCCGTCTTAAGTCTGGATTTCAGCAAGTGAAATGCATGCTCAATTGGGTTAAGATCTGGTGATTGACTTGGCCATTGCAGAATGTTCCACTTTTTTGCACTCATGAACTCCTGGGTAGCTTTGGCTGTATGCTTGGGGTCATTGTCCATCTGTACTATGAAGCGCCGTCCAATCAACTTTGCAGCATTTGGCTGAATCTGGGCTGAAAGTATATCCCGGTACACTTCAGAATTCATCCGGCTACTCTTGTCTGCTGTTATGTCATCAATAAACACAAGTGACCCAGTGCCATTGAAAGCCATGCATGCCCATGCCATCACGTTGCCTCCACCATGTTTTACAGAGGATGTGGTGTGCCTTGGATCATGTGCCGTTCCCTTTCTTCTCCAAACTTTTTTCTTCCCATCATTCTGGTACAGGTTGATCTTTGTCTCATCTGTCCATAGAATACTTTTCCAGAACTGAGCTGGCTTCTTGAGGTGTTTTTCAGCAAATTTAACTCTGGCCTGTCTATTTTTGGAATTGATGAATGGTTTGCATCTAGATGTGAACCCTTTGTATTTACTGTCAGGGAGTCTTCTCTTTACTGTTGACTTAGAGACAGATACACCTACTTCACTGAGAGTGTTCTGGACTTCAGTTGATGTTGTGAACGGGTTCTTCTTCACCAAATAAAGTATGCGGCGATCATCCACCACTGTTGTCGTCCGTGGACGCCCAGGCCTTTTAGAGTTCCCAAGCTCACCAGTCAATTCCTTTTTTCTCAGAATGTACCCAACTGTTGATTTTGCTACTCCAAGCATGTCTGCTATCTCTCTGATGGATTTTTTCTTTTTTTTCAGCCTCAGGATGTTCTGCTTCACCTCAATTGAGAGTTCCTTTGATCGCATGTTGTCTGGTCACAGCAACAGCTTCCAAATGCAAAACCCCACACCTGGAATCCACCCCTGACCTTTTAACTACTTCATTGATTACAGGTTAACGAGGGAGACGCCTTCAGAGTTAATTGCAGCCCTTAGAGTCCATTGTCCAATTACTTTTGGTCCCTTGAAAAAGAGGAGGCTATGCATTACAGAGCTATGATTCCTAAACTCTTTCTCCAATTTGGATGTGGAAACTCTCATATTGCAGCTGGGAGTGTGCACTTTCAGCCCATATTATATATATAATTGTATTTTTGAACATGTTTTTGTAAACAGCTAAAATAACAAAACTTGTGTCACTGTCCAAATATTTCTGGCCCTAACTGTATATGCCACCCCATCCTGTATATATGTCCCTTTATCCTGGTATATATGTCCCCGATCCTGTATATATGTCCTCAATCCTGTATATATGCCTCCTCCTTGTATATATGTCCCCCATCTTTTGTACATGGCGCCTATTCACTCTCCGGACACCTATGGCTTACCGAGGGGGTGGCTGCAGTTATGGAGTGCGGGTGCTGGAGGCAGGTTTCGGAGGCTGGGGCACAGCTGCAGGACCGGAGCTTCGTAGGGGTAGTGACGGTGCCATGCAGTGGGCACCGCCTTGTTTTGTGTGCCTGGCTGCATTCACTGAGAGTGTGAAGCTGGTTGATAGAGGTTGGCACTTCTACATAATGGCCACGGATGGAGATCCGTGGCCATTTTCCAGAAGTCATAACTCTAATGTCCACGTGAAATGAGGACTTCACAAGCATAAACTCTAACTGTATTTTATTCTTTTCTTTCTTCTTTCTCGCATATAGCAGTCTTCATCAGCATGCTCCAAATCGAAACTAAAAACTTAACCTCCCACCTCCTTCTTCTCTCTACCCATAATACACCAGACCTAGTCTTCTTAAAGAGACAGATCTAATTATTGTACATTACAACAACCTCTAGCATCTAGCTGCACACTCTCGGGGAATGCAACCATGCTGGGCAAAGGTCCAAAATGGTGGACAGAAACGTTGCACTGTAAGATGGTGGAATAAAGAACTTGTTTTTGGAACATACCGGTTGTGTGGAGCACTGTGTTGTATTGAAATCTATTATTGAAGTCCATGATGACTCAGTTGCAGAGATGTGCGCTGCCATAGGGGTAAGAACATATAGCCTTGGTCCGAGTGATAGCATGTTGCATACCAGTCTACTTTCTTTGAAAAAAGAATCATTGTATACCCGTATTCACCAATATCCACAGCCACAAAATGGTATTTGGCAAACCATGAGAACTATTAAAAAATATTTTTTATAATTATAATAAAAGGGATCCACTATTGACAGTTTTCTGAATGTGAGTGTTTTCCATCAACCGAATCAAAACAATTGGGGAAATTAAGCCCTGTGTAGAATTTTTCAGCAATCGTGAGCCGCTGAGCGAGAGTTGGTTGAGGTAAAACGAGTGGCTGTAACTTCTCCTAAATAACCTCCCATGTTTCCTCAACAAATTCACAAATTGTTCAAATTCCTAAGCGAAATTCATAATGTAGTAAGGTGAAGTTCTCTCATGTAGCCCAGGTGATCTACAGTACTTCATTCTATTAATAGAATCTAAAAAAACTTAGCATGCAAAGGAAAATATCCGGTACAATAAATTTGGACAATATCTAAATACCGTAACTGTAAATGTTACCTCAGGGTCACCACTGATTGTTGCCCTGGACTAATGCTTCTTCAAAACGTTACGTCCTGACACTGAATGTCTCCTTGTATGAGTATATGTGATAGAAGAACATCGAAGGTTTCGACAGACATTCAAAGATTGCTTTCAAATGTAATATGTAATTACCAACTTCAAAAAGATATATGAAAGAATCTTTATTTAAATTCCTTAAAAAGGTCTAAAGGACCCAATGTAAGTAAACACTCAACCCAGGCTTCTGACTGCTGCTGGATAGCCATTGAAGCCACTTTTACCTTTAGTAGGCTTCTTACCAGTAGCCTGAAAAAGTGTATATTCCACGTCGTGTCTCCCTCCAGTTGAGCATGGGTAAGCTGGCACATTTCCTTTGTGGTGGATGTCTGTTTTGACTGGTCACTTGGGGATTCAGCATCCTCTTCCCCGGACATATACCTATACTAGGTAAATTCTCCTGAGGTAATTGCTCAGCATTTTTTTCCCCTTGAGAATGTTGTGACAAGGCAAACTTATACATCATCTCCGTCTTCTGATGAGCCTTGTAAAATAAGACAAGGTGAAACGCGTAAAGCCTTGAGAAATATCCTAAACCAGTCATCTTTTCATCTTTAGCCTGCAATTGTACCGTGTATAGACACCCCGAATGGCTACTACAGTATGGACTTCACTATGAGTTAAGTCCAGCCTCTGGAACATTTTCCCATTCATATAAATCTACTGTTCACCTCGATCTCCCATTAGGGTCAGATTTAGGGAGAGTCACCGTGGAGTGGGGGCACCACTAACTTTATGGTGTAAACACCTCCATTGTCAGGTAGAAACAGTACATAGGGGTAAAATAGGTGATCTACACGACCATTGCAACCCATTCATGCTTCATGTTGTATGTTTCATTGTTTACTTACATGTGAGTCCTTTAGACCTTTTTCAGGAATTTAAATAAAAGATTCTTTTACATATCTTTTTGAAGTTGGTAATTACGGTACATATCTTGAGCCCTTACCTCCTATTTACATTTATTAGTTACATATAAGACAATGGGATTGTACCCTTATAAGTTGCATATACAAGATGGGAGGCATTGTTCTAGATTTTGAATTTGGCTCAAGCATAAGGCTCCATTCACATTGAGCGTTTTTAGTCTGTTTTTGCTCGTCAGTATTTGTAGCCAAAACCAGGAATTGGTGATAAATCCAGAAGAGGTGACGTGTTTGTATTATATTTTTCATCTAATTGTTCCTCTCCTGGTTTTGGCTACAAAAGCTGATAAGCAAAAACAGACCAAAAACGAACAGTGTGAATGGAGCCTAATGGTCCCGATTCGTATCTACTGCTGCCTCTCCAGTTTTCTGGAGTAACTTGCTCCTTTTAGTGGCTTTATTATTTGTGCCACCTTTAAAATTGTCTTTTTTTTTAAGTCTTTTTTAATTTCCTATGACAACATTCTAAAGGCCCCGTCTCACGCTCCAATGTGTCGGCGAACTATGTTCAATGATCGCTAGAGAAATGTCACATGTATAGATCTCGTTAACGACGTAGCAACAATCCCGTGACAAGCGAACAATACTTGTGGTTGTTAGCGCGCCAACGTCCTTCAGTTCTCAATAGGCGAGGTCGTTCACGACATCGTTATCGAGGTGTCACACACACCCATGCTGCAGGTTGAATGAACACTCATCGTTTGGTTTAAGGTCCAGTTCACCAACCTCCCATCAACGATCTGCCTTATTATCGTTGATAGTTTGTATATGTCACACTGAACGATGTCATTATGACGTTGCTAGAACGACTTAAAAATCCATGACGAACTAACGATATCGTTACCAATATCGTAGTTTGAGACGGAGCCTTTACCCAGATGTTTTAGACAGATTCATGAAATGTAAAAGTACAGTTACACGTCATGGGTTTGAAGTCGTTCAAGCGACATTGTTACTATCTCGTTGCGTGTGACTCTGATATATGGTTATGATAAATCGTTGGATCGGTGATCGCAGATTTGAGAACATATTCTCAAATCAGACGATCCACGATCAGCCAACTTGCTGCACTGGTCAGTGTGACACTGTAATAACGATGTCGTTCACAACTTTGCCCATTCACATCAGTGATCAAGTATCGTTCGCTGGGTTGTGTGAACGACAGCTGCTCGCTGGATCGTTGGTGCGTCGTCCACGATATCTAGACATGTGACATCTCACCAACAATGTCAAACGATGTCCTAACGACCGCGCGCCCCCAAGATCGTTACAACTTTTTAACGTGTAATGGAAGCTTAACTTTAACCAAATGTTGCATTTCTGTTGGCACTTCTCACTCTAGTCCCCTCCTAGAATATACTTTATGGCAGATTTTTCAATCTAGAGCATCTTTATACAAAAAAATAAGAAAAAAGTAAAAGTACAAGTGCTGCCAGAAATGTACAAAAAGAAAAACTATTATTAAAATTACATTCTACGCCTTTCCAGGACATAGCGAGGCATGTGATTTAAAAAAAAATAGTTTTGCTTTTTTATACATTACTGGCAGCACATGTACTTTTTTTCATATTTTTTTGCATCCATTGATCTTCCGTTGGGGAGCAGCGATCAGAGAGGAGGCAAAGCGGATTTCCAGACTTGAGCCTGAATAGCATAACTGCTACAGGTGAGCCTTGCCGTGGAGGGGTCACATTACCTTTGTGCAGACTGATTCACCGATTGGAGCACCTTTGTGTTTTTACTTATTATTGTTTTATACAAAAATGCTACTTTAAAAAAAAAAAAAAAAAAGATGTACACAAAAAACATTAAAAGACAGAACTAAAAGGGCTGACACATCAAAGACTCCTCAAGACTCTTCAACACCTTAAGGCCCCGTCACACCGATTACACAGGCAACATAGGGGCGTGGCCTATCGGCGGCAACATCGCCCCTACGTCGCCTAATGTAAAGGGGCAATGTCAGCGGCTGTGACAGCTCGCCTGGTTTCACATCAGTGATGTGAAACCAGGTGGCCGATCTGGGGCGATGTATACACATCGTCCCATGTAACCGGCTACTGGCAAGCTGACAGGTGATGGTTGTACTGCATCGCCGCTGGGGTTTTGAGAAACCCCGGCGGCGATGCAGCCTCTGAGCTCGCCAGCCCATCGCCGGAGATGTCTCCCCGTGTAAACGCGGGGCGGCAAAAATGTGCGCGCACCCGCCAGTCGCCGCCTACATCTCCGGCGGTGTCGGCAGGTGTAACGGGGCCTTTAGGTTTTACATAATGCTGGTCTTACTGAATTGCATGTCTTAAGAACCTTCACATGCTGCAATATCGCCTGGCAATCCTAAAGGCGATATGTCGCCCCGGAGCAATCGCCGTGAAATTGCCTCAGAGTTACGGCGTGTGTTTGGGCAATTTTGCGGTGAAAAGTCACCTCTCGGCCGTCGCCTGATTCCTGAACAGTGCTCAGAAATCAGCCGTAACCATGAAGGCGATATTTTTGTGTTGTGGTGTGTCATAGGGCGATAGTGATGGAACCAGCATTGCCTAGAATTTCATATAGGCGTGCCTCAACCGTTCTGTAGTCCACGCCCATTCTGCGATGATTGGTGTTGGCTATTGTGTTCCAATTGGCTGTCAGTTGACAGGGCGCTATATTTGAAGAGATGTCCGCAACACACACATTTTCAATGGCGTCATGTATTAGCTAGCCTTCCAGAGCAGGCTGACCAATCGTAACGCTGTCGCGTTGTCCAATTAGCGCGTATGGGGTGCGGTGTAAACCACTGTGGCTTGCCTATCTCCTCGCAGCGCTGACCATGTATGCCCACATTGCCTTTGGAATTGCGATGTGTGAAGCGGCGATGGAATGAGGCAAAATTGGTTCCGCTGTAGGTGAGGCGATTTCTGGAGCGACACATCGCCTTACTTTCAGGGCGAGATTGCGGCGTGTAATGCCGCCATCGGCGATCTGAGGATACCATGAAAAACGTGCATGCGCAGGTTAGATCGCCTCATATCACCAGGCGAGATTGCGGCTTGTGAAGGTACCCTTAAAGGGAACCTGACAGCTGATACATGCTGCCCGATCCAAGGTCACTCACTAGTTGTATGTTTTCAGTGAGGTTTGTGTAACTCTAATAGGGACGTCACACACGTCAATATCGCTTGCAACATTGCTGCTGCACATGACGTTGCAGCGATATTGACGTGTGTGACAGTGCGCACAACCAGCGATAAATCGCTGGTTGATGGTCGCCAGGTTTTAGAACCTGCTTTAAAACCTGGCGATGGTTGCCTGGTGGACACACAGCATCGCTGCGTGTGACACCGGGAGATGAGTGACTTGAGTAAGAAGCCAGCTCCCAGCGCCTCTCAGCAAGCACTGGGAGTTGGTATCCATGGTAAACAGCAGGTAACTAAGCGCCGCACGGCGCTTACTTACCCGCTTGTTTACATGGATCAGCGATCTCGCTGGAAGTGATCGCTGGTGAGTCTGCCTGTGTGACAGCTCACCAGCGATCAGCCTTCAATGTCGCCAGCGATGAGATCGCTGGCGACATTGATGTGTGTGACGTCCCCATTACGGACCTTTCACATGCGCACATCGGCACTTCCGGCACAAAAAAAATTTTTTTGCACAGTCGCAAGTGTCGGATTTCCCAGATCTGGCAAATCTGCACTTGCCGCACCCGACCATAAGTCCCATAGAGAGTGAATGGGGTTTGCTGCAGGTCAGCCATTACGTGGCAGATGCAGCAAAGGCGGCACTCACCATTGATAGGTTTCTTTAATCCATTTCTTTCTTAAGGCCACTTCACACACACAGATATCTGAGTCCAATATCTGAACAGATCTCTGGTTGCAGTGAAATCATGGATACATTGCTCCATGTTGTACACAGCCACAAAATGGAGCAATGTATCCATGATTTCACTCCAACCAGAGATCTGTTCAGATATTGGACTCAGATATCTGTGTGTGTGAAGTGGCCTTTAGAAAGTGTAGGTTACATACGTTTAAGTGGTGGGGAGGGAGGTGCGGGGAGGACGATGGGTGCACGTTTTGCCTGGTTAGGCTTCCACGGGTCCAATGATTCTGTGTAGGAAAGAGCTCCTCCCTCCCCACCACTTAAACATATGTAACCTACACTTTCTAAGAAAGAAATGGATTAAAGAAACCTATCAATGGTGAGTGCCGTCTTTTCTTCTTAATATTTGACTAAAGCTCTGCTCAGACTTGTGCAACACCCAACTGCAGGGAGCGGAGACCAGCCTAAAATTAAATCCAGCCCTCTAGTGCCCAGATTATTCCCTTTTGATAGATGCAGCAAAGGATCTGCAGCGAAAGCAGCACGTGAAAGCAGCCTAAGGGTGTGTGCCCACATAGTGGTTTAGTGACGTTCAAATCGTCAGTAAACCGCTGGAAAATTCAAGGAGCCTAGACTCTTGAGCTCAGAAGTCACCAGCGGTTTTCCAGCGGTTTCTCAGCGGTTTCCCAGCGTTTTTTTCAGCGTGTGCACAGCGTTTTACAGTCGGTTTTTCCAGCGGTTTTTCCGGCGGTTTTCTATGGAGGATTTTGTCCATGGAAACGCTCAAAAACCGCTGAGAAGAATTGACATGTTGTATGCTACTAAACCGCTAGGAAACCGCTCAACCGCTGGCGGATCCGCTCACATAAACCCACTATGTGTGCACAGCGTTTTCTAAATTACATAAGGTTACTTGTAAGTCCTAAAGCTGCTAAGGATTTACATAAATTTAAATAAAACCTATGCTAAACCGCCGGCGGTTTTCGCTGCTAAACCGACACTAAACCACTATGTGGGCACACACCCTAAGTGTTGTGGCGTTTCAGAAAAAAACCTTTAATAGCCGGTGACCAACTCGCACGGGAGATTATAGACAGGTGGGTTCCTGGCAGCTTTTCAAAAATCCTGCCCTGGAGTTACAGGTCTTTGCCTATACTTAAAAGCAGGGAGAGAGAAAGAAGAGCACATTTTTTTTAATGATGCTAACATTAAGTGAATCAGAAATACACTCTATATATTCTTAATGTAATAAATTACTATTCTAGCTGCAAACGTCTGGTTTTTAATACAATATCTACAGTACATAGGTGTATAGAGCCCCATTTCCAACAACCACCACTCGAGTGTTTTAATGGTATTTTGTGTTTACTAACTGTGTAAGAAGGCTAATGGAGGTTTGGAAAACCCTAGAAAACCCTTGTACAAGTATGTTAGCACAGCTGAAAATGGTTTGGCTGATTAGAGAAGCTATAAAATTGACCTTCCTTTGAGCTAGTTGAGAATCTGGAGCATTACATTTGTTTGTTCTATGAAACTCTCAAAATCGCCAGAAAAAGAGAACTTTCATGTGAAACTCGACAGTCTATTCTTGCTCTTAAGGCCACTTCACGCGCTAGGATATCGTTAACGATATCGTTGAAACGTCACGGATTTGTGAACGTTCTAACGATATCGTATGTGCGTCCTTGCGTATAAATAAATCTATCGTTCGTCGTCCAATTAATGCTGCTTGAAGAAGCTACATCGTTCAGTGTGACACCTTTTTGAACGATGTAGTTAAAAAATCTCCAATTCTGCCGCTATAAAAGATCGCTTAGTCCTTGCTCTCCTATTTAACTGGTGCATTGCCAAATGGGATATCGTTAACGATATCCTTGTGTGTGACAACGCAGTAACGATGTCGGAACGATCAATGTCAAGTCGTCACTCTAAGGATATGTTTAACGATATCCTAGCGTGTAACGGCACCATTAGAAATTAAGGCTATTTCATGCGAGATTGTCAAGAAAGACATGATTACTTACCGGTAATTGTGTTTTATGGAGTCCACAACAGCACCCACATGAGAGAGGGGATCCGCCCACCAGGACAGGAAACCTACAGATAAAAAGGGGCGGTCCCCCTCGCTCCCTCAGTTTGTTTACAGAGTATGAGGGGAACCGCAGAGTTAAGAGAAGCATAACACATCTCAAAGAAACACTACAAGTACAAACCCAAGAAACCCCGGGCAAGGCCCAAGCGTTAAACACACACACACCAAATAACGTGACAAGGGAGGGAAGTGAGTGGGTGCTGTCGTGGACTCCATAAAACACAATTACCGGTAAGTAATCATGTCTTTTCTTCTCGCCACGACAGCACCCACATGAGAGATTTGCAGAGAGCAAGACTAGGGAGGGACAACAGTGCTGAGGACAGATCGCCCGAAAGCCAAATCAGAGTCAGAAGACAAATGCAAACGATAGTGGGAATAAAAGGTAGAAGGGGATGACCAAGTGGCAGCCTTACAAATAGCTTCAATGGAGACCGCAGCGCGCTCGGCCCGCGAAGAAGCCATAGCCCTAGTAGAATGCGCCCGCACCCCTTCCGGAGGACTGCGTCCCGTCACCGAGTAGGCCAAGCAGATGGCATCCCGGATCCATCTAGACAACGTGCTTTTAGTAACAGCAAACCCCCGACGAGGACCCTGAAAGGACACAAACAGAGCCCTACTCTGCCGATAGGGCCTAGTCCTATCAAGGTAGTGTAACACTAATCTCCTGACATCTAGCGTATGAAACCGTTGTTCCTCAGGAGAACCCGGAGTAGGAAAAAAGGAAGGGAGGAAAATCTCCTGACTCCGATGAAACCGGGAAGCGACCTTAGGGAGGTAGGAAGGATCCGGTTTCAAGACAAGCCTATCTGGCAAGATGGACAGAAATGGAGGATCTATAGACAAAGCCTGGAGATCACCCACCCGCCTAGCAGAAGTAAGGGCCACTAGCAGAGCCGTCTTGAGAGACAGGGACCTAAGGGAGGCTGCCTCAAGAGGTTCAAAGGGGGGCCCCATCAGGGCGTCAAGGACCAAATCCAAATCCCACGGGGCCAACCGAGCAACATGAACCGGGGTGCTACGCTCACAAGCCGCGATAAACCGCGACACCCATCTGTCACCCGCCACATCTGATCCATACAATGCCCCCAAGGCCGAAACATGGACCTTAAGGGTGTTGACTGAAAGCCCCAACTCCCGACCTTTCTGAAGAAACTCCAGAATAGAAGGGATGGGAACAAGTGGAGTAAAAGGAGCAGTATGGAAGTGAAGAAATTTCCGCCAGACCCTAGCATAAATCCGTGTCGTCACCTCCTTCCTACTCAAGAGAAGGGTGGAAATAAGCTGCTCTGAAAACCCACGCAATCTTAACAGGCTCCTTTCAAGTTCCAAGCCGTCAAGTGGAGCCCCTGCATCCGAGGGTGACGGCAAGGACCCTGAGAGAGCAGGCCTGGAACAGAAGGAAGCAGCCACGGGTCGGACACTGACATGGCTCTGAGCCAGGAAAACCACGGCCTCTTGGGCCAAAATGGGGCAATGAGAATCACCCTCGCCCCCTCGTCCCTGATCTTCCGGATGACTACTGGAAGCAAGTTCATGGGAGGAAACGCATAGGCCAGCCGAAAGGTCCAAGGGAACTGGAGGGAATCCAACAACTCCGGCTCGTCCGAGAAATCCAGGGAGGCAAACCGGCTGACTTGCCTGTTGGCCCTGGTTGCAAACAAATCTATTTCCGGAAGACCCCACAAGGCAACTATCTTCCGGAAGGTCCGACGGCAGAGGGCCCACTCGCCCTGATGGAGGGTATGGCGACTCAGAAAGTCCGCTGTTGAGTTGTCGACACCCCGGATATGGAGGGCCGAAAGGGACAACAAGTTGGCCTCCGCCAGGTTGAGGATAGCCATCGCAGTAGACAGCAGCGTCCGGGATCGAGTACCTCCCTGCTTGTTGATATATGCCACCGACGTGGTGTTGTCTGACAAGATCCGGACGTGCGACCCCCGCACCTGTGGGAGAAAATGAAGGAGAGCAAGGTGGATAGCCTTCAACTCCCGTACGTTGGAAGAATCGGAAGATTCCTCCGCCGACCATTGACCCTGAGCTAAACAGGACCCCAGGTGAGCCCCCCACCCATCTGGACTGGCATCAGTCAGAAGGATCTGAGAAGGCCGAACTACCCAGGGAACCCCCTTGAAAGGTGAAGCGGGTCTACCCACCAGGTAAGAGATTCCACAGCGTCCGGAGGCAAGGTAAGACGACCCTGAAGCCGACCCTGCAAGGCAACCTCCGCCAGCAAAACCGCCTGCTGCAAAGGCCGCGTATGAGACTGCGCCCATTGAACTGCCGGGATGCAAGACGAAAGGGAACCCAACAGGGACATGGCCTCCCGCAATGATAGGGAAGGGTGAGCAATAACCTGGCTGACCCTAGCCCTGATATGAGAAATCTTGTCTTCCGGAAGGAGGCAGAGCTGACTTACAGAGTCCAGAAGGAGACCCAGAAAAGATTGATGAGTCACGGGAGTTAGTCTGGACTTCCCCCAGTTGATGATCCAGCCCAAGTCCTGCAAAGATGAGATGACATGAATCACACGGGCCTGACACTGTTCGAAAGAGTTACCCACTATCAAAAAGTCATCCAAATACGGCACAATGAGCGTGTCCTGGTGCCGCAAAAAAGCCATCACCTCGGACATTAGTTTGGTGAAGACACGAGGAGCCGTGGAAAGACCAAAAGGCATTGCCGTAAATTGGAAATGTCGAGTCCGTCCCTCCCAGACGACTGCCACCCGCAGAAACTGCTGGTAATCGACGTGGATGGCGACATGATAATAAGCATCCTTGAGGTCCAGTACCGCCATGAAACATCTAGGGAATAATAATTTGATCGTGGAATTAATAGATTCCATTTTGAAGGACCGGACCGCCAGGAAGGAATTTAATTTCTTTAAATTAATTATGGTCCGAAAGGAACCATCTGGCTTAGATACCAGAAACAAGGGGGAGTAAAACCCCTTTCCTTCCTGGCCCACCGGAACCTCAACAAGAACACGTTTGGACAACAGGGATTGAATTTCCAGGACCAGGGCACGCTGATGATGCAACGGAGGGAGGTAAGGACAAACGAATCTGGAGGAGAACGGGCAAAGTCCAGAGTAAGACCGGAGGCAATCAACCTCAGAATCCAGGGACTAGAGGAGATAACAGCCCAACGATCAGAAAAAATCGACAACCTACCCCCCACAGGGAGATCCGCCCTAACGGTACTTTTTTCCAGGTTTAAAGGAGGAAGACCCCCCAAACAGGGCACCCCGTTGTTTACCCTCCTTGGGTTCCCAACGGTCCCGGTTCTCCTTATACGACCTCTTCTGGCCGAATGGACGTCTCCTGAAGGCTCTCCTATAAGACGGAACAGGAGGGTTAGGGAACCCCCTCTTACGGTCAGCTGCCTTAGCTAAAATATCATCCAAGTCAGGGCCGAAGAGGTACTCACCACGGAAGGGGAGCGTACACAACTTGGACTTGGATTGAGAATCGCCCTTCCACCCTTTAAGCCATAGGGCCCGATGAGCCGAGTTGGTCAGACCAGCAGACCGCGCTGCCAGGCGCAAGGAATCAGCAGACACATCCGCCAGATAAGCCGAGGCCCCACGGATCAATGGAAGAGATGACAGCAACTGGTCCCTGGGAACCCCTGACCTAATCTGATCCTCAAGCTGATCTACCCAGACCAACAGGGATCTGGCAGTACATGTAGCTGAAATAGCGGGTTTAAAGGCCCCTGTGCTAGACTCCCAAGAGCGTTTAAGCAACATCTCGGCTTTCCGGTCCAGTGGATCGGCCAGCAACCCTGCATCCTCTACCGGGAGGGTGGAACGCTTAGACGTGGAGGCCACCGCAGCATCCACCTTCGGGACCTTGGACCAAGTAGCTAAGTCCTCATCATCGAAGGGATATCTCCGCTTGGAAGAAGAAGGAAGAGCCCCACGTCTGTCCTGCTTATCCCACTCACGATACACCAGATCTTTGAGAGCCGCCACCACAGGGATAGCTCGCCTCTTCTTTTCCGCGAGGCCGGTGAACATGATATCCTGTGTTGAACGAGACTCCCTAGAATCAGGCACATCCATAGTGTGGCGGATAGACTTGACAAGGTTATCCACACTGTCCAGGGGAAAACAGGACCTTCCCTCATCATCCGATGAGGAAGAAGAAGCAGGAGAAGCTGACGGGGACCTAAATACACCCTGAGATCTAACCGGGCTACCGTCCGGAGAGGACACACCAGGGGACACATGCTTCCTAGCCCTGGAGGAACATGGCCGAGCCAAGGCCACCTCACTGAAGGACAACAATTCCTCCCGGATCATAGAACGAATGTCCATCGTTTTAACAGAGGACTCCTCCTGCAGGGTCTGATTTATACAGGCTTGACACAGACGCTTCACATATGCCTCAGGAAGGGGCTGTGCACACAAAGCGCATTCTTTATGCTTTAGCTTTTTGCCCTTCTTAGCCTAAGAAAATAGAAAGGGAGGAGATCAGCAGAGGCGCAGAGAACACACACATTCACCCCGTGAGTTGTGCATACTGACCGGTTCAGGAGGTGTAGGACCAGCCTGTGATGGTTGACCTGTCTTATTCCGGTCACATCTGTCAGCAGACCCAGCTTCCTTGCTGCGTCCACTGCCACCACGAGTTTTGCTGGATGGCTGTAAGCTAGCGTCAGGCTGCTGCAGCCCCTCTGCCCCAGGAGACGACATCACAGGGATCAACTCCACCAACGGCGCTGCTGCCGCACTGTGTCTATTATCACCCGGGCTGGGGCCACCTCCCCGGCCGCCCGGAAGCAATCGCACTACTTCCGGGTTAGAAGCGCTTCCAGCTACTGCGCAGGCGCCGGCGCGGCCCGGAAGCCGGCGCAGGGATCCGAAGGCGACCGCCGCGGCCACAGGCTCCCCACACTCCCCAGAGAGAGCCCGGACTCCACCGCGCCAACACCCCGCCCCATCACCGGGAGACACGGACCCGCCCACCACTGGGCACGGCCCCCATCCCCCCACGAACCGGCGGCAAAATGTCCGCGCCACAGAGCCCTAGCCCCCCCCCAGGAAGCGCGGGTGCTGCCACCGCAGGAGACAGCCCGGAAAAGGCCTGTCACATACATACCTCTGGGCCCCCAAGCTGCCCCTGGTCACCGTGGATGAATGCAGGTTGTCCATACTGCACCGCGCTCCCACGAGTCAGGGTGGGTACCCAACGCTGACAAAGTGACATCCTAGTCAGCCGAGGGGAGAGCCGGAAACCGGACTTCCCGACGCTGCTTCTGGAGTTCCAGGCCCTGCCGTTCTCAAAGATACCGCACAGAGGCTGATTGAACCCAGGTAAGCCTTATTGCTGCAGGTTCCCATCAGGACAGGAAACCAAACTGAGGGAGCGAGGGGGACCGCCCCTTTTTATCTGTAGGTTTCCTGTCCTGGTGGGCGGATCCCCTCTCTCATGTGGGTGCTGTCGTGGCGAGAAGAAAACTGAAGATTTCCTACAATGGTGTGTACTACTCCCTTCGGAGGAGAGCACAAACAGGCTCTAACCAGAGTAGAAAGAGAAGTGGGAGGCCCCGCTGTACAACTGAGCAACAAGACAAGTACATTAGAGTCTCTAGTTTGAGAAATTGACGCCTCACAGCTCCTCATCTGGCAGCTTCATGGAATAGTACCCGCTAAAGGTCTGCAATGCTATAATTGCTGCAAAGGGAGCATTCTTTGATGAAAGCAAACCCTATAATGAGGGAAATGTAGCAAAAAGATGTGCCAAATTCATAAAAGGTGCACACTACTTAATTTATTCAGTGCATCTTTTTAGTGGTGTGTGTCACACCAGGAAAGTTTCTCTAGTCAAGGTTTGGATGAACATTTCTGGCATAAGAAACGTTGCCTATTTTGAAGAATTTGGTGTCTGGGCATAGCCACACCATGTCCCTCACCACCACCCAATATGGCAGAGGTGCCCGAGACTCATATTGAAACGCCAAAAGTCACAATTTTTTGTGACTATTCAAAGTGCTAAATGACAGTTTCCTGGGAATTTATTTATTTATTTTTTTAATTGGGTCAAAAGATTTTATTTTATGCCTAATTCATGAACTACATTTTGAAGAATTGGAGAAAAAAAAACAAGGCAAAAAGACAAAAGTGACTTCACGAAATTGCAAGCAATGAATCGTGCCCTAAAGTTTTCCCCCATATTGTGTTCAGCGTCAGCTTTGGGAGATCTGCATTCGTGGGGGCGGGGTCGTAACAATCCCGATAGTAGAGGTCAGAATAGTTTTTACTATTCGGATATTCTCCTGAATACTGAACATAATGCAAGTCAATGGAGAACTCAGATATTTGTCTGGGGTATTTTCCAGAAAAATATTCGAGTTCTCCATTGACTTGCATTATGTTCAGTATTCAGAACGAATATCTGAATAGCAAAAAGTATTCCGTTAGAATAATCTGAACGAAAATTTTTCACTACTCGTTCATCACTACTCACGATATATCTGTGTGTGTATATGTATCATAGCCCTGCCCTGGGACTAAATGAGGGCTGCAGCCATGAGTGTGTGTATGTATCATAGCCATGCCCACTCCACATAGCCATGTCCACTTCACATAGCCACACCCACTCCACATAGCCATGTCCTAGAATTATGTGGAGGTTGGGGGGGAACTATGACAGGGATATGGCTACGAAGGGCAGAGTTAGGAAGAGGTGAGGCTATGTGTAAAGGTACCGTCACACGCGGCAATATTGCTTGCAATTTCACTGGCAATTTGCTGGTTGCAGTGAAATCATGGAGACATTGTTCCATTTGTACACAACAACAAAATAGAACAATGTGTTCATGATTTCACTGCAACCAGCAAATTGCCAGTGAAATTGCCGCGTGTGACGGTACCTTTAGGCATGTTTCACACAACCGTGCAACACATGGACGTGTGAGACAGGCTGTAATTGAGGGGGACATGTGTCACACGTGCTGTTCGTGTGCTATCAGTGGAGAGCACATGGACAGCCTGTCATTGTATACTCACCTGCCTCCAGCGCTGCATGCTCCCCTTACTTCTGGCCAACTGTTGGGCTCAGTGAAGTCAATATTAGATGAGTCTAATGATCGGCCACAGAAGTGAGAGGATCAGGCAGCACTGCAGGCAGGTGAGTATAAAATCTTTATTTTAAAGCTTTAAAGTTTTGGCTCTGGTCTGGGCACACGGATGTCACACAAAGGACAGCCGTGTGCAGGGCAAAAGCGGTGGGTGCTGCTGGCAAAATATGGACTTGTCGGCGTGTGGAGCACATGGACACGCATCTGCTCCACACGAAGACTCGGTCCATGCCGAATAACGTGTGAAGGGGGCCATATAGAATATTGTGTCGGCATGGACTGTATATGTGCTGGAGGCCTGGATGTGTGAAACACGCCTCAGAGCTAAGCTATGAAGGGATGGGGCTATGATACACACATATGTGGCGCCCCTCCGGGTAAACCGCCACCAGAGGTACTGCACTTCTGCGGTTAGGAAGTGTAGTGCCCCTGTTCTCCAGGTGTTGGGATGGTATGGTTGCGCCACAACACAACACACACACACAGTGACGGCCCCTGGGTCAATGGGTGGACCGTGAGGGAGGACCCAGGCCACAAAAGGGGAACGGGACATTGTTAGAGACGTTAGTTGAGTGGTAGTCGGGAGGGTAGAGGCGGTGTGGTGCGACTCCCGCGGGTTGAAGCTACACAACCATGCTCGCCTGCGGGAGGGAGAGTACTGACCAGTAGAGAAGAAGAGAAGAGCCCTAAGGGTGCGGACGAGGCATTGACCCCGTATGCCTGAATCTGACAAGACAGAGGAGTTGGTGGAGGACACAGGAACCGGCCCTGCAGATGGTGCAAAAGCTTCAAGCCCGAGACGAAACCGGAGGTCTCAAACCCCTAACGGGAGCTGTGGCCGAAACACCGACACATCTTGAGGTAAGGTAGCCGAACTAGAGAGCAGCTCCCTGGAGAGTGACCTAATGACGCCCAGGACCTACAAGAACCCATGGCTACCGATACCTGAGCTCTGTGCTGCGGAGGGCGTTGAGACCTTGGGGAGCAGAGTGACGACCCGCTCAACTCAGATGGAAGAAACCTCTTATAACGCCGAAAGACGAGACCCACCAGAGACTGTAACACCAAGAAAGTAGAGTAAGGGCACCAACTGTGGCTTGACTGTACCGACCTGGCTCTGGAGAAAGAGCAAAAGTACTGGAGACTGGCAGAGAGTGTACCCGGCGGCCATGTTTAACACCTGAAGTAAAAGTAACGGAAGTGCACCTGTGGTGTGAGACTTTTATTGATGGCGACCATCTGCTGCAGAGGCTGCCTGAAACATTGAGGGTACTGCAGACCTAGTGACCAACTGCCGAGGTATGAGCCGGGGGAAGACCACTCCACTGCCCTGGGGATTGCGCTCCGCCTGCGGGACTAAGCTGCCGGTCATCATCCCCAAAGGTTCTCCAGCATCGGCGGAGGAAACAAGAAGTGAAGACGTGAGAACTAGTAACTGCCCTGTACCGAGTCTTCTCTGACCCTGGAGTGGGCGTGTCACATACATTACCATATATGGGTGATATTACCATATATGGGCATTACACCTGGGCAACATTGGGCTCTTCAGCTAGGATATATATATATGCCATATACCAGGATGAAGGACATATATAGCAAGAGGAGGAGCATATATACCAGAATGGGTACATCATATATTTTTTTTAAATTAGATGTTTTTATTATGATTATTCGCCAAACAGAAATACAATATATTGTATCTAATTTGCACATAAGCTTTTAACATTATATCCCAAACTCCCCTTACAGAATATAACCCCAACTTCCCTTCTCCCCACTCCCTTCCCTCTATAGACAGCAAAAAATCGCATCTGGTATCCATGTCCCTACATATACAGTGTTACCAAATATAATGACATTCGACAAACAGTATTATTAATCTATTGTAAAGCTTGAGAACTTGCTTCGTATTCATAAGTTGACTTTAAAGAACAGTAAATCCCATAAGTTATACACATATTCCCTTCCATCGCGCCCAGAGTTGTTCAAATGTCATCAAAGCTTCTCTCCTCCGGTATATACCCTCTTCCAGACTAATGGTATATTTCACCTGTTGAACATATTCCTTCCTAGAGAGGGGCTCGGTCCTGATCCAGCCCCTAGCGATTAATTTCCTAGCCATATATAACAGTCTGGCTATTGCTATCTTCTCAGCACTGGTAACCTGTATGTCTTCCACATATCCCAACACACATACTAGTGGGTTTCTAGGCACCAAACAATCATACTTTCCTTCAATCACTGCAATCACTACCATCCAAAAGGCCTGTAGCCTCGGACACTCCCACAGCATATGTATAATTCCTGTATTCTCATTCTTACATTTTGGACATTCTGACGTGTCTCTCATCCCAATCTTGTATAAAAATTCCGGCGATCTGTATACTCTGTGAATGGTGTACAACTGCGAAAGTCGTCCCGGCTCACTCAGTGATAGTTTTGGTACATACTCTAAAACCGACTCCCATATCTCATCCTCCAGCACTCCAAGTTCCTCTTCCCATTTACTCCGAGCGCCCACCGGATGCTTCAGTAGGAATGTATGTAAAATATCTTTGTATATGGTGGTAATTACCCCCCTCTTAGTCCCCTCCATACAAATATAGTCAAGGACTATATCTTTCTGTACCTGGAGTCCAGTTTCCCGTCTCTGCCTTCTGAGTGCATTTTGGATCCTGAGATATCTATATCTATCTAATTCTAGAATGTCAAATTCTTCCTTCAGTACATCAAACTCTTTCAATTGTTGATTCACCAGTAGTTGCGTCACGTATTGTATTCCTTTGGCACACCAGTCTTTCCAATCCCCAAGTTTGTATAATTCACTCAGTTTTTCATTCAGCCAGATGGGAGTGTATATTGTCAGGCCAGAAACTCCTCTTATTCTCTTGACTGTGGACCAAGTTTTATGTATTAAACACAGAGTGGGGAATTTCCCTCCCAACCAGTTAAATCTACCTGTTTCCAATCCCTGAACCAAAGGACTTCTTCCAACAAAATAGGTCAGTACTGCCTGTATTGAACCACCCCCTGTCTCCGTAGACCAGCCTCTCAGATGCTGACTCTGAGACGCCAAAAAATATATCCGTGGGTTAGGCAGCGCCAACCCCCCCTCTTCCTTGGACCTTTGCAGAATCTCTAGCTTGATCCTGGGTTGTCTTCCCCCCCAAACCAAGTCTCTAAAGAGGGAGTTGAGTTTCTGGAAAATACCCCCCGGAAGCCATATTGGTGAGTTGTGAAGTATATACAGGAGCTTAGGCATGAGTATCATTTTAGTCAGGTTGGCCCTGCCCACCACCGAGAGACGCAGCCTGCACCAAGTCTGGGTCTTATCCCTAAGTTTAGCCAGGAGCGGCATCAGATTCAGTTTCATGTAGTTTTCTATTGGCAGTGCAACCTGTACCCCCAAATACTTAAATTGATCAACTAGTCTCAATTTAGTACACCCCAATACTTTCCTGTCCACCACGTTCTCCCTGTCTATCATCATTAAGTTGGATTTTCAGCCTGGACAGTTTCCCAAATTTCTCAACCTTCCTCACTGCCTGTTTCAGGGAGTCTAGGGGGCCCCGGAGAAACAAAAGGATATCGTCCGCATAAAGTGCAACTTTTTCCTCCACCGGCCCAAATTGAAACCCCTTAATCCCAGCTGCCCCTCGAATATGAGCAGCTAAAGGTTCCAAAGCCAGGGCAAACAAAAATGGAGAGAGAGGACAGCACTGCCGTGTCCCTCTATTTAGAAGAAATTTCTCTGATCTCTCTCCATTTACCCTGATTCTCGCCGCCGGAGAGGAATATAGCAGCCTCACCCATGATATAAATACCGGACCGAAACCCATCCGTTCAAGAACCAACCAGAGATAGTCCCACTCCACACTGTCAAACGCCTTATGGGCGTCTAAGGATGCCACCGCTCTATAGCCAGCATTATCAGCAGGTAATTGAATATTTAAAAATAACCTTCGCAGATTAATAGCTGTGGATTTGTTAGGCATAAATCCAGTCTGGTCCGGGTGCACCACAATGTGGATGACCCCGGCCAGCCTGGCCGCCATCACTTTAGCAAGTAGCTTGGCATCCACCGACAGTAGTGAAATGGGCCTATAGGATTCCGGCCTGCGGGCGTCTTTGTCTTCCTTAGGGAGTACCACTATCGCCGCCTCCCTCATAGATTCGGGCAAACATCCCTCCCCCAGTGCCCCCCAAAAACCCCACAAAGCCTAGGCAGGAGCACATCCTTAAGCTGCTTGTATACCTCCACTGGTAATCCGTCTACTCCCGGGGCCTTATTATTTGACATAGAGGCCAGTGCCGCCTCCAATTCCTCTATAGTCAAAGGAGCCTCTAGACTATCTCTGTCTACCACATTAAGTTTCATCAGGTTAGCCCCCACCAAGAAGGCTGTAATCTCATCCTTAGATGCATTCAATGTAGAGGAATATAGGTTCGTATAAAACTGTTTACAGATATTTAGAATGCCCCCTGTGTCAGTGACTAGTGTACCTCTTTCATCTATCATACTATGCACAAAAGACGACTCTCTCTGAGCAGCAGCCACCAACGACAGTAGGTGACCAACCCTTTCCCCTTCCTCATAAAACTTCATTCCCTGAAATTCCTGTCTTCTCCTAGCATTCCTCAGGGAGAGTTGATTCAATGCCTCCTGCGCTCTCTTCAACCGTATTTGCGCCCCCGGGGTGGGCTGACCAACCGCCTCCTGCTCCGCAACCCTCAACTCATCCAATACCTGCCCCTCCTCTCTCCTGGATTCAGATTTACACCTAGAGATATCCCGCATGAATAATCCCCTAAGGAAAGCCTTCATGGCATCCCACACCACACCCAATGATGTACTCCCCTCATTCTCCTGAAAATACACCTCTATCTCTCCTCGAATTCTCTCCATGTCTATAGATCTCAACCATGTCGGGTGTACCTTCTATTCCCTCCTATTGCCTCCCCGTGTCCGATCAGTGTGTAACACCACCGCCAATGGTTTATGGTCCGATGCTATTCTGGGCAAGTACTCCACTTCCTGCACCCAAGAGTCCAGTAACCCATCCCCCAGAGCAAGGTCTATGCATGACATGGTCCTGTGTGAGGATGAAAAACATGAGAAACCCCGCACTTCAGTATTCCTCACCCTCCACAAATCGACCAATCCTAATTCCCGTACGTGTTTCGCAAATGCTGTATCCACTTCTCCCCCCGGCACCCTTCTACTAGATCCACATTTATCCAGCTCTAAGTGCATAACATTATTCATATCCCCGATAATCAAAATTGGGATCCCCACCGTGTGTCTAGTTAGTGCTAAGACCTCCTGAAACTTTGTCCCCACGCACCTCCACCTCTTCATACGGCACTGAGGCATGTACCAGGACCGAGACCCCCCTTGCATAACTAGAATACGTGCCGTGATACGCCTGCCTGATCCATTTCCTAGCCAACACACTAGTTCTCTCTTTAACTAGGTGTGTTTCCATCAAACATAATATAGAAGGTTTAAAAGAAAGAGCATGGAGTAGCACCGCCGCCCTTTTAACTCTGTCTGCAAGTCCCCGAATATTCCAGGCAATTACTTTAATTGTTTCAGCCATCTCACATCATATGACATATTCCACATCACATAGAACCTTGCAATGAGCTGTCTACCCCTCCTTCCCCCCCCCCCACCCATCCGAACATATCCCCCCAACTCCCCCAAGCTCCCTCCCACCATCCATTCCCCCTTCCCTAAATTCTCTTCTCTCTATTCGAGAGTGGGTAAAATCACCCAACCAGCCCCACCCTATCTAACTACCACTAGGCCTAACTCCGCTTTAGTACGGAAATCTAGAATAGATCAATACTCTTTCCCACTATCCCCCTCCCGCCTTTAGTAAACAATTGCGGAAAAATACATTTCCTTACAAATATGTTCTAAATAAGCTCTGTGAGCCCGCCGCAGCCTCTTAGTCCAGCAGCATGTCCACTAGAGAAAGTTTATCCCAGTCACTCAAATGGACTGGTCAGTCAGAACCGAAAAAACAAGAAAAACTTAAGGAAAGAATCACACTGGTGATAATTGTCTGTCCACCATCACTCAGCCAGCCCCCTGTTCTCGCAACTTTTTGGCGTTGCGGTCAATCCAGTCCATGGCATCTTCCGGAGTCTGGAAAAACTGTACTCTGTCAAATGCAGCCACCCTCAGCTTGGCCGGATACAACATGGAGTACACCACTCCTAATCCTCTCAACCTTTTTTTGACCTCTGCAAAAAGCATCCGCATTTTCTGAACCGTTGGGGAGTAGTCTGAATAGATGGAAACACTCTGACCATTGATTGTCATATCTTTAGCAGTCCTTGCCTTCCTGAGAATGGTGTCTCTGTCCCTGTAATTTAGTATTCTGGCTAGAATAGCACGGGGAGCCATACCAGGAGGCTGGGGTCTCATCGGCACTCTGTGCGCCCTCTCTACCACAAACACCTTAGAGAGGGCTTCCGCACCAATTTTTTGTAACAGACAATTTTCTATAAATTCGGTGGGGTTAGCGCCCTCCGCTTTTTCCGGAACCCCCACTAT
This sequence comes from Allobates femoralis, assembly GCA_033576535.1. Lineage (NCBI taxonomy): Eukaryota > Metazoa > Chordata > Amphibia > Anura > Aromobatidae > Allobates > Allobates femoralis. Next base: position 325,360,524 of record JARQOC010000003.1, read on the forward strand.
CTTCACATTATTTCTCCGTGAGCGGTTCTCAAGATCGTCATTTTTGGCTGTAACATCTGCAAGCTGTTTTTGGCATTGAGCATGGGACTTTTGTAGGTTCACTTTATGGTCTTCAGTATAAACCCACTCTTTCTTCAACTTCACCAGCTCTAACATCTGCTTTTTTCATAGCTGCTTTCATCTGGGTCATATCTGCTTGCATTCCCTGCATCTGTTGGGTCAGTGTATTAAGAGTGTCTTTAACATATGCCACAATCTCAAGGCTACACACAGTGCTGCAGAGCCAACCATTAAAGATGAATGGTTGGCTCTGCAGCACTGTGTGTAGCCTTAACTTGTGCACTGCCAGCCCCTGCTTCTGCACTGGGGCAATCAGGAGGATCATTTATTCCCTCCATGGGGTCTTCCTGGGCTTGCTCATACTCTCCCCCATCCTCTTCCACCACAGTCTCCAGCTCCCCGCTCCCTGGTGCGCTCCCCTCCTTCTCCTCTTCCCTTGCAAACCTTGCCAGGCGGGCGGCCGCCGCCATTCTCCTAGCGCATGCCGTGTTCTCCTTCACCACCTCCTCCAGCACCTCGGCGCCATCTTGCATGCGGCCGCTCTCCACCGTTCCGGCGTCTTTTGCCTCCTACGGGTCATGTGCACGGCCCGCTCTTTCTCAGCAACACCCCCGGGGTCTGTGGATGTTCCTGCTGCTGGCTCCGGTAAGCGGTGTACTCCACAATGCGGCGGTCACAGGCTAAGGGTAGTTTTGCAGGCGGGAGAGCCCCAGTCTGCGACCGCTCACATAGCTGGCTAGGCCACACCCCCCGGTTACATCATATATACCAGGAGGAGGAGCATATAAACCAGGATGGGGGCCATATATATATGTCAAGATTTGGGACATACATAGCAGTTTGGGGGGGGACATATATACCAGGATTTGGCCATATATAGCAAGATGAGGAACATATTTACCAGTATGGGAATCATATATACAAGCATAGAGACATATACAGGAATGGGGGCCATATATACCAGGATTTGAGAACGTGACTCACCCGGCCAGGGTACTCAGATCTCAGGCGCAGTCTGGAGGTCACGTGTGGCTGCCTGAGGTTGTGGCCCTGGTGGTCAATGAGTAAGGGAAAAATAAAATAAAGTTTGTTCGTGACGCCACCTGCAGTACCTGGTGAGATGTCACCAGCGCTGCCACAGTCCTCCGGAGGTCAGTGGTATTGCGGCTGAGATGATTTAGTCCTCCGCAGGCAGGACTGGACCTCCGGGGCAGGACATCTGTTGAAGGAATGAGTTCATGCAAGGAAAGATGTAGCAGAGTCAAAAGTCACTTCACCGGGTACTTTAATGGAACTTTTGCAGAGTCATTACAGTTCACAGTGCGGTTGGATGTTACAACGACAAGTGGCTACGGGTGGCTGCAAGCGGATCTCTGGTAGATAGACGGAACCCCCTTTATGTGCCTTTCTTGTTCCTTTGCTTCCCTGCTTCCCAGTAGCTGTATGAAGCCTGACCTCATGTAGAGTAAGTCTGACCTCCTGCTGCTTCTCTTTCCTTCCCTTGCTCCCGTCGGGTAAACCTTCTGTTGAACACTGCGGCCCTTTGGGCACTGCGACTCTTTGCACAACAGTTAGCCAGCCATGTTTGGTCCCCTCTAATGGTCGCTTGGGAATCAGGGCTGTAGCTGGAGATACCCCCGTGCTGCAGATTTTCTGTGGCCTTAAAGGTTCCACAGGTGCGGGCTCCATTACCCGGTTTCCTTCTTTGAGCGAACTCCCTCCGAGCTTCTTGCTCCCTTCTCCGTTTCTGGGATCTGTTCTGCTGTCCTTGGGTCCCTCAGCTGAGGAGACCCTCCTTCATGCCTCAGGCTCCCTGCCTGAACTTCGCTATCTCTCCAACCCAGAGGCAGATACCTGAAGCCTAGGCAGGCTCCGGTCAAAGACCTGGAGGACAAGACCTCCTTTGTCCTAAACTCCGCTTAGCTCTACCGTGTTTTCCCGAAAGACCCTGTCTTACATTTTTTTGGGGGCCAAAAGTGGCCCCCGGTCTTACTTTCGGGGGTAGTCTTATATTGGGTGCCCCAGCAGTGTGGCCTACAGGCCCCCTCCTGCTGGCACACTGCGGGAGCGGGTCGCACGTCACATGCGCCCGCTCATTAGATATGCACTGCATCCCCCTGTCAATCAGCGACAGGGGGAGCAGTGCATTATATATATGGGCCCCCCTCCTGCTGACACACTACCCCCCCAGTTGGTGTTCTGAGGCCCCCCCTGCTGCTGCTGCTGCTGCTCACATCTTACCCTCCAGGGTCTTCTTGCAGCAGCCAGCGCGTCGGTCCTCCGTCCTCGGCTGTCTCCCGGATCATGTGACCCGTCGCAGCGCATGACATCATCGCGACTGCGACCGGCGGGTCACATGATCAGGGAGACAGCCGAGGACGGAGGACCGACACGCTGGCTGCTGCAAGAAGACCCTGGAGGGTAAGATGTGAGCAGCAGCAGCAGGGGGGGCCTCAGAACACCAACTGGGGGGGTAGCGTGCCAGCAGGAGGGGGCCCATATATAATGCACTGCTCCCCCTGTCGCTGATTGGCAGCGGGATGCAGTGAATATCTAATGAGCGGGCGCACGTGACGTGCGACCCGCTCCCGCTCTCCCACCCCCCCCCCCCCCCGCTAGGGGCCTTACATTAGCCCCCCCCCGGTTGTAAGGCCTTATATTCAGGGGAGGCCTTACATTAGCAGGCCCCCCCTTTACCCCTAGGCGGCCTTACAATCGGGGGGGGTCCTACTTTCGGGAAAACACGGTAGCTCCCCCTGGAGGTCACTATATACCCTCCCGGGTTCCCTCCCACTGCCTGATCTAATGTGGGATGTGGGTTTAGGGTTCCGCCTACCAACCATCCATCTACTTTGCAGCTGGGGTGACTGCACCTCTTTTACGGGTGTAGTACCCCTCTGTGGCACCTACATAGTGGGGCGCCACATACCCCCTTGATGGAATATAGTCGTCCGCGAGTATCAACACTTGTCTACGGGAAGTGAAAAACATTTTTATACATTTATCAACGGGTAACTATTTACAATTTAAGAAGGCTTAGGTTTCTTAACAATCTGGGGAGGCTCATTCTTAGAACGTTTCACATATAAAACACATTATTACACAGACATTGCAGCAGTTAATATTTAGACTCCACAGTCCTTGGGCCACCTGTCGACAAAGTTGTAACTCTCTGGTTTATCTATAATGGTACCTTTACACGCCGCTACTGGATGGTGGCAACAACCGGGTACTTCACGTGCACGAGCACGCACAAACGGTTGCAAACAGTAATTGCACCACCTTTACACGCCGCAACAAGGTGCGCTACAGTAGGTTACATCTATCTCTAGATACACCGCCGGGTGTCTCAAGTTACCTTCTGCCGAACACCTTACCTCATTTACACACCGCTACAACAAGCTAATATGGGCGGCCCTGGTGCAGCAGGGACAACACATAGGCGTGCCACAATTGTGGATTACGAGACGTCCGTACGCTGATAGGACAAAGCAATAACATTATGATTGGCCAGGCAGCGCAGGAGGCTGATTAATACATGACGCTCGAGCAATTGTGTAGTGTGACTGGTCAGCTCCTTAAATATGCCGCCCTATGCAGCAACAACCAATCGTAATGCAGGAGCTTCCTCCAAAGATCGCTGAAGGGGGGTGGTTTCCCGGAGGCTGTGTCACGCCCCAGGTACATACCAGGTACATAGCATGGTGTAGAAACAACCCTTCTGTTATTTCTTTACACGCCGATACAGGTCGCTACAATCGCCTGGGTAGCCACCTGTTTCAGGGCAGTGCTCGGAAACAGGTGCCGCTACTGGCGGGTGGCTACAACAATCTTCACACGCCGCTACCACGGGTTGAATTGGCGGTGCAAGATACATTTCTCTCATGTACCCGGTTGTTGCCACCATCCAGTAGCGGCGTGTAAAGGTACCATTACTCTGCACACAGACACTTTATTCACTTGGTCCAACGGGACCGGTACTAAATATGCGGGCCCAGCGGTAATCTCTAGTCCAGCACAGTACAGTGTCGCTGCTCACACAGCACACATCATTAAACAAAGGGGCAGTTCAAATATAAAAGTCATTGGGTTAAACGGGGACACACTCTTCAATCAAAGGAAATGATAAAGGGACATGGTTGCTGAGTAGGTGAGGGGCTATCTACATGGGCAATGTCTCGCAACAGGAGCCTATTGCAAAAAGTAAAGTCATTATTCAACACGGGCGATCCTCATAGCAAACCAGCCTAGCGGGCCGGGGTAACGCTCGTATGTCACCTGCTCGCCTCTATACAGGCCGCGCCGGGGATGTCCTTTCTGCAGGAATGACTCTACATCCCACCGGGAGAAAAAGATATCATCAATTAGTCCAGGTTCTCGCAAGAAGCCCCATCCATCTTCCTGGTACACAGAGATGACAGTTCCAGTTTTAAGCAGTTCAATGTTAAGTGGGGGCTGAGCTCTGGCTTCATTTCGTAGTCTCCTGGTGGCTTGTTCCCGTTGATACCAGTCCTCTCGCTGCCGTTGCATCGCCACCTGGTCTCTCTCATCCATGGCTGGCTGGGTGCACGGTAGCGACTGGTACTGCGGGGGTGGCGAGCTGTTGCAGGAAACCTTTGTCTCTGTGGAGCTTAAGATGGCAGAAACTCCTCGCTGGTGCCGCTGCAGAACTGCAGAGGGCGACTGCGGCATTCAAGAAAAGGTTTACCCGAAGGGTACAAAAGGGAGAGGAGACTGAAGCTAGAAATAGCAGGAGGCTAGATCATCTACAGGAGATCCGGCTTCTTAACACTGGAAACAAGAAAGAAGGAAAGGAACATAAAGGAGGGTTCCATCTCAAGCAAGAAATCCCAATTGCAGCCTTAGAGCATTCGCCAGTTTACCATCTGACCAACCGTTGAACTGTAAGGGCCACTTTACACACACCAACTTATCTATCCAACTTCTGACCAACTTGCTGGTTGCAATGAAATCATGGACACATTGTTCAATTGTACACAGTCACAAAATGGAGCAATGTGTCCATGATTTACCTGCAACCAGCAAGTTGGTCAGAAGTTGGACAGATAAGTTGGTGTGTGTAAAGTGGCCATAAAGCTGAATGAAAGTGTTCAGGTAAAGTTACCCGGTGAAGTGACGTTTTGACTCTGCTGCATCCTTTCAAATATAAACTGTTTCAGATGCCCTGAGGAAGAAAAACTTGAAACGTACGTTAGCTGGAGGGGTGAGGAGCCTGTGTCACAGAACAGCGTGTAGTGCAGCCTGGAACTTAAGGTAATTGCAGCAGGAATCTAAATTGGTGTACTGTTGGGGGTCCCTGGTCTGATTATTTACTGGGATATTGAAAGTGCCCCCATGAATGAGTTTGCTGGTTCTAGGTGAGGCAAGGTGGTGATTTGACACTGATATATACATTAATATATAGCCATCTGATAACTATTATTACATATGAGCACCCTTATATACTGTAGTTTGCTAATGAGAGGTATTTTTGAAGACATTTTTACATTTTTATACAGTATTGCCTATAACTTTTATGGTACCTTGACAGATGTATTAAATTTCAATTTTGAATATTAATAAATAAAGATATTTAATTGTTAAAGAGATAGTAGTTTCATTTATCTTCCGTTGGATCAATGGGAGATTGTGGTTTTATTTATATATGAGTGAAACCTCAGATAATTGGACAGTTGATTATATTATAAACTGTTTCATTACAGAATTACTGCCCCGGTGGTCCAGTCCCACCTGCGGGGACTATTCTATCCAAGCTGCAATACCACCGACTTCCGGAGGACTGCGGCGGCGCTGGTGAACATCACCAGACTCAGCAGGTGACGTCACGAAGACAAATACTTGTAAATAATCCCCTGTAAATACAATTCCCCCGTAGGAATTTCCGGTTGACCCCCAGGGCCACGGCCTCGGGATGGCCACCCGTGACTTCCCAGACTGAGGAGAGCCCGAGAGCTGAGTACCCCACAGCCCTGGGTGCGCGTCAACTTCTGGCGTCACGAACAAGATCCCATGCCCAGTACCACCGGGTACTGTGTGCTTTGAATTGGACTGAAAATTGATTTTTATTGACTTTGCCCGGTGCCAAGATAGATTCCTGCTATTGCCGCGTGGGGACCCAAGATGGCGCCGACGCCATGGAGTAAACAACATGTGCAGGCCCGGGGAAATGCCTCAGCCCCTAGAAGAAGGAGGGCCTGGCTAGAGGCGCGAAAAAAAGTGGCCGCTCCAATTGCCATCAATCAGGGGGGCGGCCCACAGGAAGTTCCAGGGGAATGGCCGCCCATTACTGTACAAATGCCATCAGACTTCTACATACCCGGCAGCATGGCAGCACCCCGATGGAAAGACGTCGTCCGCGAGCTGGAGGAGCAGACCCGTGCCGAGCGAGGCAATTCGGCAGCTGTGTCCCTACTCACGCTGGAGGGGGATGCAGACTACTGGCGTGAAGCTTTCACCTGGCTCGGCAGGAGATGGAGCAGATGATAGCATGGGTGTGCGGGAGATGGAGTGCGGAGAGGACGTAAGAGTTGTTGGCAAGAGGGACGACCTGTGAGGTGCGGGAAGCAGAAGTCGCCGTCCGAGCCGTGGAGAAGTACAAAGCCTCCCTTCCACCCCCAGCAGAGACCCGGGACATGGGGACGCAGACTGAACCCCTGACACCAGCACCATCACCGCCCTAAGCCAGCAGCAGTCCCCAGCTGGAGACTGCATTTGTATCAGCACCAGAGCGAATCCTGCTGGACGTGGACATAGAGGACCTATACGAGGAGCCACAATACCACCGACCATAGGCGCACCCAAGGGGGGGACCTACGTGTCTGGACCCCCCCTTTGGACGGCCCTGAGAAGTGGTGCAGTACACAAGGAGCTGGGCCCCTATGTCAGGAGACAGGAACAATTACACAGCACCCAAGGGCCTACAAAAGAGGCTGCTTTTAGGGGGGCTTTGCTCCCCCAAACCCCCCCACGGGGGCTTTGCCCCTCGGAACCCCACTTGGGGATTACACCCCTCTTTCAGGGCCGGTGTGTGTTTCTTGGACCCCTACCTTGGGAAATTTCTGGGTGCGCCACTGCCACCGACCACCGGAGGACTGCAGCGGCGCTGGTGAACATCACCAGACTCAGCAGTGGCGTCACAAAGACAAAGACTTGTAAATAATCCCCTGTAAATATTATTCCCCCGTAGGACTTTTCAGTTGACCCCCAGAGCCACGGCCTCGGGATAGCCAACCATGAAGACTGAGGAGAGCTCAAGAGCCGAGTACCACACAGCCCTGGGTGTGCGTCAACTGGCTATCAGACCTGACCTTCCTGCCTGCCTTCCCAGCACCGTCTGACTAAAGCTTTTCCTCCCACTACCCTATCCTAGGCTCCACCCCCACCCCCCTGGGACCTACTAAATTACCGGCCCCCCCTATTCTAAGTGGTGTGGTCCTAAGTGGGTGTGAGTGCAGTCTCCACAGGTTTAACCCTGAACCGACAACTTTACAGGGGGGAAAACACATTTCATATTAAAAGTGCAATACTACCCTGTGACGCCTAGCCGCAGGGGCGCCACATATATAGAATACCGGGGTTTGGAACATGTATCAGGATGGAGGCATATTATTTTTAAAGCATGTGAATTCCATGTTGCTGTATATGAGGTCATATGAGAGGAAGGGTGCCATTACTAGAAGATAGGAGACATTAGTACAGGATGGGAGGGGGCAACACTCAGTTTATACGATTTAGGACGTTACAAGTCCCCATACATCTGACCAGCAGGCACAGGTGTGAGGGGGGACTCGCTCCAAATCTTGCACCGGGGCCCATCGGACTCTAGCCACATCTTGGGGGTCTGCAGTCCTCCAGTGACAGCAGTGTGCAGCGGCAGCCACACACATCCCTCTCTCATCCCCCACACACAAGTCCCTGGACAGCAGTGACAGCCGCCGCCGCCACGTTCCTCCTCCTTGTTCCCCTCCCGCATATCGCTGTGCTGCCGCTTTAACAGCTGGAGATAGCGGCGGGGCGTGATGACGTCACGGCTGCAGCTGACTGTCCACGTACGAGGCTCCCGGAGCTGGAGGCAGCTGTGTTCTATGTGGGGGGAACACAGAGCAGAGGAGCGGGAGAGACGTGAGGGTGAGTGCGGGCAGTGTGGGAATGGCCGCCGCCGTGCCTGAGCCTCCATTGTCTGCCGCGGTCCTCACACACCGCTCACCATGAACTTTGCTCCGCACTGACCGCCATGTGTACAGCTGCCGCTGTTCGGCGCATGGATCTGCTCTATTGCTGTGCTGGGCACGTTATAGAGGACGCGGCTGGGATAGTCTGCTGGGAATAAAGCACAAGATTCGTGTCCGGTTTGGTAGATGTCCCCTGTGTCTGAGGTGGGGATGACTCTACCATCTTTGGGACCCTGCACTGATCACAAGACCCCTTGGATGAATGGACCAGAGGTCCATCATCCACATCCCCAGGTGCAGCATACGTGGCGGAACTGCCTCCCCCCACACTGTACATTCACCAGGTACAACACAGAGGTGGACCATCCGCATCCCCCTCACACACCATACATTCACCAGGTACAACACAGAGGTGGACCATCCGCATCCCCCCCACACACCATACATTCACCAGGTACAACACAGAGGTGGACCATCCGCATCCCCCCCACACACACACACACACACCATACATTCACCAGGTACAACACAGAGGTGGACCATCCGCATCCCCCTCACACACCATACATTCACCAGGTACAACACAGAGGTGGACCATCCGCATCCCCCCCACACACCATACATTCACCAGGTACAACACAGAGGTGGACCATCCGCATCCCCCCCACACACCATACATTCACCAGGTACAACACAGAGGTGGACCATCCGCATCCCCCCCACACACACACACACACACCATACATTCACCAGGTACAACACAGAGGTGGACCATCCGCATCCCCCTCACACACCATACATTCACCAGGTACAACACAGAGGTGGACCATCCGCATCCCCCCCACACACCATACATTCACCAGGTACAACACAGAGGTGGACCATCCGCATCCCCCCCACACACCATACATTCACCAGGTACAACACAGAGGTGGACCATCCGCATCCCCCCCACACACCATACATTCACCAGGTACAACACAGAGGTGGACCATCCGCATCCCCCCCCACACACACACACACACACCATACATTCACCAGGTACAACACAGAGGTGGACCATCCGCATCCCCCTCACACACCATACATTCACCAGGTACAACACAGAGGTGGACCATCCGCATCCCCCCCACACACCATACATTCACCAGGTACAACACAGAGGTGGACCATCCGCATCCCCCCCACACACACCATACATTCACCAGGTACAACACAGAGGTGGACCATCCGCATCCCCCCACACACACACACACACACCATACATTCACCAGGTACAACACAGAGGTGGACCATCCGCATCCCCCTCACACACCATACATTCACCAGGTACAACACAGAGGTGGACCATCCGCATCCCCCCCACACACACACCATACATTCACCAGGTACAACACAGAGGTGGACCATCCGCATCCCCCCCACACACACACACACACACACCATACATTCACCAGGTACAACACAGAGGTGGACCATCCGCATCCCCCCCACACACCATACATTCACCAGGTACAACACAGAGGTGGACCATCCGCATCCCCCCCACACACACACCATACATTCACCAGGTACAACACAGAGGTGGACCATCCGCATCCCCCTCACACACCATACATTCACCAGGTACAACACAGAGGTGGACCATCCGCATCCCCCCCACACACCATACATTCACCAGGTACAACACAGAGGTGAACCATCCGCATCCCCCCCACACACACACCATACATTCACCAGGTACAACACAGAGGTGGACCATCCGCATCCCCCCCACACACACACACACACACCATACATTCACCAGGTACAACACAGAGGTGGACCATCCGCATCCCCCCCACACACCATACATTCACCAGGTACAACACAGAGGTGGACCATCCGCATCCCCCCCACACACACACCATACATTCACCAGGTACAACACAGAGGTGGACCATCCGCATCCCCCTCACACACCATACATTCACCAGGTACAACACAGAGGTGGACCATCCGCATCCCCCCCACACACACACACCATACATTCACCAGGTACAACACAGAGGTGGACCATCCGCATCCCCCCCCACACACACTATACATTCACCAGGTACAGCACAGAGGTGGACCATTCGCATCCCCCTCCCCCAACATACATTTACCAGGTACAGCACAAATGTGGACCATATACATTCCCCCCCCCCCCATACATTCACAAGGCACAGCACAGAAGTGGACCATCCGCATCCCCATACATTCAACAGGTACAGCACAGAGGTGGACCATCCGTGCCCCCCCCCCCTCCTTATACATTCACCAGGTGCAGCACGGAGGTCTTTCATCCTCACTCCCTCTCTGTATATTCACCAGGTGCAGCACAGAGGTGGATCATCTGCAACCTCAGGGATGACCCACCCCAGGGTATAGGATACTCTGAACCGGGTGGTTAAGCCGTTTTCTGGAGTCCCAGGGGTTGAGACCCGGTTCCGTAGCCCTGCGTGCAGATTTAAAAGGGGGGAGATTCGCTGGTGTGAAAGGGAAAGTAAAAGATTTTTAAGAAAGTTGTTTGTGACATCACCCGTGGTATGTGGCTATTAGTGGTCACTGCTGCTGCAGAACCTCCTGGGGGTGATGGACAGGCAGCGGGGATGAAGCAGCTCCCTACGGGCGGAGCAGATCCCCAGGGCAGTGGATGTGGTAAGGGTGTAGGATGGCAGGTGCAAAGCAACAGACATACGCACGGTTTGTAGGTTCCTCAGTCCTTTACTGGTGCATCCCTAGTATTGGCAACTGGTTCTCCACACCAGGCAAGTCCTGAGGTAGTGGCGTAACTTCAGGCCCGGGGGCCCCGATGCGTAAGCTCCAACGGGGCCCCCAATTATTGCAAATCTTTAATAGTATGTCTTTTTCTATAGGCCAAAGGGATTTTTGGGGCCCCCTAGGCTGTAGGGCCTGGGTGCGATCGCAACCCATGCACCTATTGTAGTTATGCCCCTGTCCTGAGGCCTCCTTGCCGCACTTTCTTGCGGGTACTTGCTGCTGTGTAAACTAAGCTGCTGGTCCCTTCTCACTCCTGCTAGGTGCCGTATGACAGGCAACCTGAGTCCATTATCAGCCCCAATTTTCAGGCGGCTGCTCCTGAGCTGTATGCATTACTTTGCCTCCGGGCACAGCGTGGCTGGGGAACTTGGAATCCCCACCTTCTAGTATTGGCTGCCGGGTCGTTAGGCCCTGCACAGCTTTAGACTCCGGTGTCCGGTCTGTGGTGCTGTCCTCTGGGGTGAGCATGGGATTGCTTCCACTCCACAGTCTTCTCTCTCAGGCCCTTGCCTTAGGTCTCTCTCGCTAGGTTAGCCTTCCTGAGTTGAGCTAAAGGTAGCTTCCAGTGCACCAGGGTGTCTTCTTCAGTTTTCCTAGGAACTAAACTGTTGTACCTAAGATGAGCTTAGCACTGCTCTATCCTCCAGGTACTCTTCATAGTCCTCGCAGGAACTGAACTAACTCCGCCCCAGACCAAAATTTATAGGGGAGCTCACCCTGAAGCTGGGTCTTGGTCTCCCCCTTCAGGCCCGGAGGCAGAAAGGTGATGTGTGCTTGGGTTTTGCCTGGTGTAATTACCCTTCTGTTGCTCTCGCACGTGACACTACCACCTGGGGGCAATGATGACACTGTGGCACTTGGACCCTGTGGTGCCAAATATACATTCACCAGGTACAGCACAGAGGTGGATCGTTTTTAACCTTCACCACCATACATTCACCAGGTACAGCACAGAGGTCCATCATCCTCCCTCCCTCACTGTACATTCACCAGGTGCAGCACAGAGGTGGACCATCCGCAACCCCCACCACAATACATTCACCAGGTACCGCACAGAGGTGGATAATCCGCACCCCCACTCGTATATTCACCAGGTACAGCACAGAGGTCCATCATCCTCACTCCCTCACTGTATATTCACCAGATGCAGCACACAGGTGGATGACCCGCACACCCACACCAAATATTTACCAGATGCAGCACAGAGGTCAATCATGCGCACCACCACACCGTATATTCACCAGGTGCAGCACAGAGGTGGATGATTCACACCCCCTCACCGTACATGCACCAGGTACAGCAGAGCGGTCAATCATCTGTACCTCCACTTCATACATTCACCAGGTGCAGCACAGAGGTCGATCACACCCCCACACTATACATTCACCAGGCGCAGCGCTCCGCTGTCTCCGGCACTCTCATTTAGAATGATCATGTGCACCAGCAATCTATTCAATCTCAGGTTTATTCAGACAGGGCTCTCCAGAACACTATTCTCGGTGTCCGTGCAGCCATCATGAAGCTATCCCATAGATATATAATAACTTTCAAATAGAAGATGCCCCCTTTTAAAGACTTTCATTTCCATTTCTAAAGGGAACCTACCTTGTAGAAGAAAAAAATCCTATTAACCTTAATGGCAATCTGACACCGTGCAGTCAGCCCAGCTGCCTGGAGGAAATTTAGCTTTATTCCTCTAGCAGTCAGTCATGGGGGTGCGATGGTAGTCAGTGCTTAGTGATCGGCAGCTGTAACTGCGCTCTGGCACTGACTGACAGCCGGCTTTGTATTCATGCATTTGAAGATTTGGTTGTCAGTCAGTTACAGCTGCCGATCACTGAGCACTGACTGAAGCCTCACCCCCATGACTGACTGCCTGAAATTGCTCGGAGGAATAAAGTTAATTTCTTGCCAGCAGTCTCCGGCTTTCAGTCATAGACATGCGGCTTTGGTCGGTGCACAGTGATCGGCAGCTAAAACCGCGACCTCGGCATTGACTGACAGCCGAATTTGTAGTGATGCATTGTAAAGTCGTCTTATAAGTCAGAGCGTCTGCAGCTACCGATCGCTATGCACTACACAGTGATGGCCGCACCTCTATGACTGAAAGCTCTAGGCTATCCAGACGAGTAAAGCTAATTTCCCCCCAACAGGGAGGTGGCAGGGCAGTGTCAGCATGCTACTAACCTGCAGGATAACCACATGTCTGCTGGTTTATAGTGTTTTATTCTTTTAAATTCTACAGGTTCCCTGTCAGTGAACATAATCATTTGTGTATGGGGGCTACAAACTGTGTATTCCATACTTCTCACTCTTGCTGACATGTACACTGAGATTGTCATGTGCACCTATGAACACTCACTTCCCAATACAGACTGCTGATGAATGAGAGAACGTGACTATATTAGTATATTAGTTTGCACAAACAGGTCTTTCACTGCAAAAATCAGTGGCGGCCTGTGTGCACTGAGCAATCTTAGTGATCTTTCCTTATTCATCAGTAACCACGGTCTCCCTGTGTAAACAAGCTGCTAAGCAGCAGTCATTTAGTGCTGCACATCGTAACCTTACTTAAATGCAGCCATCCACATTTAGCCCATCTTGGCTATTGCATTCAGCTGTCCATTGATCTACTTACATAATCAAGAAGTCTCATCATCAACTTCTGTCCCGATGTGTTTACATTATGTGTCGGCGGTTGCCAAATTAGCCCACCCTGGTGGTGGGTGTGCAAATACGACATCCGCTAGCGGTAGTGGCCCCTCACACAATATCTCATGCGGTGGCGCCTACAAGCGAAGCAAGGAACACATTGCCGCAATTTCTACCACTCACTTTGCTCACAGATGTCACCCGACATTGCCAAAGCACATCGCCGAATGACTAACTGGGCATTCACCTACCCAGGTGCAGGCACAGTTAGTCAGACTACCGTCATTTTTGGACACTAATTGCGCAAGTCCAGTTAGTATGCCGCCGCCATCTTTGGACACCCATGATCCAAAGATGGGAGGGGCTGCATGACGAACGTGGGGGGGGGGGGGGGCACAGAGAGCATGCAGGGAGGCAGAGAGGGTGCAATGTGGGAGAAGACATCACAGGAGAGACAGTTCAAAGGAGTGAAGACAGCACACGAGGGAAACCGCACAAAGGAGAGAGCACATGAGGGGAGAAGACGGGACAGGGGGGAGACAGCACAAAGGAGAGAGCACATGAGGGGAGAAGACGGGACAGGGGGAGACAGCACAAAGGAGAGAGCACATGAGGGGAGAAGACGGGACAGGGGGGAGACAGCACAAAGGAGAGAGCACATGAGGGGAGAAGACGGGACAGGGGGGAGACAGCACAAAGGAGAGAGCACATGAGGGGAGAAGACGGGACAGGGGGGACACAGCAGACAGGGATGGGGACATCACTGCCCCCGATGCGAAGACATCTGGCCCACATCTAGTGTTCAATATTAGTGAGAGAAGGTGGAACATTTTCATGAAGGTTATTCCGAAACAAAAATTTCACACATTGACGGCTTATTACTAGACTTTAGCTGCCTGTCTTCAGTCATTTGTTACAGTTCACCCAATAATTGTTCATTATGGTTACATTGTCCATTTTCATCCACTTTTGACAAATGTGTAAGGGACAATCAGGGGTTTTCCCATATGGGAATAAAAAAAACAGTAATCTATCGATTGGAAAAGTGTGGTCGCTGCAACCCCCATGGTCCTAGGAATTATGTCCCTAAAGTGCTCTTTGTATGGAAGAGTGAAGTGCAAGCTCAACTCCATTCCATTCACTTCAGTGGGATTGACAGATGTTTGTCTATGCTGTGGAACACATTGTCAAGCATATGTTCACTGTAATTCACATTGGGATTTAGGACCTCAATTCTTATGACATTTGGGGATCACCGCTCTGATTCTTTTCCTTTTGATTATTGATATTGACAATAAATGTAATTGGTGGGAAAGCCCATTTTAGTCTTAAAGGGAACCTGTCACCCGATTTTAAGGCCCTACACTATCTCTAGCTGTCCCTACACCTTCCTAGCAGCTCCCTATCTATCCCTTTCTTAACTAAAGTGTCCCTATGAAATAAGTGTAAAATAAGTATAAACTTACTGCAGTCCCCGTGGTTGGGGGACTGGGTAGGCGTGGCCTCAGTTCCTTCAGCACACCTCTGTTATGTAATGCACGCCCCGCTGGGCGGCATTATTCTGGGTCCACTCAGCCCCATAAATTGGAATCTCCCGCCCTCTACACCTCTTTGCACTGGCCGGGCGTCACATCCGGCGCGGTGCATTATGGGCCGTCACGTGATCGGCCCTAGTGCATTCTGGGTCCGATCACGTGATCGGACCCAGTGCATTATAGGCTTGATCACGTGATCGGCCCCAGCTCCGCGCATGCGCAATGCGCTTATTGAAGCCGGGGCCGATCACGTGATCAAGCCCATAATGCACTGGGGCCGATCACGTGATCGGACCCAGAATGCACTAGGACCGATCACGTGACGGCCCATAATGCACCGCGCCGGATGTGACGCCCGGCCAGTGCAAAGAGGTGTAGAGGGCGGGAGATTCCAATTTATGGGGCTGAGTGGACCCAGAATAATGCCGCCCAGCGGGGCGTGCATTAGATGACGGAGGTGTGCTGAAGGAACTGAGGCCACGCCTACCCAGTCCCCCAACCACGGGGACTGCAGTAAGTTTATACTTATTTTACACTTATTTCATAGGGACACTTTAGTTAAGAAAGGGATAGATAGGGAGCTGCTAGGAAGGTGTAGGGACAGCTAGAGATAGTGTAGGGCCTTAAAATCGGGTGACAGGTTCCCTTTAAATGTCTGGACTCCGGTCCTATACAGTCATTCATTTCACCTATACCAACTCAATCTCAAACTATCAGGACAGACAGATATGCGTTGTTTCTGCTAATTTGTGTGTTTTTACCGTCTATTTCCTAGGACTAGTGAAGAAAGACATTCTCCCACCATGCACCATAAATTGCTTAAGAGTGCCCATTACATAGAGTTGGGCAGTTATCAGTACTGGCCAGTCCTGCTCCCCAGGGGAATTCGACTTTACACATATGAACAGATCCCTGTCTTTCTTAAAGACAATCCATACATTACTGATGGCTACAGAGCATATCTTCCATCTCGTTTGTGTCTGAAGAGGTAAGTCTTTATTACCTGTTTTTTTAATAGGGTGTTTTATTGCTATCATTACTCTTAGCGCGCTATGAAGGTAAGGTGGTGAAACACTACAATGGACAATCTCACCAAAATATGACACAGGAATCTTTCAGCAGGTTTTTGCTTCCTAATCTGAGCGCAGCATGATGTAGGAGGAGAGATTCCAATGATATTTCTATTACTGGGCTGTTGGCTGTAGTTTTGATCAAATCACTGTTTTATCAGCAATAAATTGTAACATAGTATTTAAGGTTGAAGGAAGACCTTAAGTCCATCTAGCTCACCCCATAGCCTAACATGTTGATCCAGAGGAAGGCAAAAAAAAACCATGTGGCAACACTAAAGGCCACGTTACACACACAGATATATTGGTCACAGATCTCTGGTTGCAGTGAAATCATGGACACATTGTTACATTTGTACACAGCCACAAAATGGAACAAAGTGTCCATGATTTCACTGCAACCAGAGATCTGTGACCAATATCTGAACAGATATCTGTGTGTGTAACGTGGCCTTAAGCTCCACATTGGGGAAAAAAATTCCTTCCTGACTCCACATACGGCAATCAGACTAGTTCTCTGGATCAATGCCCTATCAAAGAATCTAGTATATATAACCGGTAATATTATAGTTTTCAAGAAAGTCATCCAGGCCCTTCTTAAATGTTAGTAGTGAGTCACTCATTACAACATCATGTGGCAGAGAGTTCCATAGTCTCACTGCTCTTACAGTAAAGAATCCACGTCTGTGATTATGATTAAACCTTCTTTCCTCCAGACGTAGAGGATGCCCCCTTGTCCCAGTCTCAGGCCTAAGAGTAAAGAGATCATTAGAAAGGTCTCTGTACTGTCCCCTCATATATTTATACATTATTATAAGATCACCCCTAAGCCTTCGTTTTTCCAAGCTAAATAACCCCAAGTTTAATAACCTGTCTTGGTATTGCAGACCCCTCAGTCCTCTAATAACCTTGGTCGCTCTTCTCTGGACCCGCTCTAGTTCAGCTATGTCTTTCTTATACACCGGAGACCAGAATTGTACACAGTATTCTAAGTGTGGTCGCACTAGTGACTTGTATAGAGGTAAAATTATGTTCTCCTCATGAGCATCTATGCCTCTTTTAAAGGGAACCTGACCTTTATAAATGAGCCCCAGGCTCTCTTAGCCTGTCCCTGCACCATTGTAATCCATTTCTATCCGTCCCTTTGTGTCCATAATGCGCTATTGTAAAGTTTATAAAAGTTATTTTTTTACCTGTGGATCTGCAGCTTCTCATTATATGTGAAGCGCAAAAGGCGGTCTTTTGTGCTTCTCCCCACCGCCGACGTGTTAATAATGCACACCCATATGGGCATGCTATAGAGCACAGACTGTGCTTGTGCTGCAAAGGGATGGTAAAGGCGATATGACGAAAATCGCGTCATATCGCCTTTACTGCCCCCTTACAGCACAAGCAGTCTCTGCTCTATAGCACGCCCATTTGGGCGTGCATAATTAACATGGCAGCGACGGGGAGAAGAACAAAAGACCGCCTTTTGCGCTTCACATATAATGAGAAGCTGCAGATCCACAGGTAAAAAAATAACTTTTATAAACTTTACAATAGCGCATTATGGACACAAAGGGACGGATAGAAATGGATTACAATGGTGCAGGGACAGGTTAAAAGAGCCTGGGGGCTCATATTTGAAGGTCAGGTTCCCTTTAATGCATCCCATTATTTTATTTGCCTTTGCAGCAGCTGCCTGACACTGGCCACTAAATGTGAGTTTGTCATCTACCCATACACCCAGGTCTTTTTCAGTGACCGTTTTGCCCAGTGTGACCAGAGGAATAGAAAATCTGCTAAATAGTCTGTAACTACCACCACTAGAAAACTTCCAGTGTTCACAGAAATCTGTCAATCAGTGGTGTGGATGGGTTATCGAGCTCAACATTCAGAAAACTAGGAGATCTACATCAGATAAAACTGATCTTTATCAAAAGTGCTGCAATTAACCCATTAAGTTATAAATGCTGGAATCACGGTCTCTAATATGATGTTGGAATCCGATAAAGTATCAAAAGCCTACTGACAGATTCTCTCTAAAGGGTTATTCAGAAAATATCAAGTTTTCCGCTATCCATTGGGTGGGGGATAACTTCCTGATCTCTGGGGGTCTGACTGCTGAGACACCCAGCCCTCCTGAGATCAGAGCTGTGAATCCCCTGACCCCCTGAGAAGGGAGCTCTACATTCCCATAGTAAATGTAGGAGAGGTGTACATCTTCTACCTCGGCTTCATTCAGTATTTTTGGGACTGCTGAGTTGAACATTCTGCTTTTCCATCAGTTGTATAGACAATGAATGGGGTCAAGATCGAACAGTTATAATGGAGCTTTTGATAGCTGTAGGTCTGATCAGCCAAACCAGCTCCCTGAAAAAGGATTGACGTTTGGCTTTTACAGGGTCTTCGTTTTCATGCACATTTAACTTTGATGTGGTCATAAATCAGCCTGAGAGGAACTGAGAAACCCTGAGAGTATAAAATACATTGTCAGGTCACAATAGCGGGTTCACTGATGGATTCAGATAACTCAATCTGCAGCCAGCAATAGACAGTTCAACAGTGATACTATAGAAGGCATAGAAACCTTAACTGTATAAATAAT
>JARQOC010000003.1:325379527-325569359 GCA_033576535.1 Allobates femoralis
TTGTCTCCCCTCTTGGCCCCCGGTCCTCCTATGCGTCCTCCTCCTCTTGTCCTCCTCCTCTTGTCCTCCTCCTCTCCTTCTCTCCTTTCTCACCTGTCCACGGACTCCTGCACGGTCCCGCGCGTCTCCGGTGCCTTGCTGTTCTGTCTCAGTGCAGCCAGGACCTCTCGTGATGTCACAATCACATGACTGCCGGCTATTGGTTCCTTCAAGAGTTTTCGGGTCCACAGGTGTACTACAGTCCGCGCTGCCCGGTCATCCAAGGAGTCACACGGGAAACAGTGTTCCAAGAAAAAGTTCCTTTATTCTTCAAATAAACCGACGCGTTTCGGCGCCTAATCCTGGCACCATCCTCAGGCTATTGGTTCCTGGCAGTCATGTGATTGTGACATCACGGCAGGTCTTATCAGCACAGACGGCAAGATACCTGGAGACACCGGAGACGCCGGGAGACGACGTGGGCCTCGTGGACAGGTGAGCATAGTTTTGTTTTTTTTTATTAACCCCTTAATTTACTTTTAGGAGCTATTTTAGTGTACTGAGCATGCTCAGTACACTAAAATCGGTCCGAGGAGACATTCACATGTTTTCTCGGACCCTGCTCCATAGGGCCCCATGCTAAATTGATCGGGTCGGATCGGATGTGCACTAAATGCCATCCGATCTGGTCTGATCCGAATCTGTCAGATTTTATTTTCGGTGCAAAAATCGGAGCAAGCTCCGATTTTTGCACCGATAAAAAAATCGGACAGATTCGGATCGGACCAAATCGGATGGCATTTAGTGCACATCCGATTCGGTCCGATGCCCATAGGCCTGCATGGGGTCCGAAAATCGGTCCGATGCTGTCCGATTTTTATCGGACAGCATCGGAACTGAAAAAATCGTTATGTGAAAGCAGCCTTAGAAAGAGGGAGCCTGGTGATCCCACAGCCATACCTGGGACACTGGAGGCTAGGCCGCTACAGCCAGAGAGCCAGCTCTGTAGAGGTGACCGGGGGCACTCTAAGCCCCTAATCACAGGACATACCAGCATGGGGCAGGTACTCTATGACCTGCAGCCTACCTACCACCACGGTCTAGGAACACAGCCATCAGACTAGGGCTAGTGACCCTGACAAAGAGGGAATCATCACACAAGAGCCTGTGAAGCCAAACCAAACCCATGAGTGAGGAGAAAGAGAGAAAGAAAGGGCCTGAAAGGACTTGAGGGAAGCAACAGAGGAGCTGCCTGAGCTGCATAAACCCAGTTACCCGGAGCAGTGCTAAAGTGTGAGAACTGTAACTTGAAAGAGCTGAAAGAACTGTGCCTTGTAAACTGTTGTGAACTGCTGCTAAAGAACTTCAGTAAAGTACCCGGTAAGCTCACCCTTGCCTGAGACTGCTTCTTTCCAGCATCGCTGCAGAGTACCACCTGAGGAGCCACAGAATGTCATCCCTACACACTGACTGAAGAACCTGCAGCAGCGAAGTAAGTGTCTTTCACAGAGCACAATCCATCACCATGCGCCTCCATTACCACTATACCTGCCCTGGGGACACTCAGCCCTACTCAAGGAGAGCTTAGCAACCACGCTGCCCCTCACCACCGTCCCCAGTAGTAATATGGCAGCGGTGGTCCCCACTGACCACATACCCCGGGTGACGTCATGACAAATCCCCTCTAAATAATCCATTCCCTTTTTGGAGTGAGCCCAGGCCACGGGACCGGGTCACGACTACCGTGATATCCCAGAGAGACAGCACCGACCCGGGTCCGAGTAACCCACGGCCTGGGGGCGCATCATTAGTCATGAGCAAATTTTCCTCAAACATGTTTGCCAATTTCAAATCCATCAAGAACCCAGCCGATTCGGTTTGATGACCACGAACACATGCACCAAAAGTCGGCAAACACATATTTGTTTAGCAAAAATTTTGAATTTAAAATGGCCCTAAATCTTTACCTGTTTATTTGGGGCCAAAACACTCACTGGAAGACCAGCTGGCTAGAGACAACGTCTGTGGTTAGGAGTGTCCTCAGTCATTGGGTCTACCAGCTTATTATGCTGTAGTATTTTTGTGAATTTTTTTTGGAATTTTTTTAAACTTTCAGGGCCTGAATTTTGGAAACAGTGGCGGATGTGGCAGCTACTGGAAAGTCCAGGAAGCTTACAATGTTCTTAAAACATCGGTGTAAGAGAGCTTTCTATTTTTATGGGATTTTTTTGCTAATTTTTTTATATTATTATTATTAGTAGTATTTTTTATTGTAGAGTAAACCTTTATTATTGCAAATGGTTACCTGCATTCAAGACCATCTGTTGTATACTTTTTTAAAAGCATTACATGAAAAAATGGAATATAATTTAATGGCCATTATATGCTTCACATTCCTTATTTTTTTAGCTATATTCACACTAATGAAATCCCATTGTATTGGTATTGCTTCTTAAAAATGTGCATTCACTATTTAATGTCATAATAATCATAGTACTAATACTAATAATATGTATTTATTTATATATCGCTTTACATCCATTTGCGACACTGTCCCCATTGGGGTTCACATTTCATGTATAATGCATATTACACTTGTCCTCCTGGCATTTTGCTATGCCCATTAACTAGTTCAGCATTCAATATTACCGTATATACTCGCGTATAAGCCGAGTTCTTCAGCCCAAAATTTGGGCTGAAAAGTCCCCCCTAGGCTTATACGCGAGTATACCGCCCGCCCGCCACCCCCATCAGTATACAGGCCCCCCCATCAAGATCCAGGGCCCCCCCTTGCTCGGCAAACCTGTAAAGTAAAATCATTATACTTATCACTGTCCTGTCGCCGCCGTCCCGCCGCTGCCGACATCACGATCCCCGGCTTCATCCGTCTTCTTCCGGCTTCCTGTGGTCGCAGGCAATGACGTCATTGTCTGCGCCGACCACAGGAAGCCCGAAGACGCTGAATGAAGACGGAGGAGCGTGATGTCGGCAGAAGCGGGACGGCGGCGACAGGACAGTGAAAAGTATAATGATTTTACTTTACAGTGTTGCCGAGCAAGGGGGGGGGGGCTCTGGATCTTGATGGGGGGGCCTGTATACTCTGGGGCTGCTCTGTATATACCCCTGGGGCTGGTGCTGTATATACCCCTGGGGCTGCTGCTGTATATACCCCTGGGCTGATGCTGTATATACCCCTGGGGCTGTGCTGTATATACCCCTGGCTTGCTGTATATACCCCTGGGGCTGCTGCTGTATATACCCCTGGGGCTGGTGCTTATATACCCCTGGGGCTGGTGCTGTATATAACCCTGGGGCTGGTGCTGTATATACCCCTGGGGCTGGTGCTGTATATACCCCTGGGGCTGGTGCTGTATATACCCCTGGGAAGCTGTTGTAACATGCTGGGCCTGTATGTACCACTGGGGAGGTTGCTGTATACCACATTGCTGGGGCTGTATACTACCACTGGGGAGGCCTGTATACCACTGGGGGCCTGTATACCACACTACTGGGGGCTGTATACCTGTGCTGGTGTCCACCCTCGGCTTATACACGAGTCAATAGGTTTTCCCAGATTTTGGGGGCAAAAGTAGGGGGGTCGTCTTATACATGGGTCGGCTTATACACGAGTATATACGGTAATTGGTGGTGAATGTTGACCTGAATGAAATTATTTACCGTATATACTCGTGTATAAGCCAACCCGTGTATAAGCCGACCCCCCTACTTTTGCCCCCAAAAACTGAGAAAACTCATTGACTCGCGTATAAGCCGAGGGTGGACTCCAGCGCAGGGGGTATACAGGCTCCCCCCAGGGCAGGGGGTATACAGACTCCCCCCAGCGCAGGGGGTATACAGGCTCCCCCCAGTGCAGGGGGTATACAGGCTCCCCCCAGTGCAGGGGGTATACAGGCTCCCCCCACGCAAGAGGTATACAGGCTCCCCCCAGTGCAGAGGGTATACAGCTCCCCCCAGCGCAGGGGTATACAGGCTCCCCTCCAGCGCAGGGGGGTATACGAGCTCCCCCCAGCCCAGGGGGTATACAGGCTACCCCTAGCACAGGGGGTATACAGGCTCCCACAGCACAGGGGGTTATACAGGCTGCCCCCAGCACAGGGGGTATACAGCTCCCCCCAGCCAGGGGGTATACAAGCTCCCCCCAGCACAGGGGTATACAGGCTGCCCCAGCACAGGGGTATACAGGCTCCCCCCCCCTCACAGTAAGGCCTCCCCATGCTGCCGCTGCTCACTGTAAAATAAATAGTGTTATTAGCTCTCACCCTCGGTTCTGGCTGTGCATCTTCCCTCCTTCCTGCTTGTCCTGTGACCGGGGCTCACCGTAATGACTTCACCGTCCGGTCACATGACACGCAGGGTGGAGGGAGGAGGGAGGATGCACTGAGCCCTGAGAGAGGGTGAGAGCTAATAACACTATTTATTGTACACTGAGCAGTGGCAGCATGGGGAGGCTTTACTGTGGTGGGGGTGCCATACTGTTATGGGGAGCCTGTAATGGGATATGCACTGCACTGATGGGCGGGGGATGCAGTGCATATCATGAATAAGTTATGAGCGGCTCCACGTCATGAGCCGCTCATATTACAGCCTTCCCCCACCTCCTCCAGCCTCCTCCTGCCTCCTCCTGCTCCCGGACACAGCCCCCACCTCGCACAAAAGTATATGACTCGTGTATAAGCCGAGGGGGGGACTTTTCAGCCCAATTTTTGGGCTGAAAAAGTCGGCTTATACACGAGTATATACGGTATTTTCATCATTATGTTTCAAAGTAGCATGTCATGCTTCAACTGCAAGTAAGTATCCGCAACCCAGTTCATATACATTGTGACTGGACATACCGGTGTTAAGTAGCAGCTTGGCATTAGTCAATAATAGTGTGCAAACATTCAACTTCAGTACTGATTGTTAATCGTAGCACTCAATACAAGAGGCGAGGCCCCTTTGGGAAAGCAAACAAAATACACCCAAAGCCGTGGAACTTTAACATCATCTCCACCATCTTACCTGTGCACTCCCATAGGCACGCAGCTCCACTGTCTCTGCACTCCCAAAGGCACGCAGCTCCATTGTTTCTGCACTTCAAGTGGCAAGCAGTTCTGTTATCTGGATCCCGCCTGCAGTCCTTTCTTTATGAATCCCCTGCAAGGCATTGCTGGCCTTGAATCAGAGGATATCATCTACCTAAGCACCCGGGGCCAGAAGGTGGGTCAGCCGAACCAGACCCAGAGTGGCATCATGGAGGAGATATGGAGACCTACGTCACCTGGAGCCCCACCTCACTTCCCAATTTGGGCATCATTTGTAATGACATGCGGATTCAGCCCTGGGTCCTGATGCAAGCCGTGGACCTGAGGAGCAAGTTCCAGTAGTCAGCTGACTTCTACCATACGGCATTCGGGCCCGGGAGCTCCTGTTAGACTACAGATGATCTGGCTGTATGTCTGTCTACATTCCAGCTGCAGCCCATATAGCAGCCGCAGCTACTGGATCTGATTCCCCAAGACCACTAGGACCTGGACCTTTATAGTGAGCCCAAGGAAGATGAGCCCCTAGAAAGCAATGTGTCCCAGCTGGGTGAATCATCCTCACCACCTCCGGAGGAATTCAACTGGGACAATGCTATGTGGGAACCCCTACCCCCCTTCTAAAACCTATCCAACAAGGCATTAACCACCTCATTTTCCTATGCCATTTGTCAAGGAGATTCAGCATGCAGATGCCATCGCTCAGGACTGGCTGCATGGGTCTAAGGCAAATGACCTCCTCGACCAATGCACGAAAGGCAAGATGGTAGCATTTAAACAGGATATGGCTATGGGTTCATAGTGGAACATGGCACTAAACATCGGTGCTATGCCAACCATGCTGCCCTGTAGCGTGACGATTTTCCCTAAAGACTACACACCATCTATGTTGGGGATGAGGTCACATTTATGAAGGTGTGGGGCATGAAGAGGTGGTTTTCGGTTGCTGTATATGGGGTTGGCACTGCGGCAGAATTTCAAAAGTGGCAGGAGGAGGCCGACTTAGATAGAAGTTGCCATCAGGTGTCGCCAAAATATAACTTGGTTGGCCAGCCAGATGCACCAATGCCACAGGGCATGGACATGTTCCCAAAGGTGGTCCTGATCCTGTCTGTCCTAGAGGGGGTTGTAATCCCCTAGTTCCTCCATCATCCTCTCTAGCTGTTGCAATGATGGAGTGTGCAGGGGAAGGTGGCAGAGAATGCGGCGAGAGAAGTAGTCCCAGAAACCCCCAAAGACAATCCGGCAGCAGACTACCATCCAAAACTGCGCCAAACATCCAAGGCATTGATAAAAATGCAGATGAATATGCCCAGTGGACCTTTCTAAAGGCACTTCAGTGGGTGTGTGACCCATTCCTTACATGGCATGGACTTTTGGGACTTGTTTTGTTTACAGTTTTTTGTTGTCCTTCACCAAGGCTTGTTTTTGTTAGTTATGTGTCTATACTATGTATATTGTTAAGTTTTGTTTGTGACTTATAGTCTGTGTGTTAGGCTACTTTCACACTACAATTTTTGTAAAATCCGATGCTGTCCGATATAAATCGGACAGCATCGGATTCTTCTGATGCCTGGAATCGGATGCCAAATAGGCATCCGATTGCGACATTTTATCTCATGCTCGCCCTCCTGTCACCTCGCTCCTGTCAGCTGTCAGCTATCTCTCCCCTGGTCCTCTCCTCTTCTCCCCTGTGTCTCCTCTCTGCACCCCCGTCCTCCCCCCTTGTCCCCCGGTCCTCTGATGTGCTCCCCCTGCTCCCCTCTTGTCCCCCGGTCCTCTGATGTGCTCCCCCTCCTCCCCTCTTGTCCCCCGGTCCTCTAATGTGCTCCCCCTCCTCCCTTCTTGTCCCCCGTTCCTCTGATGTGCTCCCCCTCCTCCCCTCTTGTCCCCACGGTCCTCCAATCTTTTCTCACCTGTCCACGACTCCTGCACTGTCCCGCACGTCTCCTGTGTCTCCAGGTGTCTTGCTGTTCTGTGCTGACAGGACCTCTCGTGACGTCACAATCACATGACTGCCAGTTATTGGTTACTGGCGGTCATGTGATTGTGACATCATGGCAGGTCCTGTCAGCACAGACAGCAAAACACCTGGAGACACGGGAGATGCGCGGGAGACCGGGCCCGTGGAGGGAGGCGACCTACGTGGACTAAGTGTGAAGCAGTCTAAGATGTGTTTATGTTTCTCGCCTTATACCCCTTACTTTCTGTGAGATCGATTTAGTGTATGACATCGATCAGTACACTACAATCGGGTCGAGGAGACATCAATGTTTCCTCGGACCCGTCCATAGGGCCCCATGTTAAATTGATCGGACCAAATCGGATGGCATTTAGTGCACATCCGATTCGGTCCGATGCCCATAGGGCTGCATGGGGGCCAAAATTGGTCCGATGCTCTCCGATTTTTATCGGACAGCATCGGATTTACAAAATCTGTAGTGTGAAACCAGCCTAAATAGTAAATTTTTTTGAGTTCACTCCTTGTGTGCTGAGCTGTTACTGCAAACAGGTGCTTTGATACTGACCTACAGATACTTGTGAACAAGCCATTGGCCTGTGACCTGAAGGTGTCAGGTATGGAACTGCAAGATACTACACCCAGTGCAGCAAAGAGGGCTGTCCAAGTGCAGTCGCCAAGGGCTGCAAATACATTTTCATAATTTCCCTAGCATTGCACAAAGTGATAAAATCATCCATCACCTCGGCAGGTGATGAAATTAGCAACTGTACAATGCTAAGGAAATCCAGAAAACTTGCACTGTTTTCAGACCTTGAGGACTGTAGTTGGTCACCCTTGCCCTTGAGGTCTCTGTGGAAGTAGCCAGGGGGCAAGAGGAATCCTTGAGCCCTTTCAGCACAACTGCGGCTCTCCCTGAACTTTCTTAGGGTGCATTCACCCGCTGCGTACTTGCTGCGTATTTTTACACGAGTGCTGTTGCATTTTTTGTAGCCAAAACCAGGAGTGGAACAATCAGAGTAAAAGTCTAATAGAAACAAGTGGTCCACTTCTGTATTTAATCACCCACTGCTGGTTTTAATCACCCACTGCTGGTTTTAATCACCCACTCCGGGTTTTGGCTACAAAAACTGCAAGAGCACTCGCGTAAAAATACGCAGCAAATACGCAGCATGTGAACATACCCTACGTCCCTGTACCCACGCTAAAAGTTTTAGATTTTTTTTACGCAAATTGAGAATCTGCATCAAAATCTACATGTCTATCCTGAGGCCAGCAAAGTGTAGAAAAGGTCAGAAGTGCTGTGACCACATAGTTTTTTTGTATACTTGCATATGTACAGTGCTGTGCAAATTAATTGGGACAAAGTTTTTCTTGCATTAATTTTACTATTGCTGATAAGTGTGTTATCAGTTCTTGGTGTCGTTTTCCTTTTTCTTCTACATTTCCATTTTTGTTTTGGAGAAAATTATCCAGTTTCATTGTGTGTGTGAATTATTCTTGAAACGGTAGATTTTCCAATACCAACGGAGGAAGCGATTTCTCTTACAGTCAGACTTGAATGTCCATTAAGAGTAAAAATTCTAGACCTCTTCCGTGGAGTAATATCCATTTTTACAGGCACAAATCACACTGAGAGAAAAAGTGCACTAAACCACTCCTCACAGAAACAAGCTCTCATCTGAAGCTGAGGGGGCAGCTAGCTGTTATTTTCTGACTAAAACCAGTCAAACCACATTTTGTTACTCAAGGTTGTACACTCACACCTGTTCAAAGCAGTTAAAACTGGTTTGAATCACTGACTAGTAACCCAAACTTACGATTTTATTTAAAAATGCTTTGTCCCAATTAATTTGCACAGCACTGTAATTCACATTTCTTTCCTCTGTACCAAACTCTGCAAGAAAAAAAAAACACATTGGCATAGCACTTCAGAACTGTCATAGACTTTGCTGGCTTCAGGATAGACATGCAGATTCTAAAAATCTGCTTCAAAAAAAGCATCAAACAACATGGTAGGGCCACAGTGGGATTCTGTGTAAGGCCAGTTTTACACCACGTTTTTGGTGTATCATGTTAAGTCCGGTGTTTTGCAGGAAATATGCCCTCCAGTCCTGTTTTCTGCCATATGCGGCAGAGCACAGCTGCAGCAGCTGTCCCTGCTGAAATGACAGAATTGCAGCTTGTGGGGAGCTGGCCGCAGTCCTGAAATCTCAGCAGGGGACAGCTGCAGGTGCTGAAGTTCAGCTCGGCTGGCGCTGAGCTTTAGCACCCGCCATCTCTGTCGGGTCCGGCGCTGTGACAGCGGGGAAAGATTAGTCTTACTGTACCGGAAAACTCGCAAATTCAAACTCCCCAGCTTTGACAGCCGCAGAGTTTAAATTTACTGGCAAATGCTGTCCGCGGACCTCAAGTTTGCTTCAGGACTGTGGACAGCATCACACTGACGCGCACCATGTAAGCACTCACGCAGCACACTCGCAGCACACTCACATGCATACAGCCATGCACATTGACCACACGCAGCACACTCGCACCACACTCACAAAAAGCATGACACTCGCATCACTGTCATGCATCAAACATGCTCCGTGTATGATGCATGACAGTGTGCCTTCAGCCTAACTGAGAGCCTCTCCTTCTTGGTGGGATACAAGAAAAGCCACTCTGGCCAGGTCTATGGGGTATTGCTGAGGTAGAAATCCAAAGTGCAGCAGGTACTGATTTAAGAAACTTCTACAAGGTTTAGGGTCTGTGAATGCGGTGGCTTTCACAGGCAAGACGGAGGACTAGGAGGGGCAACAAGAGTAAATGTACCCTGAAATTTCTGTTTGGGAATATCAAGCCATGAAAACAAAAAAGAATTTGATTTTGGAGCATAATTTTTTTATGGAATAAATTGAAGTGCCAGAACAACAAAAATACTCATAAATAACCCAATTTTGCAAACCACATGAATTAATGAATTCACTCAGGGATGAAGTGAACATGTTGACAGCAACGGCATTTGACTGAATTTTATATTATTGGTAGAGATGAGCAAACAGCACAGTGTTCGAATTCCGATTTGTTCGCCGAATGTGAAGTGTTCGTCGAATAATTCGACAAACATTCACCGAATTTTCCAAACACATTGAAATAAATGGCAGGAAACATGAAATGCATAGAAAACACCTTCAAAGGTGTCCAAAAGCTGATAAACACACACAGATAATCTTAACAATCTACTGCCACTTGCTTGCTTGCGGGTCTGCTCTCCCTCTCCCTTAATTCTGGTCCCGCCCAGGAAGCTTCATGCATATTCACTTCACTGACTGGCAACAGGCAATGACAGATGCTCATGCTCTGTGAGAGCGTCTGTCATTGGCTTTTGCCTCAGACTGCATTTCCACAATTTGTCTGTGCTTGGTTGTCATACACCAGGAGTGGGGAACTCCAGGCTTCACTGGCCACCAACAGTCATGTTTTCATGATTTCCTTAGCATTGCACAGGGGTTGGAATCATCAATAGTGCATGATGTGATTCAATTATCACCTGAGCAATATTTTGAAAATTCCCACCCCTGTCATGCACATTAGTGTATGGCAATTAACCTGTCATCATAGTGTGTCCTCCCCTAAAAATATATATAAAAAAAAAATTCCATAGGACTTTGCCCTGTTTTCTAGCCAAGGTAAAAATAGGCAGCTGAGAGCTGGTATTCTCAGTGGGGTGAGGGCCCATCATTATGGGCCCATATCATGCTATAGAATAGCATCTCATAGCCTCCCCAGAAATTGGTGCATTCATAAGAAGTGCCAATTTCTACCTCTCAACCTTGCACTTCCACTTGTCATGTTGCAGTGGCAAACTGGTTAATAAGGGGTTAATGCCAGCTTTCTAACTTGCTTACCAGACCCGAGCTGGTGGCTCACTCATTCAATGTTTGGAGGCTGCGGTGACAGCATGCTGTATTCTTCACTACAGCCTGCAATCAAGAAGATGTTGCAGAGGATCGAGGATCGGTATAAGGGAGTAATAAAGATGGAGTCCAGATACATGTTTTTATTTGTAATAAAATGTTTTTTCTCTATGCTCTGTCTTCAATACTATTTACTTGAACTTCTTAATGGCTGGATGTAACATTGAGCCGACATTAACAATTTCGACCTTAATGCCAGCTGGCAAAACAAAGCTGCCATTAACCCCTTATTACCCAGTTTGCCATCTCTACATGGCAGCTAGAAGAGGCAGGTAAAGCACCAGGAATTGGGGCTTCTTATGAATGTTTGGCACCCCTGAGGATCTAAACAACAAAGTAGAAGATGGGGGGGCACAAGGAGGATCAAACCAATCCCACGCAGTAAGGAACAGTTATAAATGCAAGAGAAATTATCATGTTTATATGATCCTGTAGATATATGTGGTCCTACACCTTAGAAAGCAGTGGTTGAAGGTGGTTCCTTCCATTTATGCAGGTTTCTGCTTTTTACTTGTCTTTAATTGTGTGTTTTTTTGCTACTTGTTTGTACCTGATGATGTACTAATAAATTTGTTATATATACATATTCTGGCTCCGATCCCAATCCATTAAACACGCTTCTTTCTCTTGCATTTATAACCACCCCTGAGGATCTAACTGAACTGGAATTGTTTTGTAAAGAGGAATGGTCAAAAATACCTTCATCCAGGATCCAGGAACTCATTAACAGCTACAGGAAGCGACTAGAGGCTGTTATTTTTGCAAAAGGTGGATCTACTAAATATTAATGTCACTTTTCTGTTCAGGTGCCCATACTTTTGCACCTGTCAAATTTTGAAATAATGCATATTTCACATTTTCGGGTAGTACAATAAACCTCATTTCAATCCTGAAATATTACTGTGTCCATCAGTTATTACATATATCACACTGAAATAGCTGTTGCAAAAACCCAATTTTAAACAAAAAAAAATGAGTAAGATTAAGAGGGGTGCCCAAACTTTTTCATATGACTGTAGCTGACAAATTAAGAGGGGTAGCATAAGGTCCAAAAAGCATCTTCAGTGATCCAGTAGTGTGCTGGGTCACAGCTTACTAGCTGATGATGCTTTTGCGGCTTGTCTGGAGAAACATCTGTCAGGACACTTCACTAGTACAGGTTCAGCCTGAAACTCACTTTTGCTTGTGCTCTATGGCAGACTTACCCTAGCATTGATTCTGCTGCTTTTTGATGACGTATAATACAGCACCAGAGTGGCTCAGCAAAGATTGGATGATGGAAAGTCCCACCATCCTTTGATTCTCAGGCTGCCCATCATAATGATGATCCTCCTCACTGCTCCCTCCACAGATCAGTCCTGTTTGAAGTTTACGCTGTGTGTTTGTAGAAAGAACTTTAGAAGGAAAACCCTGGCACTTGGCTTATGAGCCCCATAGCAGCCTCGTGGTTTGTCTTTATGTTCGGAACCCCCTGTGTGGGCACTGACACATTTTAATAGTAAACTATGAGGCTTTTTAGCAGGAGATTCCTTGAGAAGAAATATGTTACACCAGTTAAATAATAAAAAAATACAATTGGTCTAGGTTCAGAAGAGCATATTGAATATCAGGCTAGTCAAGAATACAAATTATGGAGTAGTCGTGACGGCAAAACCATGTACTTAATCTTCATTGCGGACAGGAGTTGGAGCTACCTTTTGATTGCATGCATTATTCTTGCCCATAAAAAAGACTGAAGTGGAGCATTCAGCAATTTTTTCAATCAGTCTGCAGGGAAAATTTTGGATGAGCATCTGCACAATGGTATAATGGGTACATATGTGGTTCTTGGAGCACATAGACAACACATAGTCCAAAAATACAAGCTATAAGGCTAAATTCAGATGTCCATGTGTCTCAGTCTGTGACAGGCTTTGAGTCTCCCGACCTGAACTTCATTATCTCCTAATCATAGCACATTGTGGACCTTGCTATGCCGGTTCGGCATGAAAAAACAATTGCAGCATGCTTGGAGTGATTCCGTAAATCAGATCATGCACATCCATACAAGTCTATGGGGTGTGTGTGAAACATTGGACTGCTCTCTGATGACATCCGAGTGCAGTCTGATATATGCCGAGACAGACTATGGAGGAGATGAAGAGATTTTTCTATCCTTCTTCTCCACACCTCTGATCTGATTCTCGATTGCAAGAGAATTAGCCCAGTAAATGACAATCAGCTCACGCTCGCAGGAAGGTTTGAGCCAAGTATCATTGGACTATAGCATCCAATTCTCCCGATTCTGCGCGGCCTAAAACAGAGATTCAAAGGTTAGTCATTAGAAAAATGGCTACACTGCTTATGTGACAGTTAATAATAAATTGTTTGAATGTAAATCTTAAGCATTTCCCTTCTGTGTTTCTTTCACAGCTGAACTTTACCTTCCTACTTTTAATGGAGAAAGAAATAGTAGCTTTGTCAAATTGCTGACTGTAAGTTTGAATTACAGAGAGCTATTGATTTTTCATTAAACTCCGTGCACAGCTGTATAGAAAAAAAACAGTAGTTCATTGATCAGAGCCATGAGGGCCATGTTCATTTATTGGCTTTCTGCCACATGCAGTTATTCTCCGTAGTAAATGCACAAGGAAGTCAGTTTATTTCAGTCATTACCCTTGTGTCACCGGCAATGTGCCTCCACAACTATTAATGTAATTGCAGCTCGCTGATAATGACGACTAACAAGGAATACTCACACTTGACAGCTTGTCAGACTCTTTATAGTCCCAATATGTCTATCTTCATAGCTTACTTACAACCTACATTTGTTATTATGATCTATCACATCTGTCATTGAATCTATACATTCAAAATGTTTTGTTTTCCTGTTAAGAATTTTAATTTCAATTTATTTTTATCTAGAGAACATTAAATGATTGATCTAAATTTAGTAAGAAAGGTCGGCCTTATTTCAATCTTGTGCGTGGGTTTGTGTCTTAAGTTGAAGATGAGCTCCATTCCTTTCTCACTGATGTTTCTCTTTGTAAGGATGATCAGGGGTGCTGGGAAAGATGTTTCCAATGTGCATCGGAGCATTACAAAGATGATCTTAACCTTTATTTTGACATAGAGAGAGGTTTTCAAGAAGTGGAACACACCATTATCTTCTTATGCTGCAAAATGGGATATTGGCAGGGGTTTTCATCTTAAGACAACAACCCCTTTAACCCGACTCTTTGCTATACTTTGAAACTTCTCAGGGAGAATCCAGCTTGGAGAAAAAAAAAGAAGACATACCACAGGATTTAGCTCCTGGCTCCAACATTCTTCACCACAGGTAATGGATATTGTGACGATGACCTGTCACATGACAATACAGCACAGCGATGGCCTCATTGGTCAGGGTATATATAACGTCATTAGGTACAGTTCAGCAGAGACTGTCTGAGTGGTAGTGTTTAAAAGTGGATTCCAGTGGTTAGTATGTCTTATTTTTTCTTCTCAGAGTGGACGTTTCTATATTTAAAAACATAGAGGAGAGCCCGATTATGTTTGGCATGCGTTTTTGGTGAAAAAATTACTGAGTCCCAAAAGTTCCAAAAAATGTTCAGAACCTCAGGGGACACTATTGGCACCCTTAGAAAAACAGATCTGTTTTTCTAAGGGCTTAAAAAACAGATTGGTATGTGTGAACAAGGCCATATTTGGACTAAAAAATATGCATGAGGTGTCATGTTAATTATTGAAATGTAGATGTAATTGTGTCACAGCTCGCTAGACACATCCTTACTTGTCTGGGTCAGCCTTCACTGAACCTGGGTATAATGGCGGCAGTGTGGTCTCTCCGGCTGGCAGGCCATCCTCAGCAGAATAAGAGGGGGTTAAAGATGCGAATGGGGATGAGGGATCAGCCACCTAAATAAATAATGTCAAGACCTCAGGTGCAACAGAATAAAACTCACTTTTACTGGAGCAGTTTATGACAGTTGTGATATTACAGTTCTCCACAGTTATTCAAGATACAGAGTTACAGTCTCTGATGGTGTGATGAACTCAGCTCTCCTTCAAGCATTGTGTGACAGCATTCCTCACTTCCGCTGGTTACGGCACTCTGCTACACTCATACACTTCTCCTCTCAACCTGGACCTTGACATCCACAGTACCTTAGGCATACAGGAAAGTTTTCAGCTTTTTTCCTACTGCTGACAACTTAAGATCCCATCAAAACAGTCGCAACACGTACCCTCACTGATCCCTAACTGTTGTTGACTGTCATTTGGGCAGGTCACTATGGTATATCCCATGCAGCTGTACAGATTTTACTGTATCCTGACAACCACCACAGCAAAGGCTCTGGCTGGCCTCCTTTCTCTCTGACACCACTGAATCCAAGGAGAGCACTGTTGTTCTTCCTGGGCCCTGTAGGTCTCCTATAGGGTCTCCTAACCACCACTGTCTACCGTCCGCAGTGTCATCAAGAATTTTAAAGCCCATGGCACTGTGGCTAACCTCCCTAGATGTGGACGGAAAACAAAAATTGACAACAGATTTCAACGCAAGATTGTGCGGATGGTGGATAAAGAACCTAGACTAACATCCAAACAAGTTCAAGCTGCCCTGCAGTCCGAGGGTACAACAGGGTCAACCCATACTATCCGTCAGCATCTGAATGAAAAAGGACTGTATGGTAGACCCCACTTCTTACCCCGAGACATAAAAAAGCCAGGCTGGAGTTTGCTAAAACTTACCTGAGAAAGCCTAAAACATTTTGGAAGAATGTTCTCTGGTCAGATGAGACAAATGTAGAGCTTTTTGGGCAAAGGCATCAACAGAGTTTACAGGAGAAAAAAAGAGGCATTCAAAGAAAAGAACACGGTCCCTGCAGTCAAACATGGCGGAGGTTCCCTGATGTTTAGGGGTTGCTTTGCTGCCTCTGGCACTGGACTGCTTGACCATGTGAATGGCATTATGAAGTCTGAAGACTACCAACAAATTTTGCAGCATAATGTAGGGCCCAGTGTGAGAAAGCTGGGTCTCCCTCAGAGGTCATGGGTCTTCCAGCAGGAGAATGACCAAAACACACTTCAAAAAGCACTAAAAATGGTTTGAGAGAAAGCACTGGAGACTTCTAAGGTGGCCAGCAATGAGTCCAGACCTGAATCCCATAGAACACCTGTGGAGAGATCTAAAAATGGCAGTTTGGAGAAGGCACCCTTCAAATATCAGGGACCTGGAGCAGTTTGCCAAAGAAGAATGGTCTAAATTCTCAAGTTCTTAAATTACTTTAATTAGCTTGACTTGCTTTTTATATCTGCTGTCATTTTCCTGTAATTGCAACTTTTATCTTAACTTTTAGCACCTTGAGAACCCCACTATGCACTTTTCCCCCCGATGAAGCAAAAATAAGTGTTCTGTGAAACGTCAGGGGATTCCTGAGTTTGGGGTCTCTTGCTTCTGCCAGTTTGCCTGCAGTTTTGACTATTCACCATAGGCATGTGATAAACTCCTATGTTAACATAATTGTATATGTGTTACCATCCATTGGGTCTGTGCCATTTGATGGAATATAAGCTATGTATATATAGCTCCATATGGCACTAATACTTTATATTTTTATGCTGACTTTTGAATTAGCACATGTTTTAACAAGTCAGCTGATGTGTGTATATATGTTCAACAATTTGTACATATACATTTGAATGTTTACCTACCTGTGTAATATTTGGCAAGCTGGTAGTTTTTTATTGTCTCTACCACTATTTTTATGGTATTATCCTGGGCTATTATGCTTGTAATAAGCTTTAGGCGGCCGTCACACATGGCGATCTCGCTAGCGATATTGTAAGCGATCACGGGCACGCGCAATCGCTTACAATATCGCTCACATCGCTGGTGAGATGTCACACAGACAGACTCACCAGCGATGTGGATCCGCGATTTCGCTGGTAACTATGGTACACATCGGGTAACTAGGCGCCGCGCGTCGCTTAGTTACCCGACGTGTACCATAGTTACCATCTCCCAGCATAGGCTCTGCCGCTGGGAGATCGTTCATCGTGGTGTTATACACCACGATGAAGCAGATCGTGACATCGTTCATCGCTAGATCTGAGCTCCGGAGCTCAGATCTGCGATGTCACGATCAAGCGATTTCACATCGTAAATCGCTTGATTACATGCAACGATTTCTTGCCCGATATCGCTTAAGCGATCAAAAAGGAGATCGCTTAAACGATATCGGGCAAGAAATCGTTGCGTGTGACGGCCGCTTTAGATTCATCTTTTCCAACTCTGTTGTTCTCTGTAGTTCCTGAGTTGTTGATGTAACAGGGTTGATTGTTATTTAATAGTGGTTTTCCTGATGGTTTTGACTATATTAATTTCTGGTTATTAATTTATTTTATCTTTCATAGTGTTCAGCAGGTTTCCATGGTGATCACCTTCTAGTCTCTGGCCGATAGCATGCAGTTGTTACATTTAATGAGAGGACTTAACTCCTAACATCCTAGCCAGCTCTCTTAAGCCCACTGATTTCCATACAGCAGGTAGCTGCTTACCTCCCTCTTCTCCCTACAGCTTTCAGACCAGGTCTTAATCAAGGCTCTCTGCTTCTCAGCTCTTGATGACAGGAAACCCATGCTTATTCAAATGTTGTTATGACACACCTTAGAAAAAAACACTGATGGCTGAATATGTTAGAGCAGAATGTGTACTAAGTGCTACAGTTCAACTTAAACTACAGTAGTAT
The DNA here is from genome assembly GCA_033576535.1 of Allobates femoralis. Lineage (NCBI taxonomy): Eukaryota > Metazoa > Chordata > Amphibia > Anura > Aromobatidae > Allobates > Allobates femoralis. The sequence goes on from JARQOC010000003.1 coordinate 325,397,202, forward strand.
ATAATTTTAAAGGCTTTCTCGAGAATGAGATAAAATGGCATCCCTGGTATAATTCAAACTGCAGCTCTTCCTAGTCACATATCAGTATGGACTGCACACTGGAGGCATATAATGCTCAAAACCTGTGTGTCACACAAGAGCTGTATTACACTCATTTAGGCTGTCATTGTGAAGAAAAATATCTTTTCCTTGCTGTGCACAAAAGGAGGTTATCTCCAGATTCATTCTCCTCAATGTTTATTTGTTTTCCAGTTGGATACAGTCCCCCATACACTACATAAAGCTGTCAGATCGACTGAGAAGAGGGAGGTAGCTGGAGAGCTGCCATTTAATGACCCATGGCATACTATCTCCATTATGGGTCATCTTCCTATCTTTGATGTGGGTGTATCTTTCCCTGCACATGTCAGATTATCTGATCAACTGACATGTGCCTCCAACAATTGTGAGTGCATCGGAGATCCGTCTACAGCTGTTAGCTAGTTAAATCCCACTGTCAATCTCTGACAGTAAGACATAACATGTAGGGAGTGTGTCATTCCCCGCTCCCATCTGTGGTCCTGTGATGTGCTAGCAGGGTGCCGATGGTTTGTCATGACAGCCAGGGGTCCACTGATAACCCCTATGACTCTCATGACAATCCTCCTGGGAATATCGGTTGTGAGACAGCATTCAGAGAAGATGGTGATTTTTGCTGTACAGAGCTGATGCACTGATCTGCACAGCACAAGTGATCGGAAGATTGCAGAGACTATAAGGCGACTAGTGAAATCAATGAAAAGTTTTTAAAAAAAGGATTTTAAAATAGGAAAAGAAAAGAAACACAAAACTGTTCAATTCACTCCCCTTTTTCCCCATTAAAAATAAAACTATTGGTGCGTGTCCTGGACGCTGTGTCACATTGCCATTGGACTCGGTGGCTGGTGTTCCTGCCTCGGCCGCTGGGAGGCGCCGGATTCCTTCGGCTGATGGTGCCGGTGATAGGAGGGCCATGTCCTCATATGGACCTGCTCCTTCGATGTCTGCTTCTGTCACTGAACGTTGCCGTGTTTCTCCTTTGTGTGATGTTGGCTGCAGAGAAGCGGGCCCTGCGGAGGTTTCTGATAGGCGCAGCCTTCGTTCTTCTGTCAGAAGTGGGGTGGTTGGTGCCAGTCGTGCATCACCGTCTGGCCTGGTTCTAGGGGCGGTCCGGATGAGATCATCAGGCTGTGAGCTCCAGCCTATGGGAGGTAACCGCGCCCTTCAAATATATTGGAGCTATGATGTATAAGTAAATCAGGGATTATGAAGGGGTTAAAGTGCCTTTGCATACATGCCCTTATTTTAGGGTATAAAAGCCTGATGATTGGATCTCTTTGAAGTAATTTTTTTGTGTATTCTTCAAACCATTTGAGCTCTTTCTTCCAAGATTAATCACTCTCCATTTCTTATTCCTTCTACTGACTGAGAGCAAAGTATATTAGTGATTTCATGGGTGATGAGCAGCACACACATAAACTCATTTCATTTGCCAGAATGGCTGCATCTTTTCTGAAATTATTAATGCAAGCTGTTTATTTAGTGAATATAATGTAGTTTCTAATTAATATGTTAGCACAATATGTGCTGTTAGGTCAAGAAATATTTGGACAGTGCTCGAATCTTCATGATTTGACCTCTGTATGCCACATTTTTATTTGAAATGAAACAGCTGAGATGTAATTGAAGTTTAGACTTTCCGGTTTCATTAAAGAGGTTGAACACAAATAACTTGTGAAGCATTTAGGAATTGCAACCATTTTTCTATAAAGGCTCTTCATTTTAGGGACTCAAAAGTGATTTGACAAACATATTTTACCATTAATAAAATGTTCATTTTTAATACTTTGTAGAGAATACTTTCCAGGAAATGATTGCTTGAAGTCTGGAAGCCATGATCGTAATCAAGTGTTGGTTTCCTCCTTTGTGATGCTTTGCCGGCCTTTACTGCAACTGGTTTCAGTTGTTGCTTATTTGTGAAATGTTCTGCCTTAATTTTTGTCTCAAGCATGTGATAGGCATACTCAATATTGATGAGATCTGTTGGTTGACTTGACCATTTTAGAATATTCCACTTTTTTACCTTAAAAAACTCATGTTTTTTTTAAGTGCATTTTTGGTCATTGTTCATCTCCACTGTGAAGCACCATACAAATATCCTTGCTCCATTTGGTTGAATCTGAGCAGCTAGCATAGCCTTGTACACACCAGAATTCATATGGCTGCTTCTGTCTTCAGTTACATCATCAATAAACACTAGTGGCCCAGTGGTATTGGAAGTCATGCATTTCTCGCCATTACACTGTTGCCACTATATTTTACAAAGGATGTGGTGTGCTTTGGTTCATGAGCCATTCCAAGCCTTCTCCATAAATTCTTCTTCCCTTCTTTCTGGTACAGGTTGATTTTAGTTTCATTTATCCAAAGAATGCTTTTACAGAACTGAGCTGGCTTCTTTAGGTGTTCTTGTTTGTAAAATGTAATCTAATCTGGCCTTTCTAATATTAAGGCTGATTAATGGTTTGCACTTTGTGGTGAACCCTCTCTATTTGGGATGATGAAGACTTCTCTTTATAGTAAATTTAGATTCTGAAACACCTACTTCCTAGAGAGTTTTCTGCACATGAGTGATTGTTGAAAAAGGATTTTTCTACACCATGAATAGGATTGTGTGCTCATCCACCACAGTTGTCTTCTGTGGACGTCCAGGCCTTTTTGGGCTCACCAGCGGGCTCCTTTGCATTTTTTGCAAAAGGTATCAAACTGTTAATTTTGTGACTCCTAACATTTCTGCTATCTCATTGATACATTTCTACTTTTTTTAAGCCTAATGATGGTCTATTGAGAGTCCTTTGACCGTATGTTGTGGATTCACAACAACAGCTTTGAAATGCAAATGCACCACCTGGAATCAACTCCAGACCTTTTCCCTGTTTAATTAATTATATATTAATAAGGGAACAGCCTATGTAGACCATTAAGGGGTTTCTAAGTAAAATTGATTATTTTCTTTGGGTCCCGTGAAAAAGAGGCAGCTACATTTTAAATAGCTGTAAATCCTACACCTTTGCTCCAATTAGGATTGAAATCCCTTCAAATTAAAGCTGAGTCGTCATTTTAAGCCCATGTTAAATATATAACTGTATATTGAATATGTTTAGGCAAATAAGTAAAATATTAAAACTTGTGTCACGGTACAAATATTTCTGGACTTAATCTGTGTATGAAACTACAGGGCTTTTTCTTATATTTGGATAATACCAAGCACGTGGACACTGGGCTGTTATTCACATTATTAATAAGGGTATGTTTACACTGCATATTTTTCGGGCATGTTTGCTTAAAAATGACAGAGAAAGTTGTCACAAATACTCAAAAGGATCTACCTATTATTTTTTATAGAAAAAAAACGTTTTGCTGTTCTATGGAAGTCTATTCCAACATCTGTAAAATGCTTTAGTCTTTCCAAAACACCAAATGTTTAAAAGAAATGACATTCTTCAGGCATTTCCACCAGAAAGACATTTTCAAGTTTATAACAGAACTCAAAGGAAGGAAAAAAAATGGCCAAAAAGGTGCCTTGAAGACATACTAGTGCATCTCAATGAATTAGAATGTTATAAAAAATCAATGTAAGGCCCCTTTCACATCAGCGATTATTTGAAATCGCGGTAGAAGCGGTGAAAAAAACGCATCTGCCGCAATTACCGCATACCGGCTGCACTTGCGGCACGGTTGCGGCACGGTTGCGGCAAGCCCCATACAATGTATAGGCGGGCTTGCGGCAGGTGCGGCAAGTGCGGCTTTGGCACTTGCGGCAGGTGCGGCCGCAAAAAAGACCGCGGTCAGCCGCGTTTTTTTCGCGGCCGCACCTGCGGCAAGTGCCAAAACCGCACTTGCCGCACCTGCCACAAGCCCGCCTATACATTGTATGGGGCTTGCCGCAACCGTGCCGCAAGTGCAGCCGGTATGCGGTAATCGCGGCAGATGCGGTTTTTTCACCGCATCTGCCGCGATTTCAAACGCTAGTGTGAAAGCACCCTAATATTGCCATGTTTCAGGGCATTTCAGGGAGCCCTGAAACACGTTGAATCAATATTATATTCACCCTTTTGATGTCTCGTGGTACACAGCAGCACGGTTTTTAACCTTTCATCCTCCCTACTTTAATTTTCTTAAATTATGACCTTTGGGTTTTGATTGGCTGTAAGCCATAATCATCAACATTTACAGAACAAAAAAACACTTGAAGTAGATCACACTGTTTGTAATGACTCTACATAATACTCTACATAATATAGGTTTCATTTTTTGTATTGCATTACTGAAATAAATTAACTTTTTGATGATATTCTAATTCACTGAGATGCACTAGCAGCTCTGTAATAAATAAAGGACATAAACATAGGATAAAACTCTAATGGAAGAGAGTATGAAAGCAACAGGTTGAGCTCGCCTGTGCGAGTTGTGTATGGCACAACTCCTGAACAAATACGTATACCAATGGTGCTGCCCTGTGGCTGTTGGATGAAATCCTTTTTAAGATATTTCACCAAGGTGGATGAAAACATTGTAATGTGGGACGTACTGCTGGAAAATGCTTGCCCATTTGGACATTTCCAAGAGAGAGTTCTTAGTGCCCATATTATAATTTTTAAGCCACATTATTTAACTGTGCTATGTACATTTGTTTTTTCACTTGGGAATAATGCCGGTTCTGCATTGAGCGCGTAGTATTAATTGGAATCTTCTACTAAACCATGGCCAAAGGATCCTTATTATGGCAATGCAGCCCTCATTACTTTGGTTTTGTCCACCCTAGGCAAAAAAGATGCAATGGCTTTATTTTGTCAGCATTTTTGCTTAAAAAACGCTAGCATTTTAATGATTGCTTTATGAGTTTCAAAAAACGTTAGAAAAATGGTAATAAAAAAAATATACCAAAATATTTTAAGCATTAATTCTGGTAGGAAAACATTGTCAAAGAGCTTTTTTTTAGAAAACCCAAAACACTTCAGAAGACCAAAACTAAGAGGAAACACCAGGGATAGAGAAAAATATCTGAAACATCTTCCGCCTGAAAAATGGACAGCTGGAAAAAATAGTGTGAAAAAACCTTTTGCTTGCATTTTCCTCCAACCTCACACAACATCAAGTACAAACACTAATAAATCACTGTGATGTCATCAATACATTGAATGAAATACACTATATTTACAACTGGTGCCCTTTATACGCCCCTCCATACTATGTGATACCTAGCATGCATTTTCTGTCTTGTCCTCATCGTGACTGCCATTCTTATGTCTTTTTGAATAATAAAATACATATACATTTTTTATGCTTTTGGTGGATTTATGACCACAGAGTTGTATGATTATTCAATGTTTCTGAAGATTGTGCTCCCACTACTTGCTTCAGTATATCCTGGTCTCCCACCTATATTCATAGGTGTGGCAGACTATAGTAGTTAAGATTTTGTTGACATTATTTTCATCACTTTCTCACACTTTGCTACTCCAGTCCTCATCCTCTTCTCACATTTCTAAATATATCAACTAGGGAGTGCCTACTACAGGTTGAAACGCAAGTAGAGGGTAAAATCAGAATGGCATTTCAATGGTGTAGCTTCCACAAAGGGTATGGTTAAGTGGGTGGTGGGACTACTTCCTCTGTGCCACTACAGACAAGGCAGGCAAAAGGAAAGCAAAGGGAAAAACTGTAGACAAGAGTCTGATGCTGCTGTCACAGACAGGGTAAATAGTGATGGCGATCATTTAGGGAAGCTAGAAAAGTAGTTGGCTAAACAGCCCTGCAAAATGTCACTTTATAAACTACTAGCTGTAGTACCTGGCTACGCCGGGTTAATAAATAACTGCTGTTAGCTATAACAAAATAGAATTTGAATATGTCATATTAATGACCTGTAGGAAAATAGAAGCTGAGCTGTGATTGGTTGCTATAGGCAGCCTAATAAATCTCCAGCCAACAGTAAACCCTCCCCCTGGCCAGGCAGTATATGTTACCTCACACATACACATAATAGACAGCTCATGTGACTGACATCTGCCTTAATTCCCTATAAGCACATGTGTTGCACATTGGCTGTTTTTAATCAGATGTTTATGTTTGGAAATTAAAGATAGCACACGTATGAGGCGAGTTGTGTGAGGTGACTTGTGCACATCTGTGACTGTCTGTGTGGTGTGTGTGTCCCTGGGGTGTGTGTATGTGTGTGTCCCTGTGGGGTGAGTGCATGTGTCCCTATAGGGTGTGTATGTGTGCGTGTCCCTGTGGGGGGGGGGGTCTGTGTGGTGTGTGTCTCTGTTGTGTGTGTCTCTTTGTGCTGTGTGTGTGTGTCCCTGTGGGGTGAGTGCATGTGTCCCTATATGGTGGCTATGTATGTGTGTCCCTGTGGGGGGGGTCTTGTGGTGTGTGTGTCTGTGTTGTGTGTGTCTCTTTGTGGTGTGTGTGTGTGTGTGTGTACCTGTGGGGGAGTGCATGTGTTGCTGTAGGGTGTGTGTGTGTCCGTGGGGGTGTGTCTCTGTGTTGTGTGTGTCTCTTTGTGGTGTGTGTGTGTTTGTTCGGGTGCGTGGTGAGTATCCAATATTGGGGCTGCACCTTAGCGACTATACACTTGCTGTTACTCTTTGTGTGCGTGTGGTGTGTATACATGTCCCCGTGCGTGGTGAATATCTCATGGTGGGGCCCCACCTTAGTGACTATATGCTGGTATGTGCTGTTAGTCTTTGGCGCTATCATTAAGCCCCTCTCATTCACAACTGTCAACTGGTAACTGTCACTTTTTCCCCATTATGTAGATAGGGGCAAAATTGTTTGGTGAATTGTAATGCACGGGTTAAAATTTCGCCTCACAACATAGCCTATGACGCTCCCGGGGTCCAGACGTGTGACTGTGCAAAATTTTGTGGCTATAGCTGACAGCTGTCGATTTTCCTCCAACACTTTTCCATTCACTTTTTCCCCCATTATGTAGATAGGGGCAAAATTGTTTGGTGAACTGGAACGCGCAGGGTTAAAATTTCGCCTCACACTATAGCCTATGACGCTCTCGGGGTCCAGACGTGTGACTTGTGCAAAATTTTGTGGCTGTAGTTGCGACGGTGTAGATGCCAATCCCGGATATACACACACACATTCAGCTTTGTATATTAGATTACTATTTCACAGAAATGAAAACAAAAATCAAGCACATACAAGTACATCTCAATGAATTAGAATATCATAAAAAAGTTAATTCATTTAAGTAATACAATACATAATGGAAAACACATATATTGCATAGAGTCATTACAGAGTGATCTATTTCAAGTGTTTATTTCTGTTAATATTGATGATTATGGTTTACAGTCAATGAAAACCCAAAGGCCATTGTGTCAGAAAATTAAAGTAGGTAGGATTAAGGGTCTGAGAGATAAAATATTACCTAAATAGGTATCAGAGGCTTCACCTTGTGTGGTTGTGAGAGTAACAACCACTCTAGAAGCATATAACCGCTGCTGCCATTCCCATTGGGGTGCATATAGATTAGGGAGGATGAAGGGTTAAAAACCGCACTTCCATAGTCCAAGAGATGTAAAAGGGTGAATATAATATCTATTTATAATTGCCGTAGCGACTTCCGTCGCGACCGGCGCTACTTCCTGTGGCTATGTTTGCGTAGCTCGGAACTTTCTCCAGGACTCTGTCCGTGGGCGCGTAGCGGCCACGCAACTCGCGAAGCAATGCCCGCAAAGCGGGCATTGCGAGCAGTGAACCACCACCACCACCACCCATGGCATTTTTACATAAGACATCACATAGTAACAAGAACACAGTCAGTCCCAAAGTCAGCTGTGACCACCTGGCCCTGGAGCCGTACTCGGTCTCTCACACCGCACATCTCACCGCCTGGCCCTTGGACACTGGCTGCCATGCACACATCAGGTGCACTAGCATGGAGCTGGCAGGCTCCCATCACTTACCCACTGGGGACGGATCACTTCCAGCACCTCCTCACATGGCAGTGCTCTGGACTTCTGAATCCCATCGTCCTCTCCTCACTCAGACACCTGGCAGGTTCCTATCCAGCCTGCTCACTCACAGCTGCAACCCAGTGAGTCAATCAGCACATCTTCACTCACACACAGACCTGAGATGTGATTAACCCCCTGTGCACCATTCAGGTTTAGCCCAGCAAAGCACTCATCCCCACAGGTGCAGCCGCTCATTAGGCTCATGAATGTATCGGATCTTCAGCACTCACACTCAGCTGTTTTACTCAGCTCATGAAAACCCTTCAGCTGTTAACCCCCTGTACATCGGACAGGTTTCACACACCACACACAATCAGGAAAACCGGCCCATGTGAACACAGACCTGCATTGATAACCCGTGTGATGCACCCGGCCAGGGGCCACATCACCACACCTCACTTTCTCCGCATAGCAAAGCACTTATCCCCACAGGTTCAGCACGCTCATTAGGCTCATGAATGTATCGGATCTTCAGCACTCACACTCAGCTGTTTTACTCAGCTCATGAAAACCCTTCAGCTGTTAACCCCCTGTACATCGGACAGGTTTCACACACCACACACAATCAGGAAAAACCGGCCCATGTGAACACAGACCTGCATTGATAACCCGTGTGATGCACCCGGCCAGGGGCCACATCACCACACCTCACTTTCTCCGCACTTCACTCACTTTCTCCGCACACATACACACACACACATACTCCGCTATACTTACCACCGGCCCTGCATCACCGACATGTCGCCGCCCCCGAACTACTCGATCAAATATCGCGTCCAAAAAGTCTCGCCAAACTTCCCAGACGCCATATTGGATCCAGTCGTCCGCGGGCGCCGACATGTCAACTCAGGATCCAGCCGGCATGGAAGACGCAGGGTCGGTGCTAACTATAGCGAAGTGTCTGTGTGTGTGTATGTATGTATGTGTGTGCTGACCACTCTGCCCACAGCGCTGCACTCAGCACTCTGCCCACGCCACTGTGCTCACCAATCTCACCGCACTCACTGCTAACCACTGAGCCACCGCACTCACTGCTAACCACTGAGCCACCGCACTCACTGCTAACCACTGAGCCACCCCACTCACTGCTAACCACTGAGCCACCCCACTCGCTGCTAACCACTGAGCCACCGCACTCGCTGCTAACCACTGAGCCACCGCACTCACTGCTAACCACTGAGCCACCCCACTCACTGCTAACCACTGAGCCACCTGTATACACACAATTCATTTCACCCCACTCCCCTAACTATTAGTAAATATACTATATATGGATTCTAGACTACCCCATTCTTTCGAATCGGCCCGCCATCTATATATATATATGTGATTATATAGGAATTATCAGTATTATGTATGTGATTATGTATAAATTAGTGAGTCGCGCCTATTCTGCAAGGACTCGCAACGGCCGCTTGGCGGCCATTGCGAGTGAGGCTTTGCGAATCAGTGGCACCGGCAATGCTTCACAGGTCGCGTGGGCGCTGCGCCCACGCCCACAACGACGGAAACAGCGCCGAAACTTACGGAAGTGCGTTAGGGAAATTATATATTACATACTGATAATCTATTATATAATTGCTGTAGCGACTTCCGTCGCACACGCCGCTACCTCCGTGGCTTTGTTCGTGGACGCGCATCGCCCACTCGACTCACTCGCAATGCCCGCGAAGGGGGCGTTGCGAGTCGTTGCAGCAGCCCGAGCAATGCCCTATACACAGATTCTAGAATCCCGATGCAATACTGATAACTATTATATAATTGCCGTAGCGACTTCCCTCGCACACGCCGCTACCTCCGTGGCTTTTGTTTGTGGGCGCGCATCGCCCACGCGACTCACTCGCAATGCCGCCAAGGGGGCGTTGGGAGTCGTTGCAGCAGCCCGAGCAATGCCCTATACACAGATTCTAGAATCCCGATGCAATCGCATCGGGCTCAAGCTAGTTGATTTATAAGTCAACACATTTCAGGACTCCCTGACCCCTTCTTTAGGATCAATATCATATTGCCATTTTTCAGGCCATTTCAGGAGCTCTGAAACACATTGACTAATAAATCAATATTATATTCACCCTCTGATGTCTCGTGGAATACTGCAGGGCAGTTTTTAACCCTTTATCCTCCCTCTTTCATTTTCTGAGATAATGACCTTTGGTTCTCTTTAGCTGTAAGCCATAATCATCAACATTTACATAAATAAATTGTTGAAATAGATCACTCTGTGATGACTCTATCTAATATATAATTCCCCTAACGCACTTCCATAAGTTTTGGCGCTGCTTACGTCGTTGTGGCCATTGCCCACGTACACCCCGCCAGAACGCCAGCTCCGGTGGTGGCTACAGGCGCCAGGCAATGAGAATACAGCGGGCCGGAGCTACAGACTTCGTAGCTCCGACCGACGAAAGCCGAGTGCTGTGGCCGAAAACAGAACCAAGTGCCTGGCCATGCACAGCTCTAAAGTCCGCTATGTATCTCAATGGGAAGTGAGGCGCTATGCTCATTGGTCGGTGCCAGCACACAGCGACCAATGAGCATAGCGCCTCACTGGCCATTGAGATACATGGAGGACTTTGAGTTTCAAATTTACCGCTGGAAGTGAGGCGCTATGCTCATTGGTCGCTGTGTGCTGGCGCCGACCAATGAGCATAGCGCCTCACTTCCCATTCAGATACATGGAGGACTTTGAGTTTCAAATTTACCGCTGAAGTGAGGTGCTATGTGATAGAAATAATTCTTCAGTTAGTTCTTCCTTTGTTCGATAAACTCCATAGACTGCGTCTTCAGAACCAAAAGTGGGTTTTATTCGGGTAGGAAAAAATACAGAGATATACGGCAAAAGCAGTATGACTGGCAGGAATCTGAATGACAGGCGCGGGAGCCACAGGTGTCACACTCAAGATGGATTCAGAATAATGGCTCCCCGTGTCATGGACGGGGCTTTCTTTATACCAATTTTCCCCATAGAAAGACATTGGTTACAATGATTCTCTATGGAACAAAAGGATTACATCACCTGTCATAAGTGATCCCTTCATATTACTTACAACATATATTGACATGAAAAAGCACATTAATTTCATTACTAACTACATACTACACTTAAACTTATCCATATAAATTATCTCATAATAGCCTTTTTGGGACCAAGCACAAATCACAACTTATTGACATTAATCAGCTCTGTTCTTGATTATAAGAAACGTCATATTAGCCTTGAGGGATAGAATACACCACAAAAAAATAAGACAAATTCAGAACTGGCTTATGAACTGATTATAAATTTTGCTAAATGATCAAACCAAATCTAATTAACGTGTATCTGTTTTCTTATACAGGTTAGGTCATTGCTTATAGCTAGAAGACATGACATTTATATTTCTACTAACAGAGAAAGTTTCAAGTTACTTTTTTCAAACAGACAATATGGCCGACAGAGGCCTTGGTACCCATGGCCTCCGTCTAACAAATCCCTCTGTTGTACTTATGGTAATTTGGTAATTTACCCTGAAGTACAAATTGGCATATGAGTCTAGTCCTAATTCTCATATATGGTATTGAGGGAAGGCATAATTTCATACACTCCCTGGTCAGTAGGAGTGTTGAGAGGGACTGAAGGTACCCTTGTAAGAAGGGCCCTAACAATAGGTGTACAACCTACAAGTGAGCGTGGTCTGGGAGTAAATACCCGACCCGTACCAAGTCTCCGGTATGGTCTGATAAAAGTGGTACTATATGTTATTACACGGGCCTGAAAGTTATTTAGTTCCTCAACATGAGCCAGATTCTTTTTTGAAAAACTTTTAGGTTACTACCTATTAAACACATATAGGAAAAAACAAAGTAGTAAAAAAATCTACAGTAAATATCACCAACGTAAGAGTTCTTAAGTATTAATGAGTCCTGTTACAATCTTTCAAAAAAAAGAAAAAAATTCAAATATTTTCTTTGTTCCATGGCTTCTAAGGTCCTACTCACAGTTCAAGTGTGGGCAAATAGTCCTAAAAAGAAGCAAAAAACACAACAAAACAAAAAAATCATCACAGAAGTGAAAAAAGATAAAGTGTCCGAGTCCCAAGTCCCATAACAGTCTCTGAGTCCTTTGATCCGTGGCTCTCGATCTTGTTCTGTTTCCTCGGAGCTTTCACTGTCTTCCCCTCGATCACACTGTCCGGGTCCCACTGGAGGGTGTGAGATGTCATTTCCAGGGAAACAGGCGGATTCATGGATCCCGATCCAATAGGGGACCTGAAAAATAAAAATAAAAGCGCAGTATCAGTTCTTACCAGCATCACTAGGATTCTCAACTGGCAGTATAACAAGCTTACATTGATCAATATGAACAATTTTAACACCTTTGTCTCTTGGCTTGCTAATCCTTAGCACTCCCAAAACAGTTGGGCCTATCACCTGTGTGATATTGGAATCTCACAGTCCTTTTTTTCCTAAGATTCTTAACTATGAGCTTAGCTCCCACAACAAATTTGGACTCATATAATTCCTGTTGACTCTGAGGCTACATCTCTTATTGCCAGGCAAGTGGGACATGATTTGTCTCACTAAGTGAGGTCCATTGTCACTTTCAATTAATTTTGGGAAGCCCCAGTGTGAAAAAACATCTTTCCACAAGAGGCGGCCGTTGTTTGTGGCAGGCAGGGCCTCAACCCATTTTGAGAAAACATCAACAATGACCAAGGCATACCTGAATCCTCCCTCTGCTGGAGGGAATGAACAATGAAGTCAATTTGAATCGACTACCATGGACCATCAGCCAATCTGGGGATGGCACATTTTTCCTTTGTACTAGCTGTAAGAGCGCTTCTGGTTCTGGCCTGAACAAAGACTGAATGATTAAATTTAATCAGAGACTTAATCATTATAGTTGGGATATATGGTAACAATTTGTCATCAACTCTTTTGTAATACAGATATTCTCCTTTATCAATGGGTACTGATTCAAGGGAGTTAAATAAAGATGCATCTCCTTGCTCTCTCTGTGCCTTTAAGAGGTCGTGGAAACTGAGATGCAGAAGGGAGGGGCTCCTCCCGGGGTCTTCGCGTGACAGCAGAGATAGTAGCCTGTGGATATCTGTCAACGCCCATCAGGGCGGCTTCTTTGGTTGCGGAATCTACATATGCATTGCCCACAATGTGGGGGTCAGATGTGAGCTTTTGATGTCCTTTGATTTTACAGAAGGACCATAAATTTGGAAATTCTTTGCCTCTGTGCACAATTTGCTTGAGAATATCTGCATGCTGAAGCGGCTTGTTCTGAGAATTCACACCCCAAGCTTTGCCTGTAAGCAGTGTTTTTTAAGGTTACATGGGGGGTCTGCAGAATCAAGGTGAAAAGCTAATTAAAGTGCATGTTTTAAATTTTCAAAAGCCTGCAGGGCGTCTTCCTCTATTGTGATTGTGGTAAACTTATTTTCAATACCTTTTAGGAGATGGTACAAAGGTTTAGCAAAGCAAGCAAAATCCTCAATAAATTCTCTTGAAAAATTCACAAGACCCAGAAACTTTCTGAGTTCTGTGATATTGATTTGGCACAGGTACAGCTTGAATGAATGTCCCCTCTTTTGACACACATTCAAACATTTAACCTCTGGTTGCATTCAGCTGTACTCTGTCCCGACTCGCATTTAATATCGAGTTGCACCATGCATCACAAATATTGAACTAAATCTCTTTGTGTTCAGTTTCATCAACAATTTGAGTCCATACATTTTTAAATCAAGAAATCATTGACATATTGCAAGACTTTGTCTCCGTACCCCAGGGGTTCCGATACCTGTGCCAACACCTGATGGAAATAAATTGGACTAGAACAGGTACTGGACATTTTCTAAGGTAAATGCAAAACGGAGAGCCGACTCAGGTGTAATAGGTACACAGAAAAAGCCATTTGCAATATTCAAACAAGACAAAAAAAAAAACTGACATTCACTTCTCAGCAGTGACATCGCTTCAGGGACCGAGATGTGTTGCTGAGGGGTGTATTTGTTTACAAGTCTTAAATCTATGACCATGCGATAGCTACCATCCTCTTTTTTTTTTTTTTACAGGCAGGATTGGGCTATTGCACGGGGGGTTTGCCTCGTACAATCACGCCCTGTTATTCCAATTCACTGACAGCAATCCTTATGTAAGGAATTGCTTCCTCAGGAATACGGTATTGGCGCTGAAAGGGTGGTAGACGGTCGCTGTCAATCTTAATTAAGATTTGCATCAGTCCTTAATCTGTACATTTTGAAACCCATAAATGAGGAAAAAATTGCACCAATTCATGTTTCAAAGCCGTGTCTGCAAAATTTATCTCAGGCATGTCATCATCATTATCAACTGAGCACAAACTAGCAAACGGTTAATTTATGACTGTGACATTTTCAACTCTGCAGCATCCATAATAACTGAACAAACAGTAGTTCCTTTGTCATGCCATAAGACCTTATTACACAAATCAACAATGATACCCAAATTAACAATGATACCCATGGCTGACAACACATTTGACCCATTAATAAAAAACTTTAATTGCAGACTGATCCAAAGTTCACACCGAATGCTCGCCTGTATACAGGAGCCCTCAAATCCCACTAAAGTTGTGGTGTCTGGCAGCCCGGGGGGAGCTGCAATTTGTGTTCTGTTACTGAAACAGAGGCTCCTGTTATCAATTAAAAAATCTTTCCAATTTTTGGTACCCTCTATTGTCCCTCTGACATTAAGGTCAGTCCATCTTGGCCTAGGGATAATTTTGCCAAGAGGCTCAGGAGAACAGGGGGGTTCAAAGCATCAATCAGTACCGGCAGTAGGAAGCCCAAAAAAAAAATCCACCAACCTCACCAGAGGCAATTCTACGGCCCACTGCTGTCACCTCCGAGCCGGACAGATCGCTTGAAAGAGCCATTTCCTCGTCCCCCCCAGCTCCTGAATCAGTGGAGCATAAGGGTGGGAGGAAATCCTCCCGGAGGAGGGTGAGCTCTCCTCACAGCATGGATCCGTCTGCTGGGATGGACAAGGGTCGCATAATTGGGTGACGGGGCAAAAGGCTCCCGAAAAACAGGGTTAACTATCTGAGGCCCATTGTACTGCTGGCACGGTTTGGGGCCGTTAACCGCTGGCTGTCCAGGGTTCTTAATAGCAGGATCCTCATACGGATCTTGGGACATTGTAGAGGTGCACCTGTGGATCATCCCTGGGGAGCTAAATGGGAACACTTACATCTAAGATACCCTGATTGCCCACAAGGATAACGTACAAGAGGACCCATGGAGTTCCGAGGGGTGTCTGCCGACTGGGACTAGCCCGCTGTCGGCAGTTGGCCATAACCCCAGGAAGTCCTGGTCTCCTGTCCACAGCAGATGCCATTCAGGCAGGGCGATACCAAAAACATCTGTATCATCGCCCTTAGTCTAGGATGGCATTTTCCCTAACAATGGTTACCAATGCCCTAATTTTGTCCTCCACAAATTTAGCATTATGTAAAATCCCTAACTTGCAAAAACCTTTCAAGTATTATCTCTACAATCTATTCCATCAGATCATAATCATCTTTCTGATCTATTCTATCAAATAATACTTTATCAACCGTTACACACCAGGCAGCCCATCTTCTAATTCTAAGATAATTTCCTTTCCTGATTCTAAAGGATGCAAACAACCATGGATGAATTTTTCTTCTCCTTTCTGTCTGCCTGCAGCACATGTATCTCATACCCCTCCCTTTGTGATACTACTACTCCCATCATTGTATCAGTAGCTGCTGCGTTCTCTCCATACACTGCTCCACTGCCCCTCCCTGTGTAACCACATTAACTACTGTCTTTGAAGCGGTCTATCACTAGCCTGATCTGAGCATATAACTAACTTACACCCAAAGCCGCTATTCGGCTGCCCTTTCTGCTAATAATTTCTTCTTATCAAGAAGTCTACTTTCTTCTGTGAACCACTGCATACAATTTAACCAAGTGGTTCAGCATTAACCCCTTCTAGCTATGGGGTTTCAGCGTGCCTGTCAGTCTGTTTCCTTAGCCACTCCATAGCGGTGGAAACACAAGGACGACTTTATAAACTGCTTTTAGTATCAACTTAATGCAATTACAGGCAAAAGTTAGATACTCACACCTCTGTAATGGAAGACACGTGCCGGCTTTGGTCAACCAAAAGAGGTCCAGCCGTATGATCAGCCTCACTCGTTACGTTGCCACACGTCTCCTTCTCCTTTACCCTCGGCGTTAATCACGTCCTTGTATAACTCACGTAGAGGCACTGTGGGTCTTAGTTACTTCAGGGTAGACAGGAGCGCAAACGAGAGATTCTCAGCGGCTGATTTCCTTAATGCGATTTCACGTGATGCATCACGCCTTTTTAAAAATAAAGGCAAAAAAAGAGAAAGAAAAGTCCATTCCTCACTCTCTCACCCCTTTGGTTCACAGCTTTACTTGCAGGAATCTTCTAGGTTCTTCAGAAAGGATGTGGGATTATCTCCCCCCCTTTCCCCCGGGGCTGAGCTCGCCATTTGATAAAAAATAATTGTTCAGTTAGTTCTTCCTTTGTTCGATAAACTCCTTTAGACTGCGTCTTCAAAACCCAAAAGTGGTTTTATTCGGGTAGGAAAAAATACAGAGATATACGCAAAAGCAGTATGACTGGCAGGAATCTGAATGACAGGCGGGGGAGCCACAGGTGTCACACTCAAGATGGATTCAGAATAATGGCTCCCCGTGTCATGGACGGGCTTTCTTTATACCAATTTTCCCATAGAAAGACATTGGTTACAATGATTCTCTATGGAACAAAAGGATTACATCACCTGTCATAAGTGATCCCTTGATATTACTTAAAAACATATATTGACATGAAAAAGCACATTAATTTCATTACTAACTACATACTACACTTAAACTTATCCATATAAATTATCTCATAATAGCCTTTTTGGGACCAAGCACAAATCACAAACTTATTGACATTAATCAGCTCTGTTCTTTGATTATAAGAAACGTCATATTAGCCTTGAGGGATAGAATACACCACAAAAAATAAGACAAATTCAGAACTGGCTTATGAACTGATTATAAATTTTGCTAAATGATCAAACCAAATCTAATTAACGTGTATCTGTTTTCTTATACAGGTTTAGGTCATTGCTTATAGCTAGAAGACATGACATTTATATTTCTACTAACAGAGAAAGTTTCAGCTACTTTTTTTTAAAAAAGACAATATGGCCGACAGAGGCCTTGGTACCCATGGCCTCCGTCTAACACTATGCTCATTGGTCGCTGTGTGCTGGCGCCGACCAATGAGCATAGCGCCTCACTTCCCATTCAGATACATGGAGGACTTTGATTTCAAATTTACCGATGGAAGTGAGGGCGCAAAGCTCATTGGTCGCTGTGTGCTGGCGCCGACCAATGAGCATAGCACCTCACTTCCATTCAGATACATGGAGGACTTTGAGTTTCAAATTTACTCAAAGTCAAACTCAAAGTCCTCCATGTTTTCTCAATGGCCAAATGAGGCGCTTCTCTCATTGTACTCATGACAGTAGCAACATTAACCCCTTACATTCCGTTTTATCTGTAATTTCTATAACACAGTGTTTTTAGTGTACTGCCACTGCGAATTAACCCCTTTATACCATTTCTGCCTTAACTCCATACTTTGTAGTCTCTATTACTACTGCCAGTAGGAACATTAACCCCAAAACTCTTAAAAAAAATTTATATACAGTTTTCAAACTCCCGATTTTTTAGAATCAGGCTAAACAGCAAAGAAATAATAAAATGTTTCATTTTTTTGTATTTGAATTACGGGAAAAAAAATAATTTCTTGATGAAAAACTAAATTCATTAAAATTTGCACCTGTACATATTTTTTTCGGGTAAAAAAGTTTCATTACTCAACAAAAAAAAAAATAGTACAACGGATCATACATCGTTTGTAAGAAAAAAGGGGTTAAGAGCCATAAAAAAAGAAAAAAAATTTAAAAAAAAGAAAAAAAAAAAAAAGGGTTTTAAAAACATAGCGTTGCACAGCAGAATTTTGCACCAGCCCAAGCAGGAGGAGACTTTAAACAACGAATTGCAAAATCAAAAATGTAACGATCCCGACACGTCCTTGTCTGCTATTTTAACTATTTTGTGTAAGCTGTCAGTCGTTTTGGTTTGCTGTGTCTGTCGCAATCAACCTGTTCACTTCCCTTGATTAGCCCCCCATTTAAAAGGGAACCGACCCCTCCAAATCACCCCCCAACCCTATTAAATAACGGCCCCTGCACCATGACATATCATTATTAGTGGTCCTTTTCTTAAAAAAATGCATTCGAAAAATTGAAAAAAATCAACATTACACTTACAAAATTGCGACTTTTTTGGGGCTCTGAATAAGTCTCAAAGGGCGCCCCCTTTGTAAACCCTCAAAAGGCCCCCCTTAGCGCTCTTTAAACACGCCCTGATGGGCGGAAAGAAAAACCTAGCCCTTTCCTCGAAACTGCGGTGGGGGGCGAAATACCGGTGAAAACACTTTTTGGGCGCCCACACCCGTTTTTTGTAAAGTGGGTAAAAAAACCCCTCTAGGGGGTACGCCGACCCCCAACCATCCCGCATTGCACATGCGGGGTTTAGATTTAACCTAAAGGGTGTACAGATTTCACAAAGACTGGATGTGACCAAATAAAAACAACTCGCATATGGAGGGTAGGAAGATCGGGAAACGCAGCAGGTGGGTGCGGGAGGTAAACCTCCCCCCTGTTCCCTATGACAGGGCCTTCCTTTGTTTTTAAACCCCTTTGGTGTATCCTTTTTGCCCCTGCGCAACGGAAAAATCTTTGGGCCCCCCATGTCCCCACAGTCGGGTAGGGTTGCGGGCCCACCCCCTTTTAGTCCCAAGCATGACAATGAAAAAACCATCCGTTTTTTGCTTCTCCCCAAAATTAAAATAGGGGTAAACCCCCCCCTTTAAACTTTCCCCTTTTTTGACCATCTGTTTTTAGCATTTTGTGTACGTGTGATCATGTTTGAGAATCTCTGTTTCATCCATGGGGTTTACCCTCTGGGGAGACTTAACCAAAAAAAATGCATGACACTAAAATTTAATTTTTTTTTTATGAAATTAAAAAAGTGCAAAATGTTTCCTTTAGATAGAGATGAAAGATATTTAAAAAAAATTTTACAACTATTAACCAAAAAAAATTAATGAATAAAAAATTTTAATAGGCCCCCCGCTTTTTTTTGATAACCCACCAAGAAAAGTAGACAGTAGCAGCCCTAGAATTACAAGCGGAAAAGGGTCCAGGTTTCTGTCCCCTTTTTCCCAACCTACAAACCCCAAGCACGCAGCGTCCCAGAAGTGGCACATCACAAAAGATGTCCCAATTTTCTAGTGCTTTCCCTCACCCCTTTTCGGTTTTAAACGTAGAGGGGGTTGGCAATCATTTTAAATTTGGTTTTTTTTGGGTTTGATTTCAGCTCTAAAAGTGTTACTGTCATCAACCGAAAGTTAAAAAATGGAACCGAAAACAGACACTCTCTTTTCTAACCCAATAATCCCAAAAAAAAGACACAAGATACACAAAAAAAAATTATTTATTTCTTTTTAAACATTTCTCCTCCGTTCCCCCCATTTTTAAAGTCCCAGGAACCATTTAAAGTAAAAAAAAAAATATCTAAAAAAAATTTTTAACATACAAACAAAGAAAAAAAAGAAAAGAAATTTAGCCTTGTAAACCCACTTTTATTAAGAACAAAAACAAAATAACAGCTGTTTAAAAGTATTTTCCCAGAGCACAGTGAACGGGAAATTTCCTGAAGACTGTTTGTCCTCATTCATTCGTAAGACTCGCACCTCTGAAGAGCGGGTGAAAATCGGTAACTTTTTTTAAATTTTTGGCAGTTCAAGGTAGCCAGGTTCCCCCAAGCCCACACCACGTCATGCTGCACTGTGTGAGCCCCTGGTAACTGGATTTTAGTCTGGGTGGGGGAGGGGAACTCTGATGATTGGTGATTTTTCCTGACATCATCATTCAAAACGGGTGCTGGGTCTGATCCCCACAGGGGCGCATAACCCAAGTAACCAGAAAGGTCTTTCCCCCAATAACACTGTCATTTTCCCCACTCAAGGGAACACTGAGAGCTCTAGTTTAAACAAAATTTTGGGTTTTGATTGGGGGGATTGGTGCGCAGCCATTAAACACAAAAAAGTTACTCGCCCCCATCAAAGGCATACAACACCAAGTGAGTAAGGGCCCAAAAATTTTTTTTTTACAGTATTTTAGGGATGGGTTTGTGGAGCTTTTAAAGGGAAGTTGTTTTAAACCTTTAAATACTTAATTTAAAAATTTAATTTTGGGCCATGTTTTTTTTAACCCTGCCCCAATCAAAATGACTCTGTTGAATAAATTACAAAAGCATGCACCGGGTGGGGCCCAAAAACCCTCACAAAGACAAAGGGGAACACAATGGATAAACCGTAATTATAAAGTTGTTTGACCTCGACAGGCTTAATTGGGGGGCCTGGTTTTTTTAACGTTTTAAAAGGATGATAGACTACAAATAGTAAAAATTATAAAATTTGAAATGTAAACCCTGGAAAAATTCCCTTGCAGAAATTTTACAATCAATTCATCATCTTTTCCATCAGGACTTTGCCCAACGGTTTGTTCTTTTAGCTTCCTTTTTCATTCACAAACGGGGGAAAGATAGAAAACCAAGCGGAGTAAATAAAATTTTTTTATCTTTGCTTAAAGGGCCCCCAAAAAAATGAAAATGGTGAAAGGGGAAGCCCCCAAAAAAAATTGGTTTTCAAAAGACATAGATTTTCTAAAAGTGAAAATTTTACTCATTTTTTTTTTGCATTCCCAAAAATTTTTCTAAATGGTAAAAATAAGATAAAATTTTTTTATAAATGCTTCTTACAGATTAAGCAAAAATTATGAAACATATTTTATTTTATGGGCAAACTGTATACCAAAAAATTACACTTTTAATTTATCACCTTTTTGGGTATGTTTACATCACCGAATTTTAAGTCTGAGTGCTGTTTTGTGAAACAACTGACCTCATACGGAAGGGGTCAGGGTCAGGTTTTTTAAACAGGGGGGAAAAGAAGTATATGCTAGGAGGAAAGGGGGATCAAATAAAAGAATGAGGCTAACAAAATGGTTAAAGAGGCCCTGTACCAAACCAGGCAGGGGTGATCTAATTACAGCACTGGATGCAGCATGCCCGCTGCACCACCAAGGGGTCCCCCGGGCCCCCTTGAGCCCCCCCTGAAACCCCGGGGAAAATACACTTAAAAAACCCCTTTACATTAGGACCCAAAATAGGGGGTGATTTGTACTGAATCCAAAGGGCAATTCACACCCCCACAAGTGTAATCTACCCAAGCTCCCTTTTCCCCCTGATGCCAATCATTGTCTCCCTCGCTCCCAACATAACACAGGCTTTTTTTTATAAGGGCCCCGGTTTTAGCCCCCGCCCCTGCTGTGACGTCACTCTTATACCCTCCCCCTGCTCTTTTTTTTTAACATAGGGGCAGGGCGGGGAAGGGTTGGTGAAGTCAGATCAGGGGGTAGGGGCCCGCCCCGCCTCCTGCGTGACATCCCCACTTATACCCGCCCTTTTCTAAACCATTAGAGAAAGGGAGGTAAAGAGCAGTGACTTTCACAGCAGGGGGGGGGGGCTAAGCGGCCATTACTAAAATAAGTCTGTTTTAAATGCGCGGGCGAGGGAGAAAAATGTTTTGGGGCCATCAGGGAGGCAGCGGTTCGTAATTGCTTCCAATAACCAGTTTATTGGAGCAAAATTCGGGATTTTCCAAGAATCCACTTTCTCAGAAACTTGAAACTGAAAACCCAAACCATCAACCAATACAGAAGAAGGCATTGAAAAGAAAATTTAAACCCCCAAAAAGATAAAATTCCTTTAAAAGAGGCCCTTTGTAAACCCTCCCCCCAAAGATTTAAATCTAAAGGCACACTGAATGCGGGCATGTATGCTGCTTTCGGGGCAAGGGCCCCCCTTTGCGTTTCTGATTTTTTAAAATTTTTAAAAAATCCCACCCTTTTTAAAAATGTGTAAAACCCAAAATCATGGGGGCTTTAAAACCACTGCACATATCACTCCTTCCCGGGGGCTATTCCCACCCCCTTCTTCTGTGCCTTTCCCTCCCTTTCCCCGGGGCCCCCCTTGTTTGCCTGTCAGCTTTCCCGCCCCTCTGTGCCTGAAATCCCCCTTGTGGGGCCTTGGGTGGAGCCCACGGGGAGGGGGGCCCCGGGCCCCCCGGCCCGGGGGTTACTGCTGGGATTTCACGGGGTCCTTGTCCGGACCCGGTCCGGGTTTTCCCCCAAAAGTAAAGGGATTTTTTTAAAAGGGTTTATTTTGTCATAAACCCCAAACCCAGGGGTTAAGGTCAGGAGGGGACCGACCCGCTGCAGCACAGCTCTGCCAGGAGGATGGAGGGAGGGAAGGGGCCCTGCAGCTGGAGGGATGAGCCCGCCGCGGGTCTGGGCTGCCCCTGGCAGGGAAAAAAGGGTATAAAGCACATTCAGAATACCTGGAATCAGTCACGGCCACTTGAAGCAGGGGTTCCCCGGGGTTTTAATTTTCCCAAGTTCTAAAAATCCCACAATTTCACGGTACAGTTCTAAAACACATTTTAAACAGTTTCAGTTAACTAAAGAAAACCCACTTAAACCTTTCCCGGGCCAGGCGGGCCCGCTCTGAGACCCCTCACTCCTTCTATGTGCCCTTTCCCAGGCTGTTTCTCTCCCCTTTGGGTTTTTTTTTCCGTGGGTTTTAATGGGGGCAGTTTGGGGGCCCTTGAAAGTAGTTTCCCCCCTATTTTTTCCTGTGGTTGCTCCCTGTGCCTTCAACCCTGCAGGGGGAACAGGGGGCTTGGAATCTGTTTCCCCCCCGCCGGGGTGTCGAGGAGCCGGGAAAAAAACTTCGGGTCCCCCTCGGGAGCCGACACCCCCTGGTTTTTGCCAAAGCCTGCGGGTAACCCCCTGCTTTCCCAAAGGGGGATTACCAGTCTCCTTCTAACCCTTGTGTTTCCCCAATACAAACAGCGAAAACACTCCACTGGATTAGTCAGTGTTTCCCCGTGTTCCCGGACCCGGTGAAAAACCGGCCCGGGCCCCTCTGTCCCTCACACCCCCGGGGATACCGGGGCTATGGCCCCAGCTTTCTCTCCAGGGGTTTTCTGTGACTCTGGGGATTCTGTTTTCTCCAGGGACCCCAATCCCTCAGGGATGTGTCACTGTCTGTCTGTTTTTGTCTTTACAGCTCACCTACCCCAGCCTACTAACCCCCTTTCCCTCCCTTTCCCTCTTTTTGTGCTCTCTGCCCACCTGTTTCTACTTTTCTTTCCCACCCACTCCCTCTAAATCCACCACCCCTTGCCCGCCTAAGCCCCCGGCCCGGGGTTGGTGTGTGTGCTAGGGGGTTTGGGGTGTTTGCTGTGGGGGGTTTTTGGTGCACAAACTTTGTCTATCTTCCAAACCAGGCGCATTCTCTATGTGGCCCCCTTTGGTTGCGGGGGAAACCAAAACCTTCACGCGGGGCCGCAAAATCGGGGTTTTGCTACTGTCGGCCCCATGCTCCTGACCCCCCTCCCGCCCTGACGTAAAGAAAACCTGCTCCGGGGTTATAAAAGGGACAGGGTTTAAAAATTTGATGTTGTCAGGGCGGGAGGGGAGCAGAAGAAAAGGGGGCCCCGACAATAGCGACACCCCCTTTCTGCACCTTTTTTAAGGGGTAGAAAAAAAGGAGACGCGGGTTGCAGAGCGAGGACAGCGGCGGGGCATAAAGGAGGGGGTAGGAGAAGGAAGGGGGAAAGGAACAGAGAAGCAAGGGGGGGGAAAAAGGGCCCCCGGGAAAATGAGCTAAACCGTAAAAACTTTTTATTGCCCTCCTGACTTTGTTGTTCACTTTTTAAAAAAGGCGGGTATTTAATAAATTAAAAACACCCAGAAACCCCATGGGGGACCCCCTTGCCTAATTTCAGCATACATGTTGCATTTAGTGCTCCCTTTTAGATTGAAATCTTCGGGGGTGACGGGTCCTCTTTTTATATCGGGTGAAAAACATTTGGGAATACAAAGAGAAAAAGGAAAATTTTTAAATTTTCCCCCAAAAGGCAACGGATTAAACCAGATTTCAAAATGTCCCAAAAATTAAAAAGTCGGACCTCAAATTTGGTGTTTGGGAAAACCATTCAGTTTAAAATTTTTTGACAAAAACAAAACCTTATCTCTTAACTCTTTTCCAGGGCAATAGTGGATCAAAAAAAAGGGGGATGAAAACAAAAAAAAAGGGTTTTAGGAGGGGCCAAGGTCTGGCACAAAAGATCAGAATCCCAAAAGAAATAGATGAATGAAACCAATATGCCCCAAATTTAAAAAATGATACCCCGGGCAGAGATCTGGGACAAACTGCTAAATTTAAGTAAGGGGGCAATCTTTGGAGAACGGGGAACCCCTTTCAAAGCCCAGCACCTCCCATTCTCAGTTTGGACAGCTGAGCTGCCCAATCAACACCCAACAGCTCAGTCCGCCCAACAAAAAAATTGGAGACTGGGGCTTTTCACCGCCAATCTGGCATTTTCGAAAAAAAGGCCCTGATTATGTAGTGAAAAAAACTGTCATTCATTGCGTGGGAGACCTATGAAATTTTAAATTGCAAAAAAAAAAAAAGCTAAAAAAAATTTTCCCATAGCCAGGGGGGCAATTTCAGATTTCAACTGAATATCCTAAAATTTTCAATAGACCATGTTTTTTTTATAAACAATATTTCTTATAAAAAATTTATCATAAACCCTACTCAAAGGGTTTTAAGATGCCAAAAAATTAGCTGGAGTTTTGGGCTTTTTTTCACCCAAAGGGACAAAAAAATTTTTTTTTTTTTGAGGCCCCTTTTTATGTATTTTTCTACACATAAAAAAGAGATAGGGCCAAATTAATCAATTTTTTTTCATTTTTAATTTAAAAACACGGTACCAGTAAGGGGACCTATTTTTTGGGGGAAAATATAAACCAAAAAGGGCTTAAAATGTTATTTAAAAAAAATACTCCTTTAAAGATCTCAAAAAAAAAAAAAAATAACCCACAGCTTTTACTGTTTTTTAAAATTCTCCAAGACAAAAATTTTATGGCTGCAGAAAAATTTTTTTTTAATTGATTTTTTATCCAGTAAAAGCACTTTTTTTTAGATCCCAACGGGATTAAAATTTTTTAGCTCGGGTGCTTTTTCTGAATCCCATATAATGATTTTTTTTATCTAACAAGACATCCTTTTGTTTCAAGGTTTTTTTTGTAGCAAAAAAAAACTATGAAATTAAAATATAGTATTCTTTTGATGGAACCATTATAAAACCATATTAAGGAAAAAATATATCACAATTCTACTGTCACTTTTAAAAGGCCCCCCTTATATATTGGACCGGGGGGTGGGGAACTCAAAAGCCTGGGGGCCCCCACCGACAGGCAGGTTTTCAGGTTTTCCCCTTTTTTAGTATTGCACAAGTGAAAATGGGAACCCACCTACACTAGTGATGATTCCAACCCCGGGGTAATAGAAAGGAAATCCTGAAAGCCGCAATTTTTTTGGGCCCCCCCAAACCCCGGATTTTTCCCACCCCTCATTAGACCAAAGTCAGAAATTTCCCCTTAAAATCGCCCCGATTTGGTCACAGCCCTAGTATGTGGGTTATTATCAGGAGACATAAGGATCAGCATATCGTTTTTCTTTCCGTTCTTTTTTTTACTCAAAAGGTAAGCCACCACCAATAACGGATGAACAATCGGCTGAACCATCGCTCACTAAACAGCTAACTTGAAGTCAATGTGGGGGGGCTTTATTCTCACTACCCGGGTTTGTTGAACAAAAATTTATATAAGATTAATAATTTCATAAAATTTTTTTTTATAAGCAATGATATTTTAAAAAAAATTTTTTAGAACAGCTTTAAAAATATGACCCAAATTTTCTGGGTCCAAAATTTTCAATATTTTTCCATTTTTGAGAGTTGTGGGGTACAAAATTAAACGTTTAAAGGAAAACTTTTAACAGAGCATTTTGGGCCATTTTAAATCTTTTTTTACTCTTTCGGGCCCTATTTTCAGGGCCAAAAATCACAGAAAGCACACGGGGTGCATTTGCTGTTCCCAAACACAACTAGGGCCGTATTGTTTTAAAAAAAAGATCTGTGCGGGTAAAACCCCCTTTCGGTGGCAAAACATAACCCCTAAAGCCACAAACGGGCCCACTTGAAAATACGTGTCTTCCCAAGTCTGGATTTACATATCTTGGGGGATTTAAAAGTAGGGGGCTTTCCCGATAAAGGGCACATATGACCAAACTAAGGCCTTTTGGGAACACGTTGAGAAATTATGGTGGGGGTGTTTTACCTCACATTTGTAGCCACAACCAGGTGTGGGTGAAAAATTCCAGAAGGGGGTGATGTTTTTTCAATTATATTTTTTTCCCCCTGATTGTCCCACTCCTGGATTTGGCTACAAATCCTGAGGAAAAAAAAGTCACCAAAAAGTCAACAGTGCACGAGCCCTTTTCCACTCCCCTTAAATCGGGAAACAAGTTAATGAAAACACAACATAGGGGGAAAAAAAGCACCAAATTTAAATAAAAACAAAAATACATCCAAAAATACAATTTTGAAAAACTACAATTTAAACTGGTTGAAAGCACTTAAAACATTGTATTTCCCTTATAAAACTGGAAAAAGCAATATTTAGTGATACATTTTTTAACCAAAACCTTTTTTGGTAAAGGTTCCCTTTTGACTTTTAGAAAAGGGGGTAAAAAAGTTTTTATGCAGAGTAAAACTTTTTTTCGGGCACACTGTTTTCCCTTTTTTTGGTACGTGGGGGCCAGGGTTTTCCCTAAAGAAAATTTCATCCCCAAAATGGGGTCAGAACCACAGCACGCAGAAGAAGAGCTATCCATTATGCCCGGTGGCTTCACCCTTGGAAATTTTTAATCTAAAATTTATTTTATTTTTTCCTTTATCAAACTCAAAGACCATTTTTTTCGGGGAAAATCCATCCCCCAAAAGGGCTACCCTGGGGGCCCACTTGGGTCATATGGGTTCCCAGCAAGGGGGTGGCTTAACCTTTTGTAAAGGAGGTTAAATTTTTGGGGCAGGGGGAAAATTTCCATTTTCAAAGCTTTAAAAGGCCCCTCTCAGGTTTAAATTTTTTAAAGATTGTTGGTGGGAAACTGGGGGTTTTATTTTGTTGAGGAAATATAGGGATAAATTTTGGGTTTTAAAAATGCTGATCTATCAGGGGAGGTGGAAAATTTAGGTTTTCAAAATTTTTTACAAATATTCCTAAAACGTGGTAGATCACACCCTATTTCTACCTCTCAACTTCATGCGGGGGGAAACAAGTTTTGGTTTTAACAAGGTTTTCCTATATTAAACTCTTTATGGCAAAGCCCTATTTAAACTTTTAGGTTGGACCCCAAAATTTTTTAATTCTCACACATAACTTCATAGGAATAACTTTAAAGGGTGTTTTTTAACTTTTAAAACCCTTTTTCCTCCCCATTTCCAATTTTTGGAAATTTCTTTTTTCCCCTTCTTTTCAAGAGCCATAACGTTTTCTTTTTTTGCTAATATTGATGCATGAGGACTTTTTTTTTTGCAATAAAGTTTTTGTTTTGAAGGGCCCCCCCCTTTCCCTTTTTTTCCCCAACATGGGACGGAAAAATGGGAAAAAAAATCCAACTATGCTAAATGGTGAAAAATAGGATTTCTGAGGGTTATTTTTGGGTTTTTCATTTTGCCTAAAATTTTACCGGGGGCAATGTATTTTTCTATAATTACAACGGTGCTACAAAAAACGGGTCAACCCCTATAAAAGGGCTTTTTCCAATTTTATTTTAATCTGCAATTGTACTTGCCTAGTAACACAAAAGAAAATAGCGTTTGGGCACTACTTTTATACCATTTCCACACAAAAAAAAGCTAGTCCTAAAGAGATGAAAAGGTGAGGGGTGGTGCTATGTAGTTAAAAACCCCCAAATTCACCCCCCAAACTTTTTTTAAAAAAAATTATTCCTTTATTTTAAAAAAGTATAAAAACCAGGGGAGAGAGCCCTAAGGGGGGCAAATGTTTAAAAAAAAACCGGGCAAACAGCTTTTTTAAATTTTAAAAATTACACTTCCTTTTTTTTGAATACGAAACGGTTTTAGCCCGGGTTTTTTTGCCCAAATTTCAAAATACTTTTTAAAACATGGATTTTCCCTTTTTTTGAATTATAAGAAAAATACCTTGGGCCCCCTTTTTCCAAAACAGTTTTTTTTTTCCCGGATCCGGGCAATGCACAAACTCGGACACACTGGGCTACTTAAAATGCGAGTCTCCGGACGAACTGGGGAAGGGGCCCTGGACAGTACCCTAAAACAAACCCCCCCTCTCGGGACGGGGAAATGTGAACACAACACTGTCTTTTCCCGCCAAAAAGGAAAAGGCTTTTAAAGGGTTACTGCTCTAGCCTCTTCTGAGTCTCAATCCGAGAGACTCTCATGAAATTTACAGAGTGGGGCCCCAGCCCAAAAATTTTTGGATTTTCTGCGTTTCTTCCTACCAAAAGGAACAAATTTTAAAAAAAATTAACTCACACTACCCATCAGAAGGGAAATCTTTTGTTTTCCTTCAAACAAGGGGAACGTTTTTGTCGATTTTTGGGGATTTGTGGGCGTGTCGGAACTTGGTTACCAAAAATCATAATTTTTTTTTGGGGAGACGGGAAAAATTTTGAAATGTACCCTAATTTTGTCCGTTACAACCCTGGGCTCTTTCCCCCCCCTTGTCTGACTCTTCTTTTTTTCCACCTCCCTCCCCTTTTTCCCTCTCGAACTCCCCTAGCCACATTTCCCTTATGTGTCTCCTACGGTTTTCATAATACCCATTACTTTTTTTATATTAGCTTTGTGTTACTGCTATTTACAGTTACTAAAAATTTGGGATTTTTTTTTAAATTTAAAGAATATTTATGGTTTTAAAAAAAATAAAGGGCAAAAAGGGCAAAAAAAACCTCACCGTCAATTTCATAACCTTAGGAAAAAAACAGTTAATGTTTGGGGGACTTTTCCCATGTGGGGGGGGCTTGAGTGACACCACCTAGGGCTGTGGGGTATTTGGGGGCCTCTCGGGCTGTTTCATTTTGGGAAGTCCAGGGGTTTGCCATCCCAAACCCGTGGCCCGGGGGTAAACCCTAAAAGGGGGGAAGGAAAAAATTTTTTTACAGGTGATTATTTACAAGTTGTCATTTTTGT
The DNA here is from genome assembly GCA_033576535.1 of Allobates femoralis. NCBI lineage: Eukaryota > Metazoa > Chordata > Amphibia > Anura > Aromobatidae > Allobates > Allobates femoralis. The sequence goes on from JARQOC010000003.1 coordinate 325,426,559, forward strand.
GACCCCACCTGCTGATCGGGTTATAAATCACCAGCGCTCCCCAAAAATCCCCTGTGGCTTGGTATTGCGGTTTTGGAAAGGGAATATCCCCGCAGGGGGGGACTGGACTCCCGGGGGGCAGGATGCTGTAAAAAAACAGTTTATTTTTAAAGGGAACCAGCAGGGGTTAAAGGGCTTCACTTCAACCGGAAACCCTTTACTTAAAAATTTTTTCTTTTAGCTTCCGGGTTCAACAATTCATTAGATGGTATACTGGCGAATGCTCCGGGGCTGAAATTTGGGGTTTTCCCTGGCTGCAGAGGGAACCCTTTTTTAAATTTTTCCTTTTCTTTTTTTTCTATTCGGGTTCCCAGTGTGAAGCCGGGTTCTCCTGTAGATAATCGGGCCTTTTTGTTCGTCTCCTCCCCCCTTTTTGAAACCCGTCGGGTTTAACCCTTTTTGTTGAAGGGCCGCGCGCCTCCCTGCGCTTTTTGGCCCTTTCCCTTTCTTTTTGGGGATTTTTTGAGAGTCGGGGGCTTTTTTTAAAACAATATCCCTTTTAAAACCAAGTTTTTCCCAGTGAGACTAAGGGTACCTTACACGCACCCTACATTTCTAGGGTGGCTACAGGTAATTTAAATTTAGGTTGCAAAAAAACCCCCATGGAGAGTTTTATTCCATTTGTACCCCAGAAAACAAATAAAAAACCTTTGTCTCCATAAATTTTCACAGCAAACCAGTAAGTTACCTTAGCCACCCCTAAAATGTGGGCCGCGTGTAAAGGTACCCTAAAGGAATTTTTTACCCCCCCCGCAACCGAAGGTTAGAAAAAACCCGGGGTGTCGGAGAAAAATTTGGGTATCTTCCCCGCAAAAAAAACCGGCGGGGTAGCAGCGTGAAATTTTCGGGTTGTTTCCTACCCTTTCACTGCGCGACCCGGGGTCTTTCAGCCTTTGCCCAAAAACAGGGTATTTTTTAAAACCCCAAATGGAAAACGGCGGGGGGGGTAATCGAGGAACCGGAAAAGGTTTTTTGGGGCCCCCCCCCTATTTAACCCTCCCGGGGGCGTGACACACCCCGGGAAATACCGCCCCCCCACAGCAATCATTGGTGTAAGACCCCGGGCGTTACGTTTGGGCTCCCCCTTCACAAGGTGGGCCATTTTGGGATGGCAAATCACTTCAGAAACAAGAGAGACGGGGCCGTATGCAATCAGATAAAATTAGTACAATTAACGGGGCCACACAAATAGAAAAAGGGGGCCAAAGTATAGGGGCGGCATGGTCCATATAGTGTGCAAAACCCTCAAATCACAAAAAAGGGGAGAAATGCTGTACAGGGGGCCCCACAAGGTTTTTGGTTTACGCACCGCCCGGGGGTTTCTTGTACTGTATTCCCCGCAGAAGTGGTTTTTTGCCGGGGCCCACACTGTGCGTAGGGGGATTTTGAATTTTGTTGGGCCCCCCAGGGCCAAAAGACGTCATGACTTTGTTTCAGTTTTCCACTCGCCTGAAAGGCGCCAAAAACCCTCCTCTGCACACAGCAGAAACATTAAGGCCGCCACCCCAGGGGCCGCGGGCAACAGGGGGAAATGGCGGGAGTTTACGGGGTCCTTACAACCATTTTTGACCGGGTATATTTACGGGGCCCCCAATCCCCACACCACCGGAAATCCCAGGCGCGCAATCGCACACCGTTAGGCGGATCCAGCGGGCCCCTCCAAAACCCAAATTTTGGGGTTGAGAGGGGTTAAAAGCCATCCAAAAAAAAAAGCGGATTTTGAACAGAAATGCCCAGGCCGCATATGGACATCCTTTCCCCGGTTTGCCGGGCTGCGTGGGGAGTTTTTGTTGGGCCCCCAAAAACACACACTTCCCCCATGTATAGGGACCAAAACTACAAAACAATGTAAAAAAAACATTTTAAAGAGGAGACTTTGGCACGGCGGAAACCCCAAATGCAAGGGGGTTAAAAAAATTCACCAGAAAATTGAGGGGGGGGGCCAACACGCTGCCTTAAATCCAGTTTTTTTGGGCTCAAAGTTTAAGCCCAAAACAGTGTTATTGCTCTCCCTGCAATATCCATACTACTGTCTAAATACACACATTTAAAATTCATGGGCACATAAACCAAAAACCATATCGGCCCTACTGGAACAAAAATAGGGCCAAACTTATTTTTAAAAAATTTGGCGCAGACTGTGGGATGAAAGGGCCGCCCCTTTGTGTGTCCCAAAGGGCGTAAAATAGCAGAATCGCCACACTCCGCCTTTATCAAAAAGCGCTTATTCCGTGTGACAATGCAAACATTTTTAACTTACGCCCCGCCCCCATAGCCCAACACTTAATTTGAAATACGCAAAAGAGGGGTGACTGAAAAAACCACTCCTGGGGTGACGCATAACCTCCCCTACTGAATATGGGCACACCCAAACCAGGGCACCGCTTTTTTCCGTGTCCCCCAAGAAACACAAACAACGTCACTTCCCCCGCCATCCGCCCTTCGCCCCGTGCCCAATAGAAACAAATTGGGGTTGGCCAAGGGGTTTTCATTTGGGCGCCGCGGACGGACTGTGGCAACCCTATTTGTTTTCCCTGCTGCCCCAGGTCCGCCCATTTTCCCCTTGGGGAAAGCGGTGGTGAAAATTTGAGGAAGGGGCTCTACAAAAAGGGAAACCTCCGGCCCCCTTTCGGGGCCCCCAAGGGATAAAAAAGCCACTGTGGAGAAATTTTTGTAGCGGCGTGTAAAAATGTGGATCGGGTACCGTTAAAACCCCGTTGAAACGCGCGCCTTTTGCACGGGGGCCGACCCCGGTTTTTTATCTAACCTTCGGTAGCACGTGAAAAGGGTTTACCTTTAGAGTACTCACAGGTGCAGGTTTCCCACCTGGGTTTCTTCCCCTTTGGGGAAACTTTATCCTTTTACTGGAATCTCACTCAATTAACTCGGGCAACTCTGATTTTCCTTTGTTTTCCTTTTGTTCCCTTTTTGGGGAACTTTTCCCTTTTTCGGGGCCCCCAGCCGAGAGGCCCTCTCGGGCCCTTTTGCGGGCTGTCTGCCTTTTCCCTCCAACTCCTCCCAACACCGACTCACTGACCCCAAACTCACTGACTGAGCTCCCCCGGTTTCCCTTAAGGTCGCTAAAAAACCCCCCCGGGGGGTTTCCCTCCCACCCACTATCCTATTTGTGTGATTCTGCCTAGGGTTCCATCTTGTGACCTTTGCCCCAATTTGCAGTGGAGTACTACACCGTTTTTTGGGGGGCATTACCCCTTTTGGTGCACCTACTAGGGGGGCGCCAAATAAATTTGGGAACAGCAAACTTTTTTCCCCCTCAGCATAAAAAATGGCCCAGGTTTGACAGAGAAAAGACCTAAGGTCTGGGTCAGAGCTCCCCCCGGGTTTTTCCCTTTTCCCTTATAGGTCGCAAAGACCCCCCCCCGGGGTTCCCCCACCCCAATCCTAGTGTTTTAGTGCTGCTCTGGGGTTTTCCCAAACCCTTGGGTGACCATTGTCCCAATTGCAGGGGAGAAACTAAAACCCGTTTTTTTCGGGGTTTTGCAGTACCCCTTTTGGTGCACCTACGAAATGGGGGGTGCCAAATGGGGTTTTGGGAACAGCGACAGTTTCCTCGGGGATAGTTTATGGCCCATGTGGGAAAAGAGTAAGACCAATTCTGGGAAGTTTGGGACAAAAGGCAGAAAGACTTTGGGTGTCCAGGGAGTGAGAGGAGCCCTTGAAAAAATTAGAGTTTGTAGGGATCCAGAGAACAGAGAGAGAGAGGTGACTGGGGATACGTGATCTTTTGGCATTTTGGGTCATTTACTGACTAAAAGGCAAAAAATGACGGGGGTGAGACAGGTGTTTAAAAGGGAAAACCCTTTAACAGTAAAAATTCCAAAACATTTTACAACTTTTAAAAGGGAAAAGGGGCCAGGAGAGAACAAAAGGGGAATGAATGAGTTCTCCAGCGGGATTTCCCTACGCATCTAAAAAGTTTAAAGCAAAAAGCCTGAGAATAAAAGGCAATACGATCTCCCATAAGGAAAACCCAAGACGCAAAACCAAAAAGGATGGAAAAAAAATGGCAAACAGGGGGCTGGTACTGTAATTTTTCAACGGGTTGCGGGTAAAAACAACAATTTAAAAAAGGGAAAAAACGGGAAAGTGGGGGGGGAAGGAGTAAAAAGGCCCAATTTAAGGGAGAGACTGTTGATGATTTTTTAAGGGAATTTATTGTCGCTATCTAAATGTACTGTAATACTCCAATAAAATAGGGGGGGTTTCATATTTTCTTTTTTTTTAAAAAAAACTTGTGGTGCCCCTATTGATTTAAGAAGGGAAACCCTGGGGGGTTTCAGGGGTTACACTGTAGTTTTCAGCCCTTTGGGGTCTTGGTTTCAAATCCCACCAAGGCCCAACATCTACAAAAATTTTTTTGGTATTTTTTCCATGTTTTTTGTGGGGTTTCCTCCAAGTACTCCATTTTTTCCTTCCCATATTTCCAAAGACATATTAAAAGGAAATTTTAGATTGTGACCCCAAAATTGGGGACACCTGTTACAAATGAAATGAAAAAGTGAAAGGGAATAGTACCCGCAAATATAAATGGTAAATATATATATGACTGGGCAAAAACATTTCTCAGTGCTTTAAAATTTAACCTTTTTTTTGCCCCTGGTCTCATTTTTCATTTTTCCCAGCAGCTTCATTTTTTAAACCAACTCTGCTCTGGTCCCAAAAGGGGAATCTTAAGTCTGTAACCTCTGACTAGCTGGAATTTAAAAATTTTCCCTTGCCCAAGCTTTCAGTGCAACTCTATGGGGGGAGCCAAAACAAGATCAAAAAAGGGCCTTTACAAAAGAGTATTAAAAAATTGACCCCCCCAAAAGGGTTTTAAAGGGAAAACACTGGCAATCCCGGGGCGGTGTCTTTTAGCTGCAAAAAACCCAACCAAAGCGTAAAGGGAAAAAGGGGAGAAAGTGGTGCAAGGTAAAGGTAATGAATATACAAGGGGGGATTTAAAGGGGGAAACTACACATTGCAAAAAAAGAGATGTTTTAAAATTTAAGGGGAAAGGAACCCATTTTTTTTTTCCCCCGGGGGGGCCCTTTTGGGAAAAACTCTACAACCTTTGGGGGCGGGTAAAAAATTTTAAACCAATTTAAAATTACCCGCTATTTTTGGGTTTAAAAAAAGAACTCACCTCTACTGTGGGGGCTGGAGCTGCTTTTTTTTGGGGGGGGGTTGATATTGGGTCATGTTTTTTTTCCCAAACTTTTTTTCCCTTTTTTTGCTGGAGCCTTAGACATCACAGGAGGGGCTGGGGATATACCTCACGGGGAGGCGGGGCTGGAGCATAGAGATCACTGGAGACTGGTTTTAAAGGGGCAGACAAAACAGCAAAATGAGTCTGCCAATTGAGAAATTTGCGGCCCCCAGGAATCGGCCTGGGGGACGCAAAAAAAGCCCTTCGAGGGCTGAAATTTCGGCCCGGGGGCCTGATTTCCCCCCCCTTTCCCCCCTTTAAAATTAGTCAGGGGAGGTATGAGACTTTTATTTGCTAATGGGGCCCATACCCCTTTTTGGAAGTATGCTGTTTGGGAAAAAAATTTTTTTAAATTCCCTCCTTAGTTTCTTTTCTTCCATTACCTTCACATTTTTGTTTTTACTTTTTTCCCTCCATGTCCCAGGGCCCTTATGAGGGCCCCCTTTTTGGGTTTAATATAAATTTATTTTTCTATTCCCCTCCACCTAGAATGTTTCCTAGATAGGTTGAAATAAAGCTTTACTTTTTAGAATAGTATCCCCCCTTTGTTTTCCTAGCACATGACAAACCCCTGTAAGCTAAGCAGCCCCCCATCTGCTTTCGTTTCGATACAATTTCTGAACTTTTTTTAAATCCCCCAAAAAAAACCCAATGATACTAAAAACCGCTTTTTTGGGGAAAATTTTTGAAAAAGGGGGAAACAAAAAAAAAACACATTTAATCCCCTTTCAGCACTCACTTTCACAAAGTTTTTTTTTGGGCCAAAAAATTTTGGGAAAAAAGGGCCCTTTGGGGGCCCTCCAAAAAAATTAAGAAAATTTTTTTTTCCCCCCTGGGGGGGGGGGGCCTGGCAAAAACAACCCTGCAGGCAGACGGGGCAACTGATTAATGAAAAACCCCATTGCCAAATTAGTTTGAACCGTTGCTCGAAATAACCCCCCCCCAGCCAAACAATTTACAGTTCTAAATTTTTTAAAAAGCAAAAAACCAAAAAAAAATTTGGGGGGTGGCCCCAACACATGGAAAAAATGCAACCAAACCCCCCTTTTTCCTTTTTAAAACTCATCTTGCATTCCCCACTGTTTTTTAAAAAAATTTTCCCCTCAACCCTCAAAAATTCCCCCTTTTGGGGCCCCCTCTGACTAAATATTGGCTAAATTTTTTCTTAAAAAAAGGGGGGAAATTTTTCCCTCGTCTGAGTAAATTACTGCACCAAAAAGGGACCGTTTTTTTTTTTTTTCGGGGGGCAAATGCCCTTCCCCCGACCCACCCTTTTTTTGGTTATTTACTAGGGCCCAGATGTTTGAGAAAAAAAAGGGGTTTGCAATGTCAGGGGTGCCCCCCCCCATTCAGCCTCTGATTGAATTGGAGCGCCCCAAATTTGACTTTGACTGGGTTTTTTTTTAAAAGGGTTTTAAAACCCTCAGCAAAAAAAGAACCTCTCATTTTTTGCACAGCACTGACAGCTGTTTTAGCGACAAATTACAAGCACATGAAGCAAAGATACTTTTAAAAATTTGGGGGGGAAACGCTCGAAAGAACGGTGAAATGAAACAAAAAATTTTGGGGGATTCCCAAAAGAAAAAAAAAGGGCAAAAAATTTTGAATCTGCTCTTTTCACATTCCAAAATAATGAGGGTTTTTTTGGGGTTTTAAAAATTTAATTTCCAAAAATAACAAAAAAAATTTTCATTTTGGTAAAAAAAATTTTTTAGTCTGGGGCTTTTGGGGCAATACCTAGACTTATAAATTCCCCCCTTTTACTTCTATTTTTTTAATTTTTTTTTTTAACCCCCAAATGAGGCTTAGAGTTTTTTTCCCATCTCAAACAAAATTTTTTTTCCTTTTAAACATTTTAAAGGGCCCCTTTTAAAGACGGGTTTAAAAGGGTTTTTTTAAAAAATTTTTTATGGTCAAAACTGCCCCAAAAAGAAAGTACTAACTTTTATAAGGTATCAAAAAGAGTTTTTACAATATTTTTTCAAGAACTAAAAAAATTTTTAAAAAAACTAAACCCTTTTTTCCCCCTTCTTGTAATTTTCCCCCTTTTTTCCCCACAAAGGGGTAGGAAAATTAATTTAAAATTTTTTTGAGGAACAGAGTTTAAAAAAAAACCCCCCCTTTTTTTTTAAAAAATATGTTTTTTTTTACCTATTGTAAATAAAAATTGTTTTTAAAAATTTTTGGTATTGTTTTTTTTTTTTTTTTTTTTTCCTTTTAAAACCCCCCCCCCTCTTAAAAGAGGGGGCCCCTCTTTTTTCCTTGAAATAAAAAAACCCCTGCTAGAAAAATTGGCGTGATCTTAAATTTTTTCCCCTCGGGAACCATGCCCCTTGGCTAACAAGACCTTTTTTAACATGGGGGGAAAGGGGGGGGCCAAAAACCCTCAGGAAATTTAAAAGGGGAAAAAAAAAAAACCCAAACAAAATTTGAAACAAAAAGAATTTCCCCCAATTTAAAGAAAAAAATTTTTAAGAAAATTTAAACCCTTTTTTTTTTGGTTAAAAAATTTTCATTTAAAATTTTAAAAAAAAATTAAAAGGGGGTTTTTTTATTTTTTTTTTTTTGTTAAAGAGGTTTCAGAGGGGGATTCATATTTTTTAAAAAAAAAAAATTTTTTTTTCCATAGCCCCCCTAAAAAAAGTATCTTAAATGCATGACAAAAGGGGAACCCCAAAATTTTTTTTAAATTTTTTCCCCTTTTTTCCCTGGGGGCATGTTATAGGGGGTTTTCAAGGGAAAACACAATTTTTTTTAACCCCCCCCCCAAAAATGAATGATTAAAAAAAAAGGAAAAAAAAATTTTTTTTAAACCCTTTTGGGTGACATCTGCGCCCCTTTTCAGAAAATTTTAAACAGATTTTGGGGGGGCAACATCCCCCCATCAGGGGGGGGCTTTTTTTTTGAATAACCCAATCTCCCCCACAATCAAAAAAAACGGGGGCAATTTTTTATCCAAGAAAACACCTTTTTTGGGGGGGAAAAAGGGGGAAAAAAAGGGCCAAATTTGAAATTTTTAAAAGGCGGGCTTTTTTGGGGTTTCCTTTTTTTTTCCGTTTTTAAATTAAATAGGCAGGGATTTTTTTGGGGGCCTCCAAAAAAAAACCCCTTAAATAGTCACGGTTTGGTGTTTTTTTGGGCATTTTTTTGGTTTAAAAATTTTAAATCAAAAAATCCTTTGTGCCCATCTTTTTCATGTACCCAAAGTTGGGCCCCCCCCCCGTTTTTGGGGGTTACCCAAAAAAAACGGACGGAAAAAAAATCCGGCGCCCCCCGGGGGCCCCAAAAATGGGGCCCTATGGGAGGGATCCGGGAAAAAAAAAAACCATTTTTTTGGATTTTTTTTTTGGCGGTAGGGGAAATTAAATTCCTCTCCCCCTCTTTTTAGACTGCACATTATTTTTAAAAGTCGTACCTAAAGCAATTAAAAATGTACTTCAAAAAAAAAAAAGGGGATCAAATAAAAAAAAGTCCATCCGTTTCACAATCGTGTCTTCCATCTGCTCCTTAAAAAAAAAAGGGGTGCACACTGAAAAGGAAAAAAAACATTGGTGCCCAAGGGGAAAACTTGAAGCACTGCCCTTTTTTAAAAGGGGGGAAACCCTTTTTAGGCCCCTTTTAACAGCCCCATTTTTTTTGGGGAAAGGGGATATTAGGAAAGCAATGGAAATGGAGGACAACAGCCCTTTTTAACAAAATTTTTTTTCGCTTATCCATGAAAAAAAAAATAAGAGTTATAACCTACTTTAAAATTTCCATCCATTGGTTGTAAAAATTTTCTTTTTTTAAAAGGGGAAAAACCCCCCAAAGGGTTTTTTGGGGGTTTAAAAAAAAAAATTGGTTTTTAAAATGCTAAAATTTTTTTTTTTTTTAAAAAGAACACGAATGGTCTTTTTTTTGGGCAAAAAAAAATTTTGCTCCACAGAAAAAAAGGGGGAAAATTTTTAAAACCCAAAAAATTTAAACCCTTAAAAATAAAAATAAAAGCCCCCATAACCCTAGTGAATGAATTGTGGTGCTATTCCCCCTTCAATCCAGGGGTTTTTAAAACAATGTTTTTTTTGCAATTTTTTAAAGAAGTCATCGGGAAAAGAAAAAAATTTTGCATTTTTTACATGCCTCCCAGACCCCCATGGGGGTTTTTTTGGGTTTTTTGTCTTGTAAGTTTCCCCCCTTTTCACCCCCCCCCAAAAAACATGCCAATGTTTTTCCCCAGGCCGGGGGGAGGGTTTTGGCCACCCAAAAACCCCTTTTTTTTTTTTTTACCTGGGGGAAAATTTTTTTGAAGAGAGGGAAATGTATGAGATGGACCCCCCATCCTGCTGAAAAATTTTTTGCCCCCCTTTTATGATTTGGAAAAAAAAGAAGTAGCTAATATTTTTTGTTTTTTTTAAGACTACTGATATTCCCTTTCCCCCCTTTAAAAAATTTTTTGGGGCACCCCCCCTTTAAAAATTAACCCCAAAAAAAAAACCTTTTTCCCCCCCAAAAAATTTTTAAACTTTTTTCCCCTGAGTGTAGGGGGAAAATCCTTTACGATCTCCATTGGTCCCTTTGCAGTATTTGCGGCTTTTTGTGGAAAAAATTTCTACGAAATTCATCGCGAAACCCCCCTTTCCCGGGTTTTTTTTCCACCCCCCCCATTTTTTAAAAAAAAGCGGGGGGAAAATTTTTTGAAAAATCCCCAAAACCCGGTTTTTTTTTTTTGGCCCTTTTTGGGTTTAGTGTTTTTTTTCTGGGAAAAAAATTCGACCTTGGGGGCCCTTTCAAAAGGGAAAAAATTTTCCTAAAAACTTTTTTTTTTTAAAAACGGGGTTTTTTGAGGTGCCCAAGCCTTTGGGGGGACCCGGGCTGCAGTGGAAAAGGGGTTTGTTTTGGGGATTTTTGTAACCAAAAAATTTTTTTTCCTGATTTTTTCCCTTTTTGGGGGGTTTTTTTCCGGGAGGGGGGCTTGTAAAACCCCCCCCCTCCAGCCCCCTTCCCCAAATTTTTTTTTTTTAATTTTTTTAAAAATTTAAAATGCGAGACACAAAAAAAGGTGCCACCACCTCAAACAGGGGTCGGGGCCTTTAAAGCCTCTTAAAAATCAAGGTTTTGGGGCCCAAGGGGTTTTTTGGGCATGTTTCAAACCCAAAATTGCATTTCCCGTAAAATTTGGGGGGACGGGGTTTTTTTTTTTATAAAAAAACCCCCCAAATTTTTAAACCCATAAATTTTCAGAGAAAAAGGTGAAATTTTTAAAAAGGGGTTTGGGGGCTTTATATGATTTAAAGGGAAAAAAAAATTTTTTTTTTCCCTTTGGGGCCCAAAAAACTAAACCTTTTTAATTTTTCATTAAAAAAATTTCAAAATTTCAGAAATTTGGGGGCCCAAATTTTTTTTTTTAAAAACCCAAACCCCCTTTTGGGGGGGGGTTTTTTAAGCTTTAAAAAGGGAAAAATTTATAAAACCAACGGAAAAATTTTTTAAACCCCCGGTTACCCAGTTTTTTAATTTTCATAACGGGGAAAAAAACCCCAAAATTTTTGGGGGCAGGGACTGTAAATTTGGGGGGCCCCCAGGGAAAAAGGCAGAAAAGGGGAAAAATTTTAAGATAACAAAAAATTCCCCGGCAAAAAAAAGAAAACCCCCTTCAAAAAAATTAAAAAAAGCTTAAAAGGAAAACCCCAAAACCCTTTTCATTTTTTCTTTGATTGCGGGAAAAACCCCTTTTTGGAAAAAAAAAAAAATTTTAAAAAAACATTTTTATCTGCTTGGGGGCGGGAAAATTTTAACTTTTTTATATTTTTTTTAGCATGAAAAAAATAGCAAGAACCCCCAAAAAAAGTATATTAATTTTGGAAAAAATTTTTATCTTTTCCTAAAACCCCCTAAGAATGATAAATGAAAAAAAATTTTAAACTTTTTATAAATTTTCTTTTTTGCCACCTAAAAAAAAAAAAAATCTAAACAGTTATTTATTCCCTAATTGTCCCAATAAAAATTTAAAAACCCCCCGGGGAAAAAAAAAAGGGGCCTCACAAGAGATAGAAAACCCTTTTTTAAAATACGGGGGTTTTAATTTTGGGTTTTTCCGAACAGGAAATTTTTCCCCCCGAAAAGACAGCATACATTTTCGCCAAACACTGAACCCCTTTCCCAAATCAAAGAGGCCAAAATTAAGGACCTAGAAAACACCTTTAAAGGGGCTCAAAAACTTTCCCCAAAAAAAAAATCAAAAAAAAAATTTTCAATTGGGCCCCCCTTTTTTTGGGGAAAGCTAAATTTTTTTTTTCCAAACTAATTTTTACCAAACTTTAGCACCACTGTCGTCTTACTTTTTTAAAACCCCCTGAACCCCATTTTTCTCCCCCTTTTGATTTGGTTTTAAAAAAAACTTACCCTCCCTATTTCTAGAGGGTTGAGAAAGGGGCCCCCTAAGGGTTTTTCCTTTTTTAGACAAGGGGAAAAAATGAAAAAAAAATTTTTACTTTTTTTACCGGTCCGGTTGTGTAGCACACAAACCCCGTAATCGCTTTTAAAAAATGCAGCGCTTTTTAAGGGGGGGGAAACCACGAGGTTTTTGGGGCTGTAAAAAGGGGTTTTTTTGGGGGGGAAGGGGCCTTTTTTCCGCCCGCCGCCAACGACACAGGGCGTCCGAAAAACTGGGGATAGAGGTTTTTAAAAAACATCACCCGGGGGTCAAAACGTCCCCTTTTTGGGGTTTTTCCCCTCCCTGGGGCGCGGGACAACAAGGTAAATTTTTTTCCCAAAAAAACCCTTTTTCCAAAACCCCCAGGCATCCGTGATTGGGTTTGGGGGGAAAAGGGGGGGCCAAACGATGTCCCGATTTCTTGGGAAAAAAAAAAAAAATTGATAAAAAAAAGGGGGGGGGGCTTTGGGCCCCCTTTTTTTAAATTTCCAAAACCCAAAGTAACCCAGGGGGGGCTGGGGGTGGAAATTTTTTTCCCCCCTTTGGGAGGCACAATTTTTCTAAAACCCCCCCTTCAAAAAAAAAAAAACCTGCCGGGCGCGTAAATTTTTTCCCCTTTTCCCCCAAGGGAAAAAAAAAATTTCGGATTTTTCCCTTTTTTTCAGATGGGGCCTTTGGGGGGTTTTGGGGGGAAATGAGGAAAAAAGGGGTTTAAAAAGGAAGGGGTTTGCTAGCTGACAAACCAAACCCTTTTTTTGATCAAATTTTGGCCCTTTAAAAAAAACTGGGGCCCCCAAACAATTTTTAGGAAATAGTAAAAACCAAAACCCCCCACCATACCAAAAAAACCCCCAAACCCCCCCGTCCTACCGTAACCACAGCCAGCCAAAAAATTTCCCCGGGGAAAAACCTTTTGGGCGCCCCATTGGTCAGTTTTTCCAAGTAGGGGGCTTTCACCCACAATTTGGGGGGTGAATATTCCTGTTTGCAGGGGGGGAAAATCCCAAAAGAGGTTCCCAGCATAGCACTCACCCCACAAAACCCGGGATGATGGGGGTTTTAAAAAATTTTTCAGAGACCCAGTCCCCCCAGGGGCCCCGGGGGTTTGGGGGGGCGGGGGAAAAAACACCGACGGGGGTTTTGGGGTTTGGGGGGGGGGGGGGGGGGGGGGCGAAGCAAAGGGGGGCCCAGAGAGAGGGGAAGGGGCTCCCCGGGAGGGGGGGGCCCGAGAGAAAAAAAGGGAGACTAGGAAAAAAAAAGGAAACCCCCCCCAAAAATTTTGGGCGGGGGATAAACTGGGGTAAAACCATCCACCAACGGAGGCCCCCCTCCAAAAAGGGAAAAGGGAAAAAGGGGACTTTTTCCCCTAATTTGGGAAAAGGGGGAAAAGGGGGCCCGGACAGAAAAGGGGGGGGCATGGGAATTTTTAAGAAAAAAAGGGAACTACAGGGAAACCCAAGACTTTAAAACCCCCTTTTTGCAAAATACCCCCAAAAAAAACCCAAAAAAAAGACTGTAATCTGAAAAAGGTTTTTCCCCCAAAAGTACCCCCCCACAGATCATAAAAGGGCCCCCCCCCCTTTTTTCCCCCCCGAACCCCCCCTACTCCATATATCAAAAACCCCCACCAAAAAAACAAGTGGGAAATTTTTTGGGGAAAAAAAACCCGGGACTCAGCTCTGCCTGGGGGGGAGGCAAAGGGGGGGAAACTGCAGTACCCAAAAATTTCCCCGGGGGGCGAATTGCCCCTGGGGACCACACCAAATCGCAGGGGCAAAAGTAAATTTTAAATTTCCCTTTTTTACAACTCCCCCAATTTTTTGGTGACACAAGGCCACGGGGCCGAGCGGGGCCCCCGGGAAAATCCCGAACTTCACCCCCCCGGGACAGTCCCCTAGCCCTTGGGTGAACCTTTACTTCTCTGTACATCCATGACAAAAGGGAATTGGTCCCCCAAAACCGGAAGAGCCTCAACACTCGAATGGCTTTCTGAGTGAGTGGGGAAAACGGACAGTTCTTTTGAGGATAAGCATGCACAGCCCAGAACCCCCAAAACCTTTCCCCACTGTATCATAAACGAGCCTTTGGGTACTGTGAGCCGCTGCCCATAATGGCAGTTTCAAATTTAGGATATAGCGCAGACTACAAGGTTGAAAATTTTAGTCAAGTTGTTTTTTGGGAGATTTTTTTTATTTTATAAACAACATGTTTTTAAATCAACCCAAAAACCATAAATACCAAACTTAAATTTTTTTGGGAAGTTGGAGTGGATTTTTTTTGATTTAGCTATTTTGGGGTTTTCTGTTTTGCAGGTAACCTTATGTGAGGATTATTGGGCAACTTAAAAAAACCAAAATATTCACTCCCCTCGTTTATTTTCCCCGGGAAAAATATAACTGCGCAAAATTTAGAAAAAAACATTTTTACATGCAAAAAAAAAAACCCCAAAAAATTTGCCCAAATAAGCCCCTTTCTTTATGAGCACTCGCACCTTCCATCCATAAAGTCAGTTGTTTATCTTTTCAATCAACATTCGTACAGCGCCACAACACCTCCCAACACTTTTTCCAGGGGTGAAATTTTTTCCCCTCCCTGAATTTCACTTTTTTTTTGGGGCCAAAATTTCTAGGGGGTTTCAGATCGGGTGAACAAGGGGGCATGTTTTTTTTTTTCTTTTTTTAGCCCTTTTTCTTCCCCGCCACGCTGGGGAATGATTGGGCATTGAGGACTTGTCCCAAAAAAAATCTTTTTTTTCCCTTAACAATACCGACTTTTCCTGTACCACTGCTTGAAGAAGTTGTTTTCCAGAAACGGCAGGGCTGGGAGTTGACTTCACCCATCCTAAACCCGAAAAGGTCCCCAAGTCCCTCTTTGATGACCCACCCATAAAACCTCCCCCCCCCCCTTGCTGGCATCTGAGTTGGGGGGGGAGCTCTCTGCCCCCTTTTTTTACCAGTCTCTGGCCCATCCATCTGGCCAACAAAAAACATCCCTTTCACAGTCCAAAAAACCTTTTTAAAAAACTCTTAAAAAGGGCTGCCACCCAAAATCAGGTTCCCAACCTTTTAATCCGTCCCGCAGCCTTTCAGATATCTAAAACCCCCTGTCGAACTTTATGTAAAATTGAAGAAGAATAAACAGTTTCAAACTTTCAAAATCCGGACAAGGGGCTTCCCGCAGCGTCTGGGGGTGGGGAGGGGGTCCCCCCGTGCCGTCTAAACCCCCCCTTGCCGGGGAAAATTCCCCTAAGGGGCATTTCACCTGCAGAGCCCCGGGGACATTTTAAACCCATGGTTTTTGGTAGTAAGGCTGCAGGGACAGGTATTAAGAGGTTGGAACCGATTTTGGGGACGGCCCCTTTAAATATTGCTTGGCCCGTCTAAGTTTTATTTTTTTTTTGTTCAAAGGGGGGCATTTTCAGCCTTCCCCACCCTTGGCCGTCCCGATAAGACTCTTGTCTTTTTTTTTTTACTCCCCTAACTTTGCACCGAAATTGGCAAAACTGGGGCAAATGGTCTTGGCGCATCAAAACCTTATTTTTTCCTAAATTTAGGGGGGTTATTTTGGGCCCTTTAAAATTCTCAAAACCTTCTTGCCCCTTTGGTATTTGCCTGAAACCTTTTTGTTTTTGGTGATCCGCTTTAAAAAATTTTTTTGGAAAATTTTAAAAACGCCGACCCCTGCAAACATCTCACAATTTTTGGGTTTTTTGAGCCCGTAAAGTTTTTTTTGACCCATTTTGCCCAAGGAAAGGCATTCCCAAAAAATTTAAGCAAAACTTTATTTGGGGGGGTTTGATGCTTAACCACACCCCCCTCATTACAGAAATACACCTGATTTACTTAATTGGTATTTGTTAGTACAAATTCGCACAACCACGGCTACCAAAGGAAAACCAAAGCCGGAATCGGGAAGGTTTTGCTTAATCCAATGCGTTTCGGAGCCAAAAAACCCGCTCCTTATAGGGAAAAAACCTTTTTCCCTTCAAGCGTTTAACGGGTTTGGGGTTACACAACCCATCGGGGGAGCAATCCCAAAGGCTTTTTCCCTTCCTCTTTGCTAAAGAGATAAGACCCATTGCGCATTTATCTTATATTCTAATTAGATTAATTGTAGTTGGCTCTCAAGCCTAACAACTTGGAGTAGGACAACATGTAAAAAAAGTATCATGTGATCAAAATACTCATTTACCTAATAATTCTGCACACAGTGTATATGGGCCCCTCACTGTGGGTTATTGTTGGAGGGTATGTTTTGGGTTAATAAATGAGTAAAAAGCACATTGTCTATGTTTTTATTTACAATAAAGGAATTTTCTCTTTGTGCTTTATTTCTAATAAAGGATTTTTCTTAGTGTCTTTGTTTTTTTAAACTATTTAGGCATGGAATTGATAATATGGAGGTATCAAAGATGCCCTCAATATTACTAATTCAGCGGTGGTTGGACAGCTGACAATGCTCATCTGTCATTAACCCCTTTTCTATTACACTGACTGCCAACCCACCAGGGGCAGCGGAAGAGTCGGGGTGAGGTGTCAGGATTTGCGCTTCTATGGAACCCCAGTTCTGGTGGGTGGCTATGGCATGCAATTTTTAGGGTGATGAAGCCCAAGAAAGATGAACTCTTCCCACACTAAAAATACCAGACCTCAGCTCTCAGTTTTACCTTACTGGAAATTCAAAATAGGGGAGAACCTACACCATTTAAATTTTTCAAATTATTTTTTATTTATAAAAAAAATAATTTGTCAAAAATGGCTTTGGGGTGACATTTATTTTGGATTACCAGCCACAGTTAAGTTGCCAGTTGAGGCCGCAGGCTGCAACTTTTTTAGTGCAGTCCTCTTTAATCAGAGTAAAAGACAGAATAATCTTTGTCAATGCTGGCCGGGATGGATGTGGCCATTCCACTGCTGAATGGTCTTGCGAGGTCACAGGGGGCTATTCCTCCAGGGGCATTTTCCCCACCACCTCCCCCCAGCTAACCCGTCATGGCCACTCTAGGGGACATAGGAGGAACGTTGGGCAACCACGACAGGTCCTTCGGGATCTCTGTCCCCTATGGACTTCACTGCAGTGGTTGACTAACAAGTTTCAGGTATGGCCAACAAGCAATGTTCTACCTCCCCTTGTCAGTCTCCTGCTGCCATCTTGGAATTCCTCTGTGGGGGTGACCCAACTTATGCCTACCATAAAGCACCAATTGCGCCCTTCACCATCATAAAGCTGACCACACCCCACATGAGAGTGCGGGCCATGAAGGCAGATGGTCACACAGCAGGGTAGACCGGTTTTATATAGCACCTGTTACCGTCCTGTCTTTGGTTAGGAACCCAAAGCCTTTTTTCTGGAAGAAAGGTTGCCCCCGGGGGCCCTAGGTACATTGCTCTTTAAATCGTTACACTTAGGCCCCTGCAAACCACCTCTCATGTTAAAAAGCTGTGAGATCCTAATTTCTTTCCAGAAATGACAAGGGCTAGAGGGTTCATGCCTATAAGAATACTTCTGAAGGGAGGAGGGGACCACACATGGGCATTCTTACAGTCAAAAGCCTCTGGAGGTGTCTACAGTGGGAAGGGAAACCGAAATTTTCTGCCCCCAACTTCCTATCCTCCTCCCCTTCTCGATTTGCCAATCCACTAAGGCAGCCCCTGACTGCAATTTAATAAAGGGGCCCGGCATGCGCAGCAAACCGGCTTCTGACCTGTGGTGGTCCAAATCCCAGCTGGCATAAAGGAACACTACCACCTGACTCTGCTGCATTCTGGTGGGACCTCTTAAGCACCAGGAATAAGCACTGGATCCTGACCTTGCTGCTTATCAGCCCAATGTGGGGAGCACAGTCCGTACTCCAGTTCACATATGTATCCCTCTCCTCTGTGGGTTGCTCCAGTTTGGTGAAGCACTCTCAGCCCCTGGAAAAGGGAAGAATATAAAAAATCTCTGAACACATCTCTTGGGATGGATTCTTCAGGTCTCCAAAGGCAGACTGCAGGGCATCTCTTTGGGGTGGATCCATCAGGTTTCCAAAGTGCAGACTGCAGGTACATGGTAGCACAGTGTTGCTGCATTGTTACGGCAATCCCAAGATGATGCTAGCCTCGAAAGGTGAAAGGCTTTCCTTTTGCTAGGATCCAGCAAAAAGGATCCAATTGCTTGCAGGAAATTATTGTTTCCCAATCGTGGTTGCCTATCTCTTCATTAAACCCTCCATGGGATAGGCTGTAGAAGACGCCTGATTTACAAATCACATTCCCCATGCCACAGGGGAAAGTGATTATTGAATCCTGACATATTTGGAGGAGAAATAAGAAAAAGAAAATAGTTTTTTCAGCTCACCACCAATTCATCTGGAATGTTGAATAAGGATAGTGAGCAATGCACGGAGAAGTCCAAGATTAATGCTATAATAACACACTTGTGCACATGCCAAAAATCTGTATTCTAAACATATGCAAGGATCTACTATATAATTGCCGTAGGCATTTCCCATGTTGGACCCCGAAAAGACCGTGGCTTTGTCACTCTGTGACGTCACCACGAGTGAAGCATTGGCCGCGTAGCGGCCAATGCGAGTCGTTTGCTTGCGCGAGCAATGGCCGCGAGGCCATTGCGAGTCGCTGGCTGAGTGCGAGCAATGGCCGCGAAGCGGCCATTGGCGAGTCGCTGGCCGAAAATAGAACCAGAGGCTCGGCAACAAAGCTAGCGATTTACTGCTCAGGCAGCGACTCGCAATGCGAGCAATGGCCGCGAAGCGGCCATTGCGAGTCGCTGGCCGAAAATAGAACCAAAGGCTCGGTCACAAAGCTAGCGATTTACCGCTCAGGCAGCGACTCGCAATGGCCGTGAATCGCGTGAGCAAAAGTCCACACACCCCCCCAAAAAATATTCACACCCCCCCAAAAAGTCCTCACACCCCCCCAAAAAGTATTCACACCCCCCCAAAAAGTCCTCAAACCCCCCCAAAAAGTATTCACAACCCCCCAAAAAGTATTCACACACCCCCAAAAAGTCCTCACACACCCCCAAAAAGTCCTCACCCCCCCCCCAAAAAGTATTCACACCCCCCAAAATGTATTCACACACCCCCAAAAATTATTCCCCCCCCCCCAAAAAGTCCTCACCCACCCCCCAAAAAGTATTCACACACCCCCAAAAAGTCTTCACACCCCCCCAAAAAGTATTCACACCCCCCCAAAAAGTCCTCACACCCCCCCAAAAAGTATTCACACCCCCCAAAAAGTATTCACACACCCCCAAAAAGTCCTCACACCTCCCCAAAAAGTATTCGCACCCCCCCAAAAAGTATTCACACACCCCAAAAAGTATTCATACCCCCCAAAAAGTATTCACACACACCCCAAAAAGTATTCACACACCTCCAAAAAGTATTCACACCCCCCCAAAAAGTATTCACACCCCCCAAAATGTATTCACACACCCCCAAAAAGTCCTCACACCCCCCCAAAAAGTATTCACACACCCCCAAAAAGTCCTCTCACCCCCCCAAAAAGTATTCACACCCCCCAAAAAAGTCCTCACACACCCCCCAAAAAGTATTCACAACTCCCCCAAAAGTATTCACACACCCCAAAAAGTATTTCACACCCCCCCCAAAAAGTCCTCACACCCCCCCAAAAAGTATTCACACCCCCCAAAAAGTATTTACACCCCCCAAAAAAGTATTCACACACCCCCAAAAAGTCCCACACCCCCCCCAAAAAGTATTCACACACCCCCAAAAAGTATTCACACACCCCCAAAAAGTCCTCACACCCCCCAAAAAGTATTCACACACCCCCAAAAAGTATTCACACCCCCCCAAAAAGTATTCACACCCCCCCAAAAAGTCCTCACACCCCCAAAAAAGTATTCACACACCCCCAAAAAGTCCACACACCCCCCAAAAAAGTCCTCACCCCCCCAAAAAAAAGTCCTCACACCCCCCCACAATGTCCACACAGCCCCCCCCACAATGTCCAAACAGCCCCCCCCCACCATGTCCAAACAGCCCCCCCCACAATGTCCACAAAGCCCCCCCCACAATGTCCAAACAGCCTCCCCCCCAAAATGTCCACACAGCCCCCCCTACAATGTCCAAACAGCCCCCCCCACAATGTCCACACAGCCCCCCCCCACAATGTCCACACAGCCCCCCCCCACAATGTCCACACAGCCCCCCCACAATGTCCAAACAGCCCCCCCCCCCCCACAATGTCCACACAACCCCCCCTACAATGTCCACACAACCCCCCCACACAATGTCCACACACAGCACCCCCCCCCCCACAATGTCCACGCAGCACCCCCCCCACAATTTCCAAACAGCCCCCCCACAATGTCCAAACAGCCCTCCCCCCACAATGTCTAAACAGCCCCCCACACAAAATGTCCACACAGCCCCCCCCACAATGTCCGCACAGCCCCCCCCACAATGTCCGCACAGCCCCCCCACAATGTCCGCCACAGCCCCAACGCCGTCGATCACTTACCTGTCTTCATGACATCTGATTCGTCAGGTCCAGTCTTCCATCCGGCCCAGGCGTCCTCTTCCTTCAGCCCGGGCCACGAGTCTTCCATCCGGCCCAGGCGTCCTCTTCCTTCAGCCCGGGCCACGAGTCTTCCATCCGGCACAGACGTCCTCTTCCTCCGGCCTCGGGGGTCTTCTTTCTTCCTTCAGCGAGCTCCTGGATGTTCTGTCTTCGGTCCGCTCCGCTCACTGACGAATTAAAGATGGCCGCCGCGATTTTCTGGAAGCCCCGCCCACGGATGCAAAATGCACCAATCACATTCACATACACAGCAACCAATCACATTCAAGGCTCATTCATACATTTTTTATCAATGGGAAAAATTCACTACATTTAAAGACAATAAAAATAAATAAATAAATACACATAAAAATATTTAAAAATACAAATAAATTCACTTAAAATAACAAATAATAAAATAAATTTAATAATAATAAAAATACTAAAAAAAAAATAATAAATAATATAAATAATAAATAATAAAATAAAAAATAATTAAAAAAAAAAATTAATATATAAAATTAATATATTAATTAAATTAACTAATTAAAATAAAAAAAAATATTCTAATACAAATACATTTCATTAAAATAAAAAATTAATATACAAATAATAAAAATAATAAATATTAAAATAAATAAAAAAAATAAATAAATAAAATAAAATAAAAATATATATAATTAAAATATTAATAACATTAACTAATTCTAAGAAAATCAAATTACTCAAATAAAAAAAAATCAATTAAAATAAAAAAAAATAATATTCTAAAAATATTAAATAATAAATAATTACAATAATAAAATAATAAAAAAAAATATTCCATATAAAAAATTCATAACATTAACTAATTCTAATAAAATAAAACTAATAAATAAAATATTCATAACATTAAGTTATTCAAAAAAAATGTAAATAAAAAAAAAAAAATAAAAAAAAAATAATATAGCTACTATAATCTAATTAACGCACGTTCTAGAATCCCGATGCATTTGCATCGGGCTCACAGCTAGTAGTAAATAAAGGCATTGCATATTTTCAAGAAGCAATATCCATAATATTATGTTTCAAGACTTTGAACAGACCAACTGTATAAGACCATGTATGTTAAGAAATATAATGCGCATATGCTATTTTTATCTGAATTGATAGCAGATAAGTGCAGAAGAGGCAGCCTCGCACACTGCTGACCCTCTGCATAATAAAGGTTTGCTCTCTAATAAAAAAAAAATAAAAAAAAATTTAACTTTCTCTTAACACTAGAAGTCCCAGAAATTTCGAGCTCCCCCCTGAAGTCCCGAAAGACGGTCAAATGACCCTTAGTCCAAACTGACAACTCTGATGGCTCCAATTAGCATCCTTTCATTTGTAAATGTGGCCTAAAATCCTTTAGGTCATTCGACCCGTCTCTGGGTTCCAAAGGTAGAAATATAAAATGACCCTTCTCTGGGACTTCTAGTGTTAAAGGGTTGCTTAAAGGAGATGTTAAGGTTCCTAGATTGAACACCTGCTGTCACATTTGGCACTATTCCAAAAATTCACAGCATGCAGGTATCCCAACACCTGGAAACTCAAGGAAACTTAAAAACTTTATTTTAAAGTTCCATTAAATTCTACAGGTTGAAACAAATCAGTAGACCCGATGGCTGTGAACAAAATCTAACCTTAAGTTAGGGGTGTTCTCAGCCACCAGGTCTTCCAGTGAGCATTTTGGCCCCAAACCTTCAAGGAAAATGTTAGGGCCATTTTAAAATTTCAAACCTTATCTCCGAACAAAGCTGCATTCGGTGATTTTTTGGAAATGTTCTCGAGTTGTCCAATCACAAACCAAATTGTCAATGTTCGTGCTAAATTCAAATTGGCAAACATGTTCGGGGAAAGTTCGCTCATCTCTAGTCCTTACACAGATCTTTCATCAGAAAAAGAAAGTTTTAGCTCTTACAAATATGGTGATGCAAAAGAGAAAGATTATAAAAATGTGTTTTTAGTGTTCAAAAATAGAAATGATAAAAAATGCTAAATAATCCTGGCAGGGTTGTATCATACGTACTAGGGATGAGTGAGTACTGAAATTTTCATAATCACTATATTCGTAACAAGTACTTTGCAACACTCACGTATTCATTCCAAATATCGAGTACAAACCAAGTCAAGTGGGAAATGCGAGTAATTTTCTGCTGAATGTCACAAAGATGTCTGGTGGCCTGAGAAAAAGGCTGAAATGGAAAAGAGGTGAAGCAGAATGGCAAGGGCCTGTAGAATATACCTGCATGCTTTTCTGACTCACATATGGTTTCTGGGAATAAACAGTATTATGCCACTTTTACAGATCCATAAGAACACCTACCAAACCTCACCTAAATTGCATTTTACAGGCTAAAACGATTAAGAAACAGTTTTTCCTGCATAGTCACTTGTATATAAGGCTAAATAAACCAGAGAAAAAAAAATGTTCCTTTTAGCATTTGTTCACACATAGTGTTTTGGCTTTTTTTTGCCTTTTACAATTATGAGGGCCCAGACTTATACATTATGTAGGTCCCTCTGTCATACATCATTTTTAGTTAGCTATTTCCCAGCACTATACAAGGCCAGCTAGAATGTACCTGTTGGTATCTTGATATTGTTGATGTTTGACCTCATGGGTCTCAGGTGGCCTAGTAACATACATTTTGGAGGCACTGCTGTTACTTATGCATTTGGGTGGTCCCTCCCTCATTGAGACTCAGATTGGTGAATACATATTCCATAGCAGTTTGCAATGCCAGTTACAACGTGCCCATTGTGGTGTTGGGCTTTACCCTCCTCCTCCCCTTCCTCCTGCTCCATGTCATTTTGCATCCCTCAATTCAAGTTTTCAGAGGGTCTCAAGGTGTCAGGAAACATGAGTTTGGTGAGGGCCCTGAGGTGGGCTTGTAGCATACGTTTGGGAAGAAGTGCTTCTACTAATACATTTGGGCAGTCCCTGCCTTATTAAGACTCAGATAGTGGAATACATATTCCATAGTAGTTTACAAAGGACCAATTTGGCATTGGGCTTTACCCTCCTCCTCCTGCCACACCACCTCCATGTCATTCTGTGGCTCTCAATTCAAGTTTTCAGAGAGCCTGCAGGTGTCAGGAAACTTGAGTTTGGCAAGGGCTTCGAGGCCTCAAAAGAACCTGGGGAGTGCGGCTCATCAGATTGTGTATTGGGAGTAGACACCTGTGACAGAACCAATTTAGGAACCTTACATTCATTAGCCAGATCCCCAGTACGGACAACTCCTGTCATGGAACTCTGAAGGAGAGACCGAGGCCGTGTATAATCCTGAAGCGTGTGAATGGTACCCCTCTTTGTCCCAGAGGGATATCAGCCGGAAAATAAGGAAAAACGGAGGAAACATACATGCTCAGGTCGCCATCCTCTCGCCATCCTCCACACGACCTGGGCGAGATGGCTTTTTAGATGTTTGTCTAGGTATGGATGGACAAACCCTAATGAAGTGACCAATTAGTCCACAATAGAAACACATCCAAACCCTACAGGTGACCTAACCCGATGGGACACCCCCCCTTCTTCTTTCACCTGCATATATGGGACCTCCTCCATAGGGAGAACAACAGGGAAAACACAAAAACAAAGCACCAGAATACTTGGCGATGGTCAGCTTCTTTAGAGTACCTCCTTCACCTAAGTGAACCCAAAGTAGCCACACCTGGGAAGAGAACTAAGGAGCATTTCAGCAACAGAAACTGACATTACCTCCTATACTTCCAAAAGAAAGAAACATTTAAAAAGAAGTCTCAATACAAGAATGAGACAGAGGTGAAACCCATCGTGAAACAAACTTCCTGAATAAGGTTTGTAATACTTCAAACGGTGTAGTTTTTAAAGTGGACCTGTCACCAAACCACACATGGTGATCTAATTACAGCACTGGATACAGCATGTCTGCAGCATGCAGGCAAGGGGTCCCCCAGCACTTGAGCAGCCCTGTACCCCGAGATAATACACTTAGAAAACTTACATGCTACAGCCACTAAGGAGGTGGCTAGGGGCTGCAGCCAAGGGCAGATTCACACCCCCTGCATGTGTAATCTGCCCACCGCTGCCAATCATTCTCTCCCTGTCTGCATTATAACACAGAGTTTTTTTTTCTCTTCTCTCCAAAATGTCCGTTTAGAGCCCCACCCCCTGCTCTGACGTCACCACCTTTCCCCGCCCTGCTCTATGGTTAACATGGAGCAGGGCGGGGAAAGGTGGTGATGTCAGAGCAGGAGGCTGGCCGCCACACCTCCTGCAGTGATATAACTGCTATTATGGGGTCAAGAATAGAACATGTTCATTTCTTTATGTTTCATTTCTTTTTAAATGTTCATTTCTTTATTAGCTAATTTGAGGGAAAGTGCTTATTTTGAAATCCATCATTATAAAACAGAAAGACTATAGAAGATCCCTATTGAGATCAGCCTTCAAAAGGGCAAAATGCTTTTGTTTCATTATAGAACTGACTAGTCCCAAGAGTGTATCTTGGATACAACAGTAATATTTTCATACATATTGTAACTAAATATTACCACCTAGTACAAAATCATCCCTTTATTATTTAATACCAAACAAAACATCCACTACATTTTAACAATTGGCTGCAAACTTTCCTGAAAAAAAAAAATGAAACTGAATCCTGAAGCGATATCTTCGTTTTTTCTAATGCTTTGTTCTGAAAATCATACATTTTTAAATCTATATAGCCATGTAAATGCTTGCTTTTATGTAATTAGTTGTATTTTTACAGCACCAATTTGGATTTTTGAAGTTATGATGGACCCCTGTGGTTTGGGCATTTTTGGCTTCTCCTCCATACTGTTTTATTTTTTTACCTCAGCCACAGCACCCCTCTGCTTCATAAGATCCAGAAAAACTTGACTCCATTTTTTTAATATTATTTTTATATTTAATAATATTATGAGAACATGATAAATTTAAGGACCAATTACTTTTTATGTTAAGTCATATATATACTACAATATGACAATAATAGTACCAGTTAATACATTACAGTGCCTTGAAAATGTATTCATGCCCCTTGACATTTTTCACATTTTTTGACGTTGCACTCACAAACTTAAATGTATTCTTTGGGGATGTTATGTGATATACCAACACTAAATATCAAATGTTTGTGAAATGTAATATAAATCTGAGAATTGTGATGTGCATTTGTATTCAGTTTCCTGTAGTCTGATACCTCCAAATAAAAAACAGAGTGACCAATTGCCTCCAAAAGTCACCTATTGCGTCCATCTGTATGTAATTTCTTTTCCATATACTATAACGATAGTGGTTTTGAGAAGGCCTAGGAGATTTTTCGAGAACACTAGGGCATCAAATAGATCAGGGATACATTTGTGGAGAAAAGTACAGCAGGGTAAGGGTAAAAAAAAAATAATTCAAGCTCTGTATATCTCAAGGACCACTGTTGAACCTGTAATCCAAAGGTGGAAAGAGAACTGCACAATTGCAAACCTACGAAGACATGGCCGTCCACCTAAACTGAAATCCCAAGCAAGAACAGCACTAATAAGAAAAGCAGTAAAGAGGCCCATGGTAACTCTAGATGAGCTGCAGAGATCCATAGCTCAGGGAGAAGTATCTGTCCACAGGAGAACTATTAGGGTATTAGGGTGCACTCACATCTGCATTAAAACTCAGCGAGTGCAACCTGATAGAACATCAGATTGCGCTCACAAGGTTAAACTTTAGTGCAATGCCCATCTGAGAGTTTTTCCTCAGTGAGAATTGGGTGCACATTGCAGCAATGGAGCCAGCCACTCCACACGATACAAAAGAGAAAAAAACTGCACAGCACTCACAGACAATGTGAACTGGTGCCAGCAGGGATGCTGGGTCAATATACTAGAAAAAACCTTGCAGCACTCAGCTACTACCAATGATGTACATATGCTGACAAGCTATATATATATGAGAAAAAATTTAAAAACTTACGTTTTTTTCAACAAACTCAAAATTCTTATTATTTTTTTTAAATCTGAAGTTCTTAGTACACACATTGGCCAATGTCTGCTTGCTCATCGACTGCGACAAAGTGACTTCAGGTCCGATGAGTCCTATCGCTGACACACGATACAAAAGAGAAAAAAAATTTTTTTCTCATATATATATACAGCTTGTCAGCATATGTACATCATTGGTAGTAGCTGAGTGCTGCAAGGTTTTTTTCTAGTATATTGACCCAGCATCCCTGCTGGCACCAGTTCACATTGTCTGTGAGTGCTGTGCAGTTTTTTTCTCTTTTGTATCGTGTGGAGTGGCTGGCTCCATTACTGCAATTTGCACCCTCATCGCCTACAGGTGATCTAGGGTCTAGATGGTGTCCGCCCACTTAGTAGTGGGGTAGGGTGGACAAGGAGGACTTGGGTGTCAGCGATAGGACTCATCGGATCTGAAGTCACTTTGTCGCAGTTGATGAGCAAGCAGACATTGGCCAATGTGTGTACTAAGAACTTCAGATTTAAAAAAAATAATAAGAATTTAGATTTTTTTTAAAAAAACGTACGTTTTTACATTTTTTCTCATATATATACAGCTTGTCAACATATGTACATCATTGGTAGTAGCTGAGTGCTGCAAGGTTTTTTTTCTAGTATATTGACCCAGCATCCCTGCTGGCACCAGTTCACATTGTCTGTGAGTGCTGTGCAGTTTTTTTTCTCTTTTAGATAGATAGATAATAGGATAGATCAACCTTACCAGTCTCCCTCTACTTGCTTCCGGGTCATCTCATTAAACTTCATGCATATTCACTGCACTGACTGGCAACGGCCAATTAAATATGCTCACTCTCTGTGAGAGCGACTGTGATTGGCCGTTGCAATCAGACTGCGCTCCCACAATCTGGACGGTGTCTGTTCTTGGTTTTCATAGACATTAGTATATGGCAACCAACCTGCCATCATAGGGAGTAAAATAAATAAATAATAGAGAAAAAAATGCATAGGGCCTCACTGTATTTTTCATTCTCAGCACAGATAACGCGGACAGCTGCGGGCTGCAACTCTCAGCAGCCTAGTTTTACCTTAGCTGGCAGTGAAAAATAAAAGGGAGCCCATTTTTTTTTATTTTAATTATTTAAATAAATAGTTAAAGAAAGCTTGAGCTTCTCCCTATTTTTAAGTGACAGTCAAGGTAAAACTAGGGAGCTGGGGCTAGTATTCTCAGAGTGGTGAGGCCCATAGTTATTGGGCCCCCACACTACAGAATAGCAACCCACAGCCACCCCATAAATTAGCACATTCATTTGAAGCCCTGATTTCTAGCACTTTACCCGACTCTTCCCAATGCCCTGGTGGGGTGGCATCGTGGTGATAGAAGGGTTAATAACAGCTGATGATTGACAGTTTGTCATTAATCCCTGGATTGGTAATGACAGGTGTACTAATCCATTAAGAGAAGAGTTAATAAACACACACATTAGAAAAAAAACACAGAGAAAAACATTTATTAGAAAATAAAACACATTGACAGCCCTCATTATCCAATTTATTAACCCCAACACATACCCATTGATGATAATCCACCACGGGGTCCCACATCTCAATCTCAGCTCTGCTGCATCGTAGGCTGCGATGAAGAAGAAGCATCTTTTCATTGCGGCCTGCAAGCACAGAATGACGACACAGAGAGCTGTGACCAATTGACCAGTGAGTCAGTGAGGTCACCCGAGGACACATCTCAGATACCTTAGTAACTGCTAACTAATTTTCCAAAATATATCTCTGGCCACACAATATGGCTAACGTTTGCTATTATTTGCACTTGTTGTTAATTTTATACAGGCCGTACATGCCTCAAATTATTAGTCCAGACTGAGGAACATTTTAATAATATTAGAAAAATTGAAAAAAGTCACCCATTATCCAAGCACCTTTAATTGAAACATAAAAAATCAGTAAAAGGCACCTAGCTCCTAGTGGAATAGTTAACAAGGACTTGGGGGGGAGGGGGATGGGGCAATTTTATTGAAAAAAAATATCCTGAGCAGAATGCAGATGGATATTTGATTTCAATTCCACTGTTCCTAACAGCTTGAATTCTGAACTAGAGTTGTTTGCTTTGAAATAGATATCGTATGTCTTGTATAATCATTTTATATTATTAGTTTTATATTAATAAAAATGTAAAAAAAAAATAAGTTTTTTACAAATAAAGCAAATTTTATTTTAAAACTAAATATAGACATAGTGTTATTTGGTTTTAGAAATGAGAGTCGGCTCGGCAGTATTGCAAACGTTTTTATTAAAACATTGTGAACTCAGTTTGTTCCTCATTGCTTGTTATGATTTATAGTTTTTACAAATAATCCCATTTATTATTCTGGAAGTGTGCAGTAGCATAGTTTATTCTAATTATTTATATTATTAAATAAAGACAACAGACACCCTCAATTATAAGAAAAAAGACAGCGCCTCACCAGTTGGTAATGCTTCAATCCACTTTAATCCATTGCCACCATGCAACTTTTCGATCAACAGATGATCGTCATCAAGCATACAGCAGCAGTACAAAAATATTGTTGATATAGTGAAAAACCCACCCTCCTAATTATACACACCAATCATATTGCTTATAAATCAATAAAATACAAAGAACATGTTGAACCTTTTAAAACACGTCCCAGAGCTTCCTAGCAATAACACTAGGTTCATAGGTCACGTCTTCTTTGCTCACTGTGCTCATCGGTACATTATTGTATTCAGGATCACACAAAGAGTAATTCCGGGTCCATAAACCATAACAAATCCTCAGCCAATCATAGTACTGCATTGTCCATTGCTATGGTATCTAGCAGTGTCATTGCGGTCACGTGACGCGCGTCATCGCTTACGAACCAATCACATTATTCCTCGGTATGCACATGCGCTGGCGTCCTCATCCGATTGGCTCACAGTGTGCATGTCCCAGTGTGTGTCTCTTATTGGCTCTTACATCTGTCCATCAAAGCGGGTCAAGCATCCCGGTCTCCATAGTACAAAATAAACCATATGTGCATAAAACTTAAAGTCCTTTGCATAATCACATTCCTATTGGCTTGGGCATAATGCATTAATACATCCCTCATTGTTATTTACATTATTATTGGGACACATTTTAACGTGTATCACTATGAGTATCAGGTACATTTGGAAACCCCTATTTAATTGTATCAATAATAACAGATACCCCATAGTAAACCAATACCTATAGGGGAACCCAAAACTATACCCTCACTCTTACAAGATATCAAAGGACCAAATGGACATACCCCAATGTGTTCATCATGCAAGATTAATCATCATCCACACATCATCCACATTTTCATATCCAAAGGAAACCGTCAAAGGAAAAATCTGGGAAAAAATTAAAACAATGTTAAAAACGGTACAAAAAGAGGAATTTGCAAGAAACTACTTTGTTATGGTTTATGGACCCGGAATTACTCTTTGTGTGATCCTGAATACAATAATGTACCGATAAGCACAGTGAGCAAAGAAGAGGTGACCTATGAACCTAGTGTTCCTGCTAGGAAGGTCTGCGATGTGTTTTAAAAGGTTTAACATGTTCTTTGTATTTTAAAAATCCTAGAAAAGGAGGTTTTATATTTGATATAAAAAGGTATATTGGACCTTAAATATAAAGAATCACCAAAATCAATAGTAATATGCAAAACAGATTACTTTATTGAATACAACATCAAAAGGTGATCTTAAAATCATTTGGAGTCACAAACAACCTTGTAAAAGGGCTGGAAAGGATAGAGTAGATGTAGGTGGAATGAACAAACCAGGATGAGGTCAGACCCATCTAAGGTGCTTAGTATACTAGGGGTTAAGTGAAACCTGACCAGGAGCAATCACAAATAGAAGACTAAAAGGTCTAACACCAGGAGTCTGTTCTGAATCCAAATACAAACCTACCCAGAATGCTAGCCTAACTTGCTAAAGTGAAAGCAGAAACATAAAGTTTTCACACTCACCCATTAGTAGAAATGTAAAGTATGGGTCCTCCCAAGTCCAAGTTTACCCCAACATGTTTCGTGCCAAATGTGGGCACTTCATCAGGGAGTATATGGTGTGTGTCTGAGAATCGCTCCTTATAAAGTGTCTGTAGCACAGTGAGTGGCTGCACATGTGAGGTCGGGGGTGTGGCATCTGTCTCTACCTGATGCTGCAGGTGTTCTGACGCCTCCCTGAGGGAGGAAAACCTCCAGGACGTCATTACACTTCAGGGAGGCGTGTTTACAGAAACCTGCATCATCGGAGGGCGGAGCCACACCCACACATGTGCAAACCACCACGGTGCCATTTTGGATAAGGGCAAAAACTACTGGCAAACAGGGAATAGCAGGGAAGAGAGAAAAACATTCCTATAGCAACTATAATGGGTCCAATAAAGCCACCTAACCACTAAGGGAACTGGTAGTTACAGATTAGCAGCATTTAAAAGATATAATAGGGTCATTCCATGTCAAGTGATCCAAAAATGAATATTTTTTTTCCCTGACGTCCTCAGATTTTTAAAAAAAAATTTCTATCTGAAGAACAACTTTATCTAATTACAAAAAAAAAGTTTTGAATTTTTTTCTTTATCTGTTAATTTTTTACAGATTTTTAAAGTTTTAAAAAAGTGCGAATTTTGGCCTGGTATGGCTTTACATTTTCTATCATATCTCGGGCTAGAAATAAGATAGAGAAACAAAATAAACACCAATCTACTCAGAACTGTCCAGGCTATCATCAGATATGTCACAAGAGGATATTTGTTAATATTTTACCCATGTGATCGCAAGCGCAAAACTTTAAAACGCATTTCCGAAAAATCGGCGCGCTTTAAATATTTCAAAAACTGCCCATGTGTCTGCTGTGCTCTTAGCCACATCTGTACCAAATTTCAAGTTGGGATCGCAATGGATCATATTTTAACATATTTTACTAGTAAGAGCGTCAATGGGTCATTCCATATCAAGTGATCTAAATATGAATATTTTTTTTTACCTGACGTCTTTAGATTTTTTTTTTTTTTTTCCTTTATGAAGTACTACTTTAGTTAATTACAAATTAAAAGTTTGGAATTTTTTTCTTCATCAGTTAATTTTTTACAGATTTTTAAAGTTTAAAAAAAGGGTGAATTTTGGCCTGGTACGACTTTACATTTTTTTTTCTCAGGCTAGAAATAAGATAATGAAGTGGGAGAGGCGTCATTTTACTCAGAACGGTAACAGCTTTCATTTGAGATGTTACAAGACTATGTTTCTTTATATCAAATTCAAACTATTGACGGGCAATTGTGAAAAAATGACTGATTGTGTTCTTGGTGACTTTTGAATTGACACTATAATAGTTAAATATTTTGCACTTAGGTCCAATGAATGCGTCCATGGGGTCAAGCTGGGACAGAGTCATCACAAATTAGCCTTATTTGCAGATGACCTGCTACTTTACATCTCCCAGCCCCTGGTCTCCATCCCTTCGGTCTTAATGGAGTTTGAACGGTTCGGACAATTGAGCAACTTTAAAGTGAATTGCTCCAAAACCGAGGCACTCAATATTTCTTTGCCTGGAGAATTGGTTTCTCATCTATCTAAACAGTTCCCATTTAAATGGAAAGTAGAAGCCATTAAGTACTTGGGAGTCCTTATACCAAAAGATCTTAAACAAATATTCAATTTAAATTATCAACCCCTTTTGACTAACGCGGAATCGGCATTTACCTCCTATAGACAATTAAAGCTATCCTGGTTCGGGAGAATAAACGTAGTCAAGATGGATGTCTTGCCCCGACTCTTATATACTTTTCAGACAGTTCCTGTTCTATTGGATAGAGGTTTCCTCTCCAAAATGCAATCTATGATCCTTAGATTTGTCTGGGGGGGCAACAGGTCCAGATTGCGAATGAATATCCTATCCTTGCCCGAGACCAGAGGAGGGGTTGGACTACCCAACATACGAGCGTACTTTGAGGCTTCCTCTCTTGTTAGAGCTCTAGATTGGCATTATCATGCGTCCTCCAAGAAATGGGTAGGGGTGGAGCAAGAGGGTTTGGGGATTCCGCTGAAACACCTGCTTTGGATTTCCCCTAAAGACTCCACAGACCTAGTACCTTTGACAGACATGACCAGAAACACCTTGAAGGTATGGCACCTAGTGACGAAAACCCTCCGCTTAAACGACAGACTTAGCCCTTTGACTCCCCTTTTTTCCAACCCATCTTTCCCACCCAGATTTGACAGGCAGAGATTTTTATGTTGGCGGATTGTGGATGACACCCGAGTAGGACAGACTCTGTCCAGTGGTGGTTTGCCCCCGATGGCAGAGCTACAACTCAAAGAACCTACGAGACCTCTTAAGTGATTCGAATTTCTCCAATACAGAGCATAATTATATTCAGCTGACCACTCTTGCAGGGTAAGATTGACGCCCAACGTATTGGAGAGGTTATTCCAACTGGAGGCTCCACCGAGGCGCAAAATATCATTTCTATACCAGGCCTTAGGGTCCATGAGAGAGCAGGGCACCCTTTACTTCCAACGTGCTTGGGAGAGGGAATTGGGGTGTAGCATTTCAGAAGCTAATTGGCAGAAATGCTTTATATTTACTCACTCACTAGCTAGCGCTTGTTCTGCACAAGAAAGAAGCTATAAGCTGCTCACTAGATGGTACTTGTGCCCGACGACACTCCGGAACATGTTCCCTGGAACCCCTGATACCTGCTGGCGCTGTGGGGAAGAGAAGGGTACAATGATACACATTTGGTGGAGTTGTGGGGAAATCCGGTGGTTCTGGTCTGAGGTTTTCAATGCATATGCCCGGATAACAGGTAAACAAGCCGAATGCTGCCCAGAATCGGCAATGTTATCCATTTTTCCAGGTCCTATTGGGCTACAGAAGAGGGATATTCTCCGCTTTTGCATCTCGGCTGCTCGTGCTGTGATCCCGAGGTTCTGGAAATCAAGCCAGGCTCCATCTCTACTTGATTGGTTCAAAGAATTGATGGACATATATCGAATGGAGGAGCTCGCAGCTGATGCGTCGGGATCTCGGAACAAATTCTTAGGGATTTGGGTTGAATGGATTCTTTTTCACGACTCTGCAGAATTTAGGAGTATCTTTTCCAGCACAGATAATATGGCTCGACCTCTGGCTGATGGGGAGCCAGTGGGATGAGTACCCTTTCTCCTTCCCATACCTCACCCGTTCCCCCCCCCCTCCTTTTTTTCTTTTTTTCTTACGTGGCTTTTCTTTCCCAGTATAACTTTTTCTAATGGTTTTTGTTTCTCTTCTCTCTCTCTCTTCTTTTCTATCTCTCTTTTCTTCCCATCTGATACATTCAGTCTAGGTATTTCCTTTCTACGCCTATACCTTCAGAATTCTAGTGAACATTAGACAGGTATCGAAAACTCTGAGCTGTGAGTAGATCATTAATATTTCGGCCTTCCTTTCCGGTACACCAGTCGCTAGACTATTCCAACTAGGCCTCAACGGGTAATGACCCACTTACGTGGTCAACCTGTTAGAAGGGGCCAAGTAATAAAAATCATTCTGCTGGGGCTGCTTGTCCCCTTGACATCAGAACATCTCAAAACCCTGAGAAAGGTTGTATACTTGAGTGTTTGGAATTATATTTAGATTGTAGTATATATTGCACCAGAGATAAGCGCAAAAGTAAATTTGCAGCTTATCTTAAAGTTACTAATAACTTTGTGAATTCTCTTTTTGTATATTTTATATGTCTCAAGATTTTGTTAAAAGATTGAATGTATGTCTTTCATATGTTTTTTCAAAATTTAATAAAAATGAGATTAACCATAGTTAAATATTTTAAAATATGATCCCATCACGATCCCAACTTGAAATTTGGCACAGATGTGGCTAAGAGCATAAAAGACACATGGGCAGTTTTGGAAAAGTTTTATTAAAATGTTTTTTTCGGAAATGCGTTTCAAAATGTTGCGTTTGCATTCGCATAGGTAAAAAATTAAAATTAACAAATATACTCTTGTGACATATCTGGTGAAAGCCTGGACAGTTCTGAGTAGAATGGTGTTTATTTTGTTTCTCTATCTTATTTCTAGCCCGAGATAAAAAAATTTAAAGTCGTACCAGGCCAAAATTCACCCTTTTTTTAAACTTTAAAAATCTGTAAAAAATTAACTGATGAAGAAAAAAATTCCAAACTTTTAATTTGTAATTAACTAAAGTAGTACTTCATAAAGGAAAAAAAAAAAAAAAATCTAAAGACGTCAGGTAAAAAAAAAT
This sequence comes from Allobates femoralis, assembly GCA_033576535.1. NCBI lineage: Eukaryota > Metazoa > Chordata > Amphibia > Anura > Aromobatidae > Allobates > Allobates femoralis. Next base: position 325,461,045 of record JARQOC010000003.1, read on the forward strand.
ATTCATATTTAGATCACTTGATATGGAATGACCCATTGACGCTCTTACTAGTAAAATATGTTAAAATATGATCCCATTGCGATCCCAACTTGAAATTTGGTACAGATGTGGCTAAGAGCAAAGCAGACACATGGGCAGTTTTTGAAATATTTAAAGCGCGCCGATTTTTCGGAAATACGTTTTAAAGTTTTGCGCTTGCGATCACATGGGTAAAATATTAACAAAGATCCTCTTGTGACATATCTGGTGAAAGCTTGTATAGTTCTGAGTAGAATGGTGTTTATTTTGTCTCTCTATCTTATTCCTAGCCTTAGTTATGAGGAGAAACGTAAAGGCAGGCAACAGCGAAATTCACACTTTTTCCGAACTTTGAAAATCATTTAAAAAAAAAAAAAATTTTTTTTTAAATTTTTCTCTTCACATTTTGCATTGTCTGACATGCTATTATCAAATAACAAAATCTCAAAGGAATTAAAAATATAGAGGTAATAATCATTGGTTCACTTGACATGGAATGACCCAATAGAAATAGAAAAATCTTTATATTCCCTACACTTGCCAGAAGTACCCACCAGAGGGCGCCTAGTGAAAAACATTAAGGGAAAGTAAAGCGTAACTCTCAAAGAAGCATACAATTAAAAGAGGAAGACCTATGATATAGCAAAAACAGGTATATAACCGAAATATATAGCATGCATATAAGGTGCTTATTATACATAAAGCATATATACAGAATATTCAATACATTTAAAAAAATCTGTATGATCCCTGATGATGATGTCTTCAATGCTTCAAAGAAGAATAAACCATAATGCAAGAACACCACAAGGAGCAAAAATCGTGAAGCGAACTATAAAAAAAAGGGGATATAAAGACACACAAGTTAAATACAGAAACAACAGGGTGTATGAGGAAAAGCTACAATACTAAAAGGGAGAACGGAGACAAATTTTATTGTATTTTATTTATGTATAAGCGAAATTATTGGTTTGTATAATTAGGAGGGTGGGTTTTCACTATATAAACAATGTTTTTTGTACTACTGCTGTATGCTTCATAAAGATCATCTGTTGATCGAAACGTCACATGATGGCAATAGATTAAAGTGGATTGAAGCATTACCAACTGGTGAGGCGCTGTCTTTTTTCTAATAATTGCGGTATTGGTGTCCGGCAAGGACTCCCTGGACTGGACGTACGCCTCGTTTGTGGAGAGTCTTAACTAAAACCTCCCCCATTTTCCATGTGGTGCTGTGGAGCTTTTTTGTATAACAGACACCCTCATTCACCAATTTATTCCTCAACAAAATCCCTAGCATCGTTCAGATTTTTCCCATATCTGTTTAAATAGAGATAAAATTGGACATTAATTTCTAGCTATATAAACTCCTTATGTTTAAATATTATTAAAGTTGTGATACATTACCTATTCACATGCTGGGTAGTAAATGTCTGATAACAAATGCTATGTCACCACCAACCACTGCAACTCCCGCTAATCACAAGAGTGGAGTACAATGGAGAGGTGGTCGAGTATGCACAATGCTGCTTCATAAGTCTATGGAGCTAATAGCTTTGTGCTGTGATCAGTGGGGGTCCTAACAATGAGGCCCTTAGTAATAAGAGACACATTATATTTCCTATAAATAGGAAATAAGTATTAATTGTGTGCAAACCTCTTCATTAATTAATTTCACTTTTTATATGCACATACAAGAAAAGACAACATTTTGGTTTGCATGAAAATTTAATCTAAAGAATACTATAATGCAGATTTTTTTTATGTAAAGTAAATTCTATCTTTGATGTAGAGAACACTTAAGATCCCTTTTCCAAGGAACTTTCATTTACATAAACAGACAATCCAAGATAAAAATTTCCATTAGACAGAGGTGAAATGGATCAATTTTCTCTGCCAAGACAAATCTTAAATCTTGAGCAGATATGGTCATTATTGCAGTAGCCCCATTTCAGAAATAATGTATTAAAAAATCAGCAGATAGCAGCCATTTCCAGATTTCCAATTATCTTTAAGAAAAGCTTATTCTGTGGACAATAAAGCACATTATTGCACAATATGATACAGTCCATAAAGATCACAATGTTTTATGAAAGGTTAAAGAAAGCTCAGCACATTTAGGAGAATGTCATAACCCACAAAGTCTTTGAAGACTTAGCTGTGTGGATAGGTCTGCCTGAACAAACAATCTGCTTTACGGAAGGTAATATTCATGTTAATTGATTCAGTTTTTATTTTAGAAGAAGTTGATGAATGTAAAATAAAACTGTAAATATACCATAAAACATGCCACACTGATCAAACAGTAATGTGAAAAGATAAAAGCACCTCGCCGAGAACCTCCAAACTATTTCCCTTTACGAGACTGTTCCAGTTTATCTGACAGTATAAATGGTCCGGAAAAATATTCAAGATGTTGATATACAGACTGATATTTAATATACAGGAAGGCTAGTTCCAGGTGCTAAATATTTCCCAGTGTCATTCGCTATTAAATGGAGCATTTATAGACTTTGTTTCTAAAGGATTTACAAAACAAAGCCAATGCGCTAGTAGGACCATTTATTTTTTCTATTGTCATGAGACTGTGACTTAAGGCCACGTTACACACACAGATATATTGGTCACAGATCTCTGGTTGCAGTGAAATCATGGACACATTGTTACATTTGTACACAGCCACAAAATAGAACAATGTGTCCATGATTTCATTGCAACCAGAGATCTGTGACCAATATCTGAACAGATATCTGTGTGTGTAACGTGGCCTTTACTATTAGGACCACAGTGGACACAGTAGTACTACTAATTTGTATTATCTTAGTCATCGGGGACCAGAGCGCTGTGCCCAGAAGCATAGAGCTGCCATGGGCAAATTTAGAAAGGTAGAAAAACACATCTGGTGCCTCCTAGAACACCATGAGGAAAATTCATCAAGACTGGGGTATTACACACCGATGCTAGGCCAGTCCTGATTAATGCACACCTCAATGAATTCAGTGCAAAGTGGCGAGCACCTTTCTGAGCCCCTCAAGAAATGTTACTCAAGTAAGGGATTGGAGTAGCATTTATGACATACAAAACTCCATCACCTTTCAATGAATTTAACAGGCAGGTGTAGTAATTGCCCATCTTTACTGCTCCACAGCTCTGACCATTTTTGCAGAGAACTGTCAAACTTATATGAAAACACCAAAAGTCTCAAAATAATTGTGAGACTCTGAAAATACACAAAAATGGGGGGCTTGTTAATGGTTTGATGATTTGGGCTTTATATCTTCCAGGGGCATTCATTAAAGATTTCCGCTGACCGACTTCTATTTATCGCAAGATGCTGAATCTGCACATGTGTAATGATATAAGTAATAGATTACTTGCCAAGTTGCAACTCTAAACTGATAACGGTCTTTCTTTTACAGGTGCTGAAGTGGTGAGAGGTGAAATAGTAGATACAGTGGAATATAGAGTAGTCATCAAGTTCCTTTATTTGAAAGGCAGAACACAGAGGCAGTCATTCGATGAGATGAAAGAGGTTTATGGTGATGATTCCCCATCATATGATGTACTCAAGACCTTGCATCATTATTTCAAATGTGGCCAAATGTCTGTGGAAACAGCTCCTATTCCAGGGTGATCTCATTCCATTATCAATGAACACACCTTCAAGTAAAGGAACTTGATGACTGCTCTATATTCCACTGTGACCATTCACACCTCACACCACTTCAGCACCAGTACAAGAAAGACCGTTATCAGTTCAGAGTTGAAAATTGGCACATACCCTATAGAGACTTACACCATTACACATGTGCAGTCTCAGCATCCTGTGATTAATAAAAGTGGGTCAGGGAAAATCTTTAATAAATAACCCTCATATTTATGTGTCTGATTTTCTTTTGTAGCTCAAAGTAGTTTTAATCTTACATGGAGATGATACTAAAAATCAGTTCTCCATACTTTTAATGTGAAGAAGGGTGAGCCTTATAAAACCAATAAAAGTTTTATTCAGCTTAAGTTTCAACTTAAACCTTAGAGAAAGATTCCATTAATTTCCAAAAAGCTGCTTTCCCGCTGACTTGTTGTTGATTGATAGTAGCTGAGCGGTCTACCCACAAAACCACATGGTCATCATCAATTAACAATCAGTGCTCATATGTAATTTGGAAACTGTAAGGACTTGCACACCCCGTGTTTTCCCCCCTACATCATAGATGCTAACTTGGACCGTATCCTGAAACTTTGAAGCTAATATTCCGCCAGTCTCAACTGCAAACCAGAACATCATATGTCAAATGTGTTTCTAGATCTAATAACTTGTAGTAAGAGTTTTTCTTCTTTTTTTTGAAGTATAGTTTTAATAAATGCAGTTTTATTCTCTATATACCAAGTCATCTAATGATTTAGATTGTTGTCTTGTAAAAAAAAAAAGAAAGAAAAACTCACAGCTGGGTTGCTACATGGCTTAAGGCAAAAGCCAATTTGAAAAAAAAAAATCCTGTGCTTTGGGAGGTGAATGTTTATTAAAATGTTGCAGCTATTAAAAATATATGAATCATCATTGGCCATTCTATGTGATCCAGTACCAACACCTTTCAGGCATCTATCATGTGACAATAGTTAAAACATAGCAATTATGACTGTCAACTCTGCTGCTCAGTTTCGCGATAAATCAAAAAGTTGTAGTTTAGTTTGGCACAAACACAGAAGTCCTCGTTTATTTGGGATTTGTGCTTGTTATCTGCACCCTAAAGTTTATATAGGTTGATACAAATCTTATTCCAGTTATAAAACAAGTTACATATGTAACAATGTTGTATACTATTATGGATATTCTATATTAAAGAGTACAGGTTTTGTTTCGTATCTCTCTTCCTTACATGTCCTTGAAACCAGTGGGAGGCCTGATCTTGAACACCCCACTGAACAAATTCTCTGAACAGTGGCGTACCTTCAGGCCCTGGAGCCCCGATGCGAAAGTTCCAATGGGGCCCCCAATTATTGGAAATCTTTAATAGTATTAGTCTTTTTCTATATGCCAAAGGGACTTTTGGGGCCCCCTAGGCTGCAGGGCCCGGGTGCGATCACAACCCCTGCACCTATTGTAGTTACGCCCCTGCCTCTGAAGCATGTTGCTCAACAGGCAAAAGCTCGGAGTGCCTATATAAAAGCACACTTATAGAGCAGTGCCTAGGCTCAACAAATAGTCTATAATCTAAAAACCTTTGCCAACACTTTTGGTTTATTTTGTCGTCCAATGAACTGGATACAAAGAAGAGATCAAAAACTTGTACCAGTGAAAATTATCAGTTGTCCCACTCAAAAAAAAAAAGCTTCAGCTGAGGAAAAAATAAATATACATACAAATATTTTTTTACACAATGTTATGCACATATAAATTCACACAGGTAAAGGAGGAAATAAAGCCTATCACCCTGTAGCTGAATCCCCACCCTACTGGTTCATGTACAGACTAGCATTCCCTAACCCCACAACTAGAATCCTCAGCTCAGATCTAACTCCCTAAAAGATCATCAAGCTGTTTTTCATTCCTCCTGAGGAATCAGAGGGGAGGTTACTACACAACTAACTTGAACAATGAAGGTGAGCAATGGGTAGACAAAAGACCAAATATGAGCAAAGATAAAATGCATTTACAAGTGGGCAGAGGAGAAATAATAAATGGGTAACCTCCAATAAATCTAGCAGAAAACAAGATAGGAGTAAGGAAGGCAACTGAGAAATAGACAGAGCAAAAAAAAAACTCTGATCGCTGCCTATAAGGCAAAATCCCTTAACTGCAGGGCTGGAGCTCCTTAGAAGAAATCCACATAGAAATATAGCCAGAAAAGAAGGCTGGTGAAAAGAGAGTATAAATAGCCCCAACCAGGATGTGGTAGAAAAAATAAAAAATGGAAAGTGTGAGCACCTGACTAACAGCCAAGCAAGGAATTACAGGATCGAGTCCCAAGAGAGGCATAGGACATGACGTTACGTGGATACATATTGATGCCCCAACATGCAGCATTTTGGGCTTTCTCTATTATTATGCACGCATCAACTCACACATGGATAAAGGAGGAAATAATAGCCACACCCACACCCTACTAGTTTCTGTACAGACAAACATTCCCTATACCCACAACTAGAAACCACAGATCAGATCTGACTCCCTAAAAGACCATCGAGCTGTTTCTTATTTCTCCTGAGGAACCAAAGCGGCGGTTGCTATGCACAACTAACTAGAACAAGGAAGGTGTTCAGGGGTAGACAAAAGACCAAAGGTGAGCAAATATAAAACACATGCATATGTAGACAAAAGAGAAATAATAATTGCAAGCAAGGGTACCCTCCTACAGAATATAGGTATAAGGAAGGCAAATGAGAAATACACAGAGCTTTTAAACTGGTCACTGTCTAAAAAGCTAAATCCCTTTGCTGCAGAGCTGGACCTCCTAAGTAGAAATCTATGTAGAAATATAGCCAGCAGATATACAGCTCTGGCAAAAATTAAGAGACCACTGCAAAATGTTCAATTTCTCAGATTTTTGTCTTTCTAAGTATATTTTTGAGTAAAATGTACATTGTTTATTTATTCTATAAACGACTGACAACTTGTCTCTGAAATTAAAAGCTAAAACTTTTGTAGATATTTACAGCAAATGAGAAAGCGTTAAAATAATAAAAAAGAACCAATGCTTTCAGACCTCAAATAACACAAAGAAAACAAGCTCATATTAATTTACAAACAACAATATTAATGTTTTAACTCCGGAAAAGTTCAGAAATAAATATTTGGTGAAATAACCATGATTTTTAATCCCAGTTTTCATGTGTCTTGGCATGCTTTCCACCAGTCTTTCACACTGCTTTTGGGTGACCTTATGCTACTCATGGCACGAAAATGTAAGCAGTTCTTCATTGTTTGATGGCTTGTGACTATCCATCTTCTTCTTGATTACATTCCAGAGATTTTTAATGGGGTTTAGGTCTGGAGATTGGGCTGGCCATGACAGGGTCGTGATGTGGTGCTCCTTAATACACACATTGATTGACCTAGCTGTGTGGCATGGGGCACTGTCCTGCTGGAAAACCAGCCCTCAGAGTTGGGGAACATTGCCTGAGCAGAAGAAAGCGTTTTTCAAGGATAACCTTGTATGTGGCTTGATTCATATGTCCTTCGCAATGATTAACCTGCCCAATTCCAGCCGTGCTGAAGCATCCCCAGATCATCAGTGATCCTCCACCAAATTTCACAGTGGGTGCAAGACACTGTGGCTTGTAAGCCTTTCCAGGTTTCTGCCTAACCATTAGACGAACGGGTGTTGGGCAAAGCTGAAAATTAGACTAATCAGAGTCCAATCCTTATGGTCTTTGGCAAACTTTAGCCTGGCTCTCCTTTGCTTCTAATTGATGAAAGGCTTTTTTCTAGCTTTACATAACTTGAGCCCTGACTTTAGGAGTCTGTTACAAACTGTTCTTGCCGTGCATTTTACCCTAGCTGCCATTTGCCATTCCTTTTTTAGTTCACTTGAGGTCATCCTGTGGTTGCTGAGTGACATTCAAATAAGATGACGGTCATCCCAGTCAGTGGAGAGTCGCTTTTGCCCTCTGCCAGTCAGTAGATTTGTTGTCCACAATGTCTTCAAAATTTTAAGGATGGAGGCAACATGACGCTCACTGTATCACTCTGCTAGTAAAGCAAGAATTGAGTCCTCCTTTCCTTCACTCAAGACTTTTCTTTTCCGCTCCTTTGGCATGGTTAAAAGTTATTTTTTCATTTAAATTCTTTTGGACTATTTCTAGCACTTGTTTTGCCATCCAGCTTGTCCTATTGCAAGAGGATTGTGAAGACCATACCAGTGTTTCATTAAAGGGAACCTGTTACCCCCTTTGGGCATTTTAAACTATGCCTACCAGCTTAGACATGATGTAAATGGGGTTATAGTAACCCCTGTATGTGCCCAGACTAGGCCCTCATACCTGAAATATGAACTTTTTATCATGTCCAGCGCTGGCCTCCTACTGAGACCATGAGGCTTCTGTTTAGACCTGGTGGATGATGTGCTCACCAGCCCTCCAGGCTACTAAACACACCCTGCACTTTTTAAATATTGCCCCTCCTTCAGCCGGCCCTTGAGTGACAGCTGCACTCGCACCAGCACATGTGTCCACGCTAGTGCCGATGTCTCGTGAGACTTCACAAATCTCACAAGACGTCAGCACTATGCACCGACACCCACTTCACTGCGCAAGTGCGCCTGTCTGTGCCGACCTCTCACGAGATTTGTGAAATCTCGTGAGACATCGACCTGCTCAATGCAGCGTGGAGACCCGCTTCACTGCGTCAGTGCAAGTGCCGCTGTCACTCAGGCGTCGACCAGAGGAGGGGCGGGAAATTAAAAAAGTGCAGGGCAGGTTTAGCAGACTGGAGGGTCGACAAGGACAGCATCCACCAGGTCTAAACAGCAGCCTCCTGGTCTCAGTAGGAGGCCAGCTCTGGACATAATAAAAGTTCATATTTCAGGTATGAGTGGCCAGACTGGGCACATACAGGGGTTACTAGAACCCCATTTAAATCATATGTAAGCTGGTGGGCATAGTTTAAAATGCCCAAAGGGGGTGACAGGTTACCTATAAATAAGATTTGGTTTAGATGATCACCAAATTAGAAGCACATTAAGTAGAATGAGGTGTGTGTATAATATATATATATTTATATGTATAGATTGTCTGCCTTAAGAAAAATGTTTAGATGTGTTTAAAATATTCTACAATTGCAGGAATTAATTCATCTGAGAGATCAGTATTATGTAAGCCCTGGAAGACCTGTGAAAACTGGTATTACTGGCTCTTTGGTGCTCATGTTCTGTTGAAGAATAAGTATGGAGCCAGTCAGATAACTCCATGATGGTACTGCGTGATGGAGAAGTATCTGCCTGAATTTGTAAGTATTGAAGACACCAAGAAATGGACAAAGATGGGGACAATAGATGCACTGGTTTGCAAAGAAAACTTGTGCACCAAACGAAAGACACATCCTGCTTCCTTCTACTTGAAATCAGATTGTGCCAAACAGTACCATCAATGCAGAACTGGAAGCAATACGTCAGAACGCAGCTTCACCCATCTACTGTTGGAGAAGTATAGCCAAAAGTGGTTTTCATAGAAAATGTAAGGTCAAAAACCATATCTTCCACGTAGAAACAAGTCTACAAGACTCAGGCACAAGAATTTAAGAACTGGGGTATAAAGAAATGGCAGCAGTGGCTCTAGATTGATGAGTCAAATTGTGAAATATTTGACTGTAACAGAACACAGTTTGCTTAAGAGCTGGAGAGTAGTACAATATTGAGTATGTGAAGGAAACATTGAATCATGGTGTAGAAGTTCCTGCTAGATAGGGATTGCAAGGCAGCAAATGGAGATTGGAATTTGGTCAGGATTAATGATGTTGTCAATACTGAGAAATACAGGCAGATATTACTATACAATGTCATCAGGGAGGCATTTGATTGGCTCCAAATGTATTCATTAGTAGGATAATGACCCTAAACATACGGTATAGCCCTGCAAATGTCATTTAGAACTGTCTTCTGCGAATAGAATGAAAAGATGTCCTGGAAGTGATACGGTAATATGGCCCTCCAGTCCGCCTGAAATGACATGAAAAGACAGAAGGATTTGTGCAAGGCTACATCCACAGTTCTGCTAGATTTTTGTAACAACTCCCTACCATCCCTGCAGAGTTTCATCAAATACTGTGTGCAAGTATACCTAGAAGAAAGGATGCTTTTAGGTTGTTTGGATTCAAAGGGCAGTCACACCAAACATTGATTTTATTTAGATTTCTCCGTCGTTCAACCACTTGAATTTTTCTTAATAGATCAAAATAAACTTTAAATACTTCTATTTTCTAAAGCACTCCTACATTGCTGAATTTTTCCACACTTTATTGGAATTGTCCAGGAAAAAGAATAGAGTGGGAGTCCAGCTGAAACACACGAATTCTTCTTTATTTGATGAAAGTGCATTACAGTCAATTTACACAGAAAGCTGCCAATCAATGGTGGGTCTAGAGTAATACAGAGCTCATGAATATTCATGTTATGCCAGGTAGTCCTCTAATGACAATCTGCTGATTAAACAGTGATTTGATCAAAATCACACTAAGAAACTCAGTAAGTGGAATCAGGATCTCTGTCTCTACATTACTGGTGCCAGATTCCCTTTAAATGCCGCTGTCGGAGATTGACAGCAGCATTTGACTGGTTGACAGCCACAGGTAGATCTCTAATCCACACGCAGCTGTTAAGACCCAGTTACACACACAGATATCTGTGCAGATATTGTTCGCAGATCTCTGGTTGCAGTGAAATCATGGACACATTGTTACATTTGTACACGGCCACAAAATGGAGCAATGTGTCCATGATTTCACTGCAACCAGAGATCTGTGACCAATCTCTGCACAATTATCTGTGTGTGAAACTGGGCCTTTAGAGGTACTTGATGGCTGATTAAACAATCTGACATGCGCAGGAAAAGATGCAGGCTTAGGCTGGCTTCACACTGCGGTCAGGTCAGATAAGGTCAGGTTTTGTGTGCCAGGTGTCAATCTTTCAATTATACTTTTTCTCTGCAAGTTCCTCTCCTGGTTTTGAAACACAAAACCTGACCTGACCTGACCTGACCACAGTGTGAAGCCAGCCTTAGTGTGTGAGCCAGCATGAAAGGCAGGGACACAGCTAACGATGTAAATTTACATCATCAGTTGTGAAGGGGTTAAATGCAATTACATTTTTGGCAACCCCTTTAAGGAAGACTGTGAATAGACTGCAAGAGCTGAGCACTGATAAAGACAACAACTTGTTACCTGTACCTTATTTTTCGGACTATAAGACACACCGGACTATAAGACGAACCCAGATTTTAGTGGAGAAAAATAAACAAAAGAATTAAGCAAAAAAATGTGGTTATAATGCACTGTTATGGGGGAAGGGGTGTGCTTCTGACACTTATGGGGATAAGTCCCCATTCTGGGCCCCTTCCAGGTAACATGCCCCCCCATCCTGGTATATAATCCCCATCTTGGTTATGGCCCCCAATCCTGGTATGTAGTCCTTTACCCTGTCATGTAGCCCCTCATCAAAAATATGGCCCCCCCGTCTGGTATATAGCATCCATCAGTCTGGGATATGGCCCCCCATCCTGAGATATAGCCCCCATCCTGGATATTGTCCACCATCCTGGTATAAAGCTCCCCATCCTGGATATAGCTCCCCATCCCATTTTTATGAAATGTTATACAATGATTTCCTTTATACAGAGCCTACATACATTAAAATATCCATTTTCATGAATGATGATTACCAGCTTGTAGTGTACATTTATGTTAAAGGGGTTTTCCCACGAAAAAAAGTTAATTTAAACATTGATTTTAATCAATAGATCTTGGAATAATAATAATTTACACAATTGGATGTGTTTAAAAAAATGTTCCTGTGCTGAGATATTCTTATAGATGTGCCCCTACTGTGTAAAGTTTCATTTTTGTTTCTGACTGTGCACAGAGTATTGGTTTGATCCTGTGCAGGGAATGATAATATAGAGTATACAGATATTACAGCATGGGATCACAAATAATTCTTTCTTTAAGGTAAAACATTTTTTACAAACAAGCAAAGAAATGTTTTACTCCACAAAAAAGAATCATCTGTGACCCCCTGCTGTAATGTCTGTATATACTCTTTCCTTCCTCCCCTGCCCAGGAGATGTGGTATGATCAGATCATGTTTCCTGTATGGTCAGAAAGAAAATTGAAACTGTACATAGCAGGGACACATATATAAGATTATCTCCGCACAGGAGATGTGGTATGATCAGACCATGTCCTTGCACGGCCAGACACATCCATTACACAGTACATAGCAGGGACACATATATAGGATTATCTGAGCACAGGAGATGTGGTATGATCAGACCATGTTGCTGTATGGTCAGACACATCAATTACACAGTAAATAGCAGGGGCACATATATAAGATTATCTCAGCACAGGAGATGTGGTATGATCAGACCATGCCCCTGTATGGTCAAACACGGCCATTACACAGTACATAGCAGGGTCACATATACAAGATTATCTCAGCACAGGAGATGTGGTATGATCAGACCATTTCCCTGTATGGTCAGACACATCCATTACACAGTACATAACAGGGACACATATATAAGATTATCTCAGCACAGGAGATGTGGTATGATCAGACCATGTCCCTGTACGGTCACACACATCCATTACACAGTACATAGCAGGGACACATATATAAGATTTTCATAGTGCAGGAGATGTGGTATGATCAGACCCTGTCCCTGTACAGTCAGACACATCCATTACACAGTACACAGCAGTGACACATATATAAGATTATCTCAGCACAGGAGATGTGGTATGATAAGATCATGTCCCTGTATGGTCAGACACATCCATTACACAGCACACAGCAGAGACACATATATAAGATTATCTCCGCACAGGAGATGTGGTATGATCAGACCATGTCCCTGTACAGTCAGACACATCCAGTACACAGTACATAGCAGGGACACATATATAAGATTATCTCAGCACAGGAGGTGTAGTATAATCACACCATGTCCCTGTATGGACACATAAATAAGAATTATCTGAGCACAGGAACATTTTTTAAACCAATTGTGGAAAATTATTATTATTCCAAGATGTATTGATTAAAATCAACTTTATTCGTGGAAAATCCCCTTTAAGTGAATGAAATGAACGCAGTCTTTGTTTTTCCTTTAAGTACAATAGCTTTTCATTGAAGTAATATAAGGGTACCTTTATACGCCGCAACCTCAGGAGTCAATTTAGGCAGCAATATTTCTCGCTGGACTGATTGCCACCCACTTGCCTCTTTATTGCGGCGTGTAAATAGTGAATTTGGCGGCGATAACACCAAGGTCGCCTGGTTTCGTTTTGGGTGCACTGGTCTAAAACCAGGCAACCGAGGGGAAGCAACACATCGCCGCCAAATTCACTATTTACACGCCGCAATAAAGAGGCAATTGGGTGGCAATGTGGCAGCGATATTGCCAGGTCACAATATCGCTGCCACAATTGTCTCCTGTGGTTGCGGCGTGTAAAGGTACCCTTAGGTAGATATTCTAGAAATGTAAGGGAACTGCAATAACAGTGAAACAGAATTAAAATGCAGTTTTATTATATTATTTTTGCTACTGTATATTCTTACAGTTTTTGTAAACTTTCTCAGTCCTTTTTATAACAGGTTTGGCCTTTACATAAAACATAATAATTAGTGAATTATCAGCATTAATACAATTATGTATATTTTGTTGATTTCTTTATCCTAATGACCAGTAAAGATAGACGTGTGAACATTAAATCACTCAGAAAAGTAGTTTAACACTGCCACCTAGAGGAATTATTTAGGCAACGAGTTGATTTCAGAGGCAAGCAATCCAACGCATGATTTTTGAAGGTATCGATATTTTAATGTTTTCCCATATTTATTTTGTCTACGTTTCAGATAACCTAGGAACAGGCCAAGACCATAGTCATACACCTGAGCTGCGATGTTTCTGGTGCCAGCTGTCCATGCCCGGAATGAACTAAACAGGCAAAAAGGGGATAAAGTTTTGTAGTTTAAGGTTTAATGACACACCAGGGCCCTGAAGCCTAGGCGGTGCCAAAAGTCCCTTTGACCTATAGAAAAAGACTTCTATTATTAAATATTTGCAATAAGTGGGGGCCATGATGGAACTTTCATATCGAGTTTCATGAGCTTCAAGTTTTGTCACTGACGACACAAGTCCATCACATTCAACCTATAACCTAACATGAATCTGATGGACATCTAGAGGAAGGAAAAAACCCCAAGAGGCAGATGCTAATTGCCCCATATTAGGGGGAAGGTTCTTTCCCGGCACCACAGTCAGGATAGTTTCCTGGATCAATGTCCCATCTTAAAATATAGTATTTTTTAATATATATAGTAGTATTCATAACTTGCTTATTAAGTGCCTAATACGTTGGTATATTCCAAAATTATAACACAATTTTAAGGTGCAGGTAATGCATGCTTTTTCACTTAACAGGGAAATTTTCATAACTTAAAGAGGACCTGTCACCCCCTGCTACATGGCAATCTAAATGCAGCACTGAATGCAGCATGTCTGCTACATTCAGAGAAGGGGTTCCCCATGTGTCTTTGTGCTGTGTACCCTGAGATTTAGCCTTAGGAAAACTCACTGTTAGAAGCTAGGAGGACACTCCCTGGTGCTGGACTCAGCTCAATTCATAGGGGCCATTCCCTCCCCCTCTGCCTCTCTGTGCTGCCTCCTGCTCTGCTGTTCATGCTTTATTCAGACAGCAGGGCAGGAATCGGGAGCTGACATTAGGACAAATGATTTGCATGCTGTATGTGGCAGGATGAATGGCAGAGAGCGTGAGAGAAGGAGGGCAAAGCCTGCATAGCAGGAGGCGGCACAGAGAGGCAGAGGGGGAGGGAATGGCCCCGTGAATCAAGCTGACTCGAGCCCCAGTGAATGCCCTCATGACTTTTAGCAGTGAGTTTTCCTAAGGCTATATCTCAGGGTACACAGCACACAGACACATGGGGGCCCCTTCCATGAATGCAGCAGACATGCTTCATTCAGTGCTGCATTTAGATTGCCATGCAGCAGGGCGTTGACAGGTCCTCTTTAATTCCTTCCCTACCTTGCAATTTTCTGATTTTTCGTTTTCATCCTTTCTTCCCCTTATTGCAAGAACCATCATTTTTCATTTTTCCATTCCCATAGCCTAATGAATGCTTGTTTTTTTGCAGGAGTGGTTGTATTTTTGAGTAACCCCATTAATTTTATTGCATGATGCACTGGACAGTAGGAAGAAAATTTCAAGTCAGATGAAATTACAAAAAAGTGCAATTCCACAATTGTTTTATTTTTTTAAAATTTTATTTACCATGTTAACTATAAGATAAAACTGGCCTGACAATATGATTCCCCAGGTCAATAAATGTATGCAGATACCAACGCTGTAAAGTTTTTTTTCCATTTAGTGTTGAAAAAAATCTGTAATTTTTAAGAAATACATTTTCCATGTGTCTCAATTTTCTGAGACCCAAAACTAAATTTCATTTTTCAGTATCTGTGCTGTGACTTTTTTTTTTACCCATTTTACCTGACAGTTTTATTGATATCATTTTGGGGTAGATGCAATGATTTGACTGACTCTTATCGCAGTTTATTGCAAGATTGCAGCGACCCAAAAAAAAATTAATTCTGGAGTTTTGATTTTATTTAGCTGTATAGCGATTGGACCAATTTGTTCTACATTTTAATAAATCAGAGTTTTACAAATGCTCCAAAATCAAATGTGTATTTTTTTAACTGTTTTATTTTTAATGGGACAAAAGAGGGTTGATTTGAACTTATGTGTTTTTTAAAATTTTTAATATTTTAAAAACCTTTTTTTCTCACTTTTTGTTGTATTTATTAGTCCCATTATGGGACTTAAGCTGCGATCATTCAATCGCTTGTGCTACGCATAGTAGTGCAACACTGTCATGTATAGCTAAAATCAATATCTCTTATGAACGCTGTCATATGGCTGGCATCCACAGGAAAATTGTAATGACAGATACGGGAGGTTATCAGCAGAGCCCTGGCTGCCATGGCAACCCATCACCGCCCTTCAATCTTGTCACGGGTTCACCTATGGGCAAGAGGAATGATGTGCTCAATGTGTTAAATGCCACTAGGAGAGATTGGCAGTCGCATTTAACAGGTTAACACATGAGGGGAGAGTGCCATTCCACCCACGACTGTTAGGGTACCTTTACACGCCGCAATTTTTGGTAGCGATAGGAGGCGATCTAACGTGCGCGTGCACGTTTTTCATGGTTGCCTCAGATCGCCGATGGCGCTTTTACACGCTGCAATTTCGCCCTCAACCTAAGGCGATGTGTCGCCCGGAAATCACACCAACAGTGGGAAACATCCGGTAGACTCCCCTCGCCGCTTCACACGCCGCAATCCCCAAAGGAATGTGGGCATACATGTTCAGCGCGCAAGAAGATAGGTGTGCCAAATTGTTGTACACCGCGCCCCAAACACGCTCATTGGACAACGCAATAGCATTCTGATTGGCCAACCTGTGCTAGAAGGCTAATACCTGACGCCATTGTCTCGGAGTTTGTGATGAATACACGCTCGTGTCGTTGAAAGTGGCTTTCATGTTGCAGTGTGACCAACATGCAGATGCACATTGGTGACAGATCCACATGGTGGCTTAGGGCACATTATGTGCCATGGCACAAAACCACATGATGTTTGTGTAGTGTTTGGAGTATTTAGCTTGTCATGTGTGTGTTTGGCACTGCCACATACTCACCACGCAGCCTGGCAATCCTGGCACGAATGTCAGCAATCCGCCCTGGTGACTTGTGCTTCAGATCAGCAATTTTTTTTGGATCTGCTTGCTGGTCCTCTGTACCCCTAGTTTCTGGAGCAGGGCCCGCTGGATCTGCCTGAGTATGCTGCGCTTGCACAGCTGTGGGTGACGGTGACGCTGGTGACACCATTAGTCATGGCGGTCACACAGGTCAATCAGAACCATGAGCTCTGCAAGACCCCATGTGGCTGCATGCTGTGCGGCGGCCATGACTGTTGTCCTATGTGCAGGGGAGGGACAAGCACCTGGCAGGCAGGCAGTAAGGAGCAGACACATCATGACGTCACCACGCACACTGACACCTCCAAACACAGTTTAAGGCGCTAACAAGCTCGACACCAGCGGAGTCAGAGCAGTAGAATGTACCCATCTGCGTCACCAAATTCACAAAAGGGTGATTGTAGAGCGTGGCCCATGCCACCCATGGACGATGTATATGGACAAATTTGAGGTGCCATGTGCCACTATACTCTACACAGTGCAGAGAAATACACACGGATGACATAGCTTGCGCTATTGAATGCGCGTGTAATTGGACTGATGTAGTGGATGGTTGTGTAGGTGAAGATGTGTGTGGTGCTGAAGTGACAGCTCTTCAAATATGGCACCCTATGAAGTGACAGCCAATGGAAACACAGTAGCCACCACCAATCAAAACACCACCACCACCAAGCTGACGGGGCGCGGACTCCAGCACGCTGTGGCACACCTATGGGAAATCAATAGGCGATGCAGATTCCATCACTATCGCCCGTTCACACGCCAAAAGCCGTGAATCTCACCTTCATGATTGCCTCTGATTTTGGAGCAGTGCTGTGAAATCGGAACCAGGCGACAGGTTTTTTATCGCTGCCAAATTCCCAAATTACACGCCACAACTGGGAGGCAATTTGACGGCAATGGTGCCATGGTGACATATCGCCGGACAGATTCCTCACCACAGTTGCAGCGTGTAAAGGTACCCTTAGATGCACATGATGGCTGGGTAAATGTGCATGGTATGAAGCAGGCTTCACATGTGAGTCTGCATCAAAGCAGGGACCCTACCTTTGGCATACATGTATGTCAAAGTTGGTGAAGGAGTTAAAACAAAAAAATGTAGCAGAACACTGTAATTTAACCCATTTATGTCCAATGATGGATAGCATAGAACAAGTCAGGGTGTCTGGAGCAGAGTCAGGAGAGCCAGAACAGATTCCAGCTCTGATAGGCTGTGAGTGCACGCTGAGCATATGGCGTAGAAATTTTATGCAGCAAATCTGAATCCTCTAGCAGAAACACATGACCAAATGCGCAATCTATTTTTGTGTAGATTTGATGCACATTTGTGCCATGCATTTTTCTTAATGAAGTCAATGGCTAGAAGGGCTGAAAAACGCAGCTGCAAGAAAATCTACACCAAATCTGCAAGGAAAAAATAGGCAACATATGCACAACACTTCAGACTTCTCATTGTCCTTTCTGGTTTCAGCAAAGGCATGCAGATTTGTCACAAAACTGCAGCAAATCTGCACCACAAAAAGGCAGTGTGTGCACAAGGCCTTACATACACAGCCAGCTTCTGCCTCTAATAGCTGCAATCAGTGCAGGGCATTGCCCTATGCGAGGTCATGGCAACCAAGGGCATGCTGAATGCATTGCTGCCATGTTGGTTCTCCAATTATGTTCAGCCAAAGGCTGGGATTCATTATAGATGGTGATTTTTACTATATACTGCAATACGAACGCAGATTCAGCTATCCAATGACAAATGTAGAAAAAAAATGTAAAAGATGAAAAAACATTTAAAAAACAAAACAAATTTGAATCTCCCCATTCCAATTCCAATTTCATCCATTCGATCATGTCCGACTATTGGATACCATGTAAACCATTTTCATCCAAGCTTCTCTTTTTGTCACAGCATCTTTCAGTCATCTGAGGTTCATTCCCGTGTCTGCCATGATGGTGTCCAGCCAACAGGTCTAAGGGTACCTTTACACACCGCAACCACAGGAGACATATTGTGACCTGGCAATATCGCTGCCACATTGCCACCCAATTGCCTCCTTACTGCGGCATGTAAATAGTGAATTTGGTGGCGATATGTCGCTTCCCCTCGGTTGCCTGGTTTTAGAGCACTGCTCCTAAAACGAAACCAGGCAACCTTGCTGTTATCGCCGCCAAATTCACTATTTACACGCCGCAATAAGGAGTCAATTTGGTGGCAATCAGTCCAGCGAGAAATATCGCCGCCTAAATTGACTCCTGTGGTTGCGGCGTGTAAAGGTACCCTTAGGTTTTCCGCGACCTCTACTACCCCTACCTTACCAAGCATCATGTCCTTCTGGAGGGAATTTGCTCTCATCACATGGCCGAAGTATGACAGTTTCTGTTTTATGTCTGTTCCTACCAGGAACATCTGTGGATTGACACATTCTAGAACATCCTTAAGGTACCTTTACACATCGCAACTGCGGCGAGAAATCTGACCGGTAATCTGTAGCCCCGTCACCATCGCCTTCAAATTGCCTAGAAATTGCGGCGTGTAATTGGGGAATTTGGCGGCGATAAAAAAGGTTGTGCCTGGTTCCGATTTCACAGCACTGCTCCAAAATCAGAGGCAATCAGGAAGGCGAAATTCCCGGGTTTTGGCATGTGAACGGGCGATAGGAATGGAATCTGCGTCGCCTACTGATTTCCCGGAGGCATGCCAAAGCGTGCTGGATACCGCGCCCCGCCTGCGATGATTGGTGGTGGCTACTGTGTTTCCATTGGCTGTCCCTTCACAGGGCGCCATATTTGAAGAGCTGTCACTTCAGCACCACACACATCTTCACCTACACAACCATCCACTACATCAGTACAATTACTCACGCATTCTATAGCTCAAGCTATGCTGTGTCCACCATACTGCCACACATGACAGTGCAGATGTTGGTGTACACAACGCACATGGGTGCCCCATGGGCAGCGCACTGCAATCGTTTGTGAATTTGGTGACACTGATGGCTATATTACGCTACTCCTGCTCCACGGACGGCTACCTTGTTAGGGTCCTCAATGTTGTTTGGCGGCGCTAGTGTGCGTGATGACGTCATGACATTTGTTTTGTTTACTCCCTGCCTGCCAGGTGCCTGCCCCCCCTGCACATAGGAGAGGAGTCATGGCCGCCGCACAGCGCGCTGCCACATGGGGTCTGGCGGAGCTACTGCTCCTCATAGACATATCAGACCGCCATGATTATTGGTGTGCCCAGCGTCACCAGCACCCAAGGCTGCGGAAACGCAGCATACCCCGGAGGATCCAGCGGGCCCTGATCACCAAACTGGGGGTTAAGAGGACCTGCAAACAGATTCAGAAAAAAATTGCGGACCTGAAACATAAGTCCCCAGGGCGCATTGGTGATCTGCGTGCCAGGATTGCCAGGGTGCATGGTGAGTATGTGGCAATGCCAAACACACAGATGGCAAGCAAAATACAGCAAACACTACACAAACATCATGTGTTATTGTGGCATGCCACATAATGTGGCCTAAGCCACCATGTGGAGCTGTCATCAATATGCATCTGCATGTTGGTTACACTGCAACATGAAGGTATATGAAACACTCATTTGTCATACAAATGGTGACGGCTATAGTGGTCCTTATTGTGTGTTGTGTCAAAAATAGTTGTGTCCTGACTGCAAAGGTGACAAAAACATATTAATGCGATGTTCAATACACACATGACACCTTGCAGCACATATGTGTGACCTGTGACAAATTCAATTGTTCAACACAATCATCACAATACACAACACTGAATTCAATCTCACTGCTATGTGTTGACCCCATGCTGCAAACAAATGATGCTTACTGGCTGCTCTTGTGTTCAAGAATCAAATACCTACTATGCTAAGTCAAGGGTTATGTAACATTCTAAATATGTGGGCACTGGTGTTGGACTCATGTGGCAAACCAGAGTGGGCCCTCACCAGAGGGTATGCGCCCACCATAACCTTTGACCTTATCCTTCAAGCCCTCATGAAATTCATACACACACAAGGTTTTTTTCCCTCTGTTGTGTGCCTTTTCTAAATTTTGCCTGTTATCATGTTTGTTATTACAGATGACGAGGACTCTGTGTCTGGGGATGCTTCACAATCCCCACCGGGACACCCCAACCACCTGCCTCGGAGGGTCCAGACAGTCCCTCCCCAACTGGGACTCCACCAGCCCCTGCCCTGGAGGGCCCAGCCACTCCCTCCCCAGCAGGGGCTGAAGACATGGCTGCACCAAGCCCTGGAGCCCTGGGAGCACCACACAACCCCAGCATCTCAAGCTCCCGGACGAGCCCTGGTGTGTTGGTGGCCACACACCCTCCCCTTCAGCCTGCTGCTGCAGTGTATGTTGATAAGTGTCTGCTAAGGCCTACCAGCTTGCTAATGTAGTTATTGTTGTGTTCTCCACACACACGTATGTGAGTCCAGTTTTTTTTTTTTTTTTTTTTGATGAAGGAGAAGGAGCCAGTGCTGCCAGCTGGGTTGTCAGCCCATCCCCATCTCCTACAGATGTAACCCGGGATGGTGATGTGCTGCATACGTATAATCACTAACAAGTTGCTCAAACACCCACACATACACAGGTAACTCACTAATGTCCTTCTTTCCCATATAGGTGTACCAACCATCCAGGAGCTGCTGCTGGCTCACCAGGAGGCACAGCAACACATGGAGAGAGCACACCAAGAAGGGCAGCAACACCTTTCCCACTTGGGTGCCATGATCCACGCCCTCCAGACAGCCCAGTCCCGCATGGGCCCGAATCCATCACCCTCCACCCAATAATGGGACCACACTCCCCTAACCATTGTTGTTCATGTTGGACCATTGTTTTATCCCCTGTTGCCATGCTGGCACCTTTTTTTTAAAGGCCACATTGGCCTCTTTTCTTATAGTGTCCCACATTGTGAAAGAGGCTAGTCTGTCTTGGCTACTCCTAAGCTCACCAAGGCCTTTGGATTGTGATGGCAATGTTTTCTCAACATGTTGTTGTGTAATAAAAATGTGCCCAGCTACATCCTGTGTCATCCCTTGTTGCAACACACACAGGTTAAAGTTTGTGTGGTGAATTTTCACCAATCACACTGGGCCATGGTGTAGCTACAGCTATATGGTGTGACATTGTAAACATGTCACCATACTGGACCATTACAACCACCATGCCCCCCAATATGACATCAATGTATCCTATATGACACCCCTATTCCCGAACACACACACACACATACTGGTGTACGTGACACAGATATGGACATACTGGTGGTCAAATTATGAATTTAATTTTGAAATTTTTTTGTAAAAAATTGTCAGAAAATTTAAAGTGGCACACCTGCCCAATAATCAACAAAAAGCTGCTGTTGCAAATGTTGTGCATTGACTAATAGTTCTCTTGTTCTTCCTCCTCCTCTGCTGGATCAGACAAGGGGGCCTCCCCCTCCTCATACACCCAGTGGCCTTGTGATCTTGCTGCTCTGCTAGGCTGTCTCATTGGGGGAGGTGGAGTATCACAAATTTGTGGCCTCCTCACCATGCGTCTTGCAGGCGCAGTGGGACTTGGAGTTGTCTTCCGGTGGAGCGTCCACGACGCCCCCCATCGCAGGGACCCATCCACGCCCGCCTCCAGGACACGAAACATGGCCCGCTCTGCGATGTTCCGCTGCTCTGGCTCCATGCGGTCCAGCATCTCGCTGGCGATGTACCCAAACCAAGAGCCGGGGGTTCTCTGCCGATCAAGGAGGACCCGTTTCGCCCAGGTACCCAGCTCCGTGTAGGGTCTGGCCGGTGGTCTTCTACGTCTGATCTCAGAGCTGGGACCTGGGCGCGGCCCCCCACCACTGGGCTCGGCCACTGGCTCTCCCGCAGATGTTGAGGGGAGAGCCTCGCCAGCTGCTGGCTCTTCATCACCAGAGGAGCCTGAAAAACAAAAAACCATCAGCCACATGTCGCAAGGTAATTGAAGCTAATGCCACAACCAAACACCCCAGACAACATAGAGGCAAGCTCACCAAGGCTAACACCAAAAGCCACAGGAGCAGAGTTGAGAGAAGAAAAAGCCTAACAAGTAGACAAGTGCAGTATACTGACATGAGGGTCCACATTGATATGTAAAGTGCCCACAAATAACACAACACAATCTGAATTAACAGAAACCATAAAACAGATAGAAAAGGACAGTGAACAGGATTGGGGGTTGAAAAGCACAATGGTGACTACCACATGTGCAGCAAACCCCACATCAGTGCCAACAACATGCTGGGTACATCAAGCACACAAACACAATTATCCACCTCCTGTGACGGGGCAGGGTCTTAGGATGCGACCACAGCTGGTTGCGGGCATCGTCTGCTGCACCGTCATGTTCCACGAGGCCCCTCCTGGCCCAGGGTGAAGGTGAGGAGGTCATAGCACCAGAAAGTGGACCTACGGACCTTCTCAGCTCCAGCCCTGGACTGGGCCTCCATCTATTTTTTGTGGGTCTTATTGACCACAGTGTGCAGGCTTTTGATCTTCTCCGCAACCAACGCCACTGTCCAGATCTTTTGTGGTTGGAGCTGGTTAGGCAGCTCCACCAGTGGCACGTAGGCTGCAGCCCTCACTGCCTGGTCGTGATACGCAGGCAGCGACACCCGCCACAGGCATTCGTGTGCCTGGTACATGCTGAGGAGCTGTGTCACAAATTCGTGATACTCAGCCTTCTGTGAAAATGTTAAAAAAAAGTGTCATGCAAACAAACTCATCGCCATCACAGCTGACACCCTACTCTGTGTGTCAATGGCCATGTTCAGCAATACAAATTAAATGTGTTCTGGTAGGATGTTTGGCTACTGCAAATCCTTATTGGACTTAATATGTGTCCATACATGGGGCAGGCAGGACATGCGTGGTCATATATGTATTTAGGGCCACTGCAGGGAAATATGTGAAGGTCTCTCATTACAAATGGCACACATGGCTTTAGTAACTACATCAAAACACTCCCTCATCTGTTCCACACATATTTTGCAATCCACATAGTGCAGTACTACACATTTTCCTGGCAAGGATCTACCTGAACATTATGTGTGCTACAGGACACAGAGTGTAGTTACGATGCGTACACGTCGCTAAATACACTTCTACAGGACGATACATGAAGCTGTACATAATGCGCACAGACATCAGCCAACATATGGGTCTGCAGCACACAGAAAATAAAGCCCAGGAGTACCCAATAGCATGTGCCCCCACTTACCGTCTGTCCAACAGAGAACTTGTGAAGACACACTACTAGCACAATGCACATTCCAGTCGGTGCAGGGGTGGCGCCCAAGCACGTCCTTATTTAAACAAAACCGGACCAATGAAACAAGCGCAATGGCGCTTAATCATTGGTCACACCTGTGTACGCCCAGGTGGCTACGTCGATTACAGGACGCCACTGTGTTCTGACTGGTTGGTTAACATATGAAAACCGCACAAGACCGAGGTCGGTTAAGCTTGCTGCCCAGAGTCATTAAGTAAGTACTGATGTGCAATCATCAACTGTGATATGGCTGTGTTGCGTTTATTGCACCTTAGCATTAGTCGTCGCTATTGTGCACTGTAAGTAACGCCCAAGTGTGGAGTGTGTTTGTAGTCAAGTTTGACACACTATTTTCCATTGTGTCCTGGCAAATGGATGCATGAGTGTTTTCCAACCCAAACCATATCCTCTTTGAAATGCCATTTTGCCTTTGCCATACAGTATCATGTTTGCCGGATGCGTGTGTCTTTAGTTGCGGGGAGGATCTGAATTGAGGACACATAGTACTGTGGTGGACCACACACAATGGGACATTTAAGGACAAAATCAGATGTGGAGTGGGGCGTGTGGCATCTGAGAATGTCTTGCTCTGGACATCCTGCATTCACAACACATCAGGGAAGTCTCTTGGACATGATGAGTATTCAATATTCTGCTTCGTGGTGTGATATTTTGAGCATGAGACACAAAGGCTGCGGTACGTGTATAATGAAATTGTATAGATGCATTAGCAAAAAAATATTTAATTAATGTGACCTACAGTATGTGTAGGGCCATGCCTTGTGGTCACACATGAACATTATGGCCACGTATCTGGGCTTAGCCTCATGATGTGTTGCATTTGACAAGGGAGATGTATTGTACAGGAGGGCCAGGGGTGTACAGTGACCAGGTTTGGATATGAGCCAGTGCAATGCTGGGTTTGGCCCTGGAATGGGGATATATATGTATGTGTGTGGGCTGCTGTTCACAGTTGGGTATGCTGTGGTAAAGTGGGCAGGAGTTCTATAGGGAAGAAGGTGGTGTGTGTAGATGATGTGTGATGAATTGCTCTTGTACTGATGTTTTGTTTTTCTCACTTTTACAGGAGTTGGTACGTGAGATGATGTTCGACCCTGAAGGAGATGCTATCATGGCTCTTGCCTTGGTGGAAGAGCAATTGTGGCTGGAGGATAGATATGAGAGTTTGCGGGCTCGCAGACCATGGCGTCTGTGGGCTCGGGATCGGCTTCGCCGCCGGGACACCTGGAGCCACATGCAGGTGATGTGTGAGCTGGAGGATCGTAGTCCGCATGATTTCAGGAACTACCTCCATATGTCCGAGGTCTCTTCACATTCCTGTTGGAATGCATACGGCCATTGATAGCCCGTCAGGACACTTTGATGCGTCGAGCTGTGCTACCTGAGGAGCGTTTGGCTGTAACTTTGCGGTTCCTGGCTACAGGTCGGTCAAGGATCGACCTGCTATACACTTCACGTGTATCACTGTCCCTGCTGAGCCGCCTGATCCCTGAGACGTGTGAGGCCATCTGGAGTAATCTGCTGCCAACCTATATGCAGTTTCCAACAACACCCACTGAATAGATGGATGTAGCCAGAGGGTTTGAGGACCGCTGGCAATTTCCAAACTGCGGCGGGGCATTGGATGGTAAGCACGTGAGGATCACTAAACCCCCAAACTTGGGGTCTTTGCATTACAATTACAAAGGATATTTTATTGTTGTCCTCATGGCCCTGGTGGATGTGAACTATGAGTTCCTCTATGTGGATGTTGGAATGAACAGGCGTATCTCAGATGGGGGTGTGTTCGCACACTGCTCCTTGGCCCTTGACCTAAGGACAGGGGGGCTGAAATTGCCCTCAAATGAAGAGACAACCCATCATCTCAACTTCGCGTTTGTGGGGGATGAAGCCTTCCCACTTCAGACACACCTACTGCGGCCATACCCCCAAAGGATCCTTACTTCTGAGCAGCGCCTTTTCAATTACTGGCTATCCCGGGCCCTCCGTGTGGTTGAAAATGCGTTTGGGATCAGGGCCAATACATTCCGGGTTTTTCATACATGTCTGCATATGAAACTGGAATCTCTTGATGTGGTAGTGCTGGCCTGCTATGTGCTGCATAACTTCCTGAGTCGTAGGGATTGGTCATCATACACGCCGGCAAATTATGTGGATTCAGTGGACCCCACAACAGGGGAGGTCCGTCCAGGGGATTGGCATGCTACCGACCATGGTGTGGCGCCACTCCAGCCGCTGAGCCAGGGTCGGACTCAGCAGGATGCCAGGAACAGTAGAGACACACACTACTCCTATTTTAATGGCCCTGGGGCAGTGGCCTGGCAGCACCAGCAGGTGTAGGGTGGCTGGTGCTGTGAGTCTTCAACATGATGATGAGGGTGGAGCAAAGAGGGTGGCTGCACCAGGAGGATTTGGGTTGGCTTTTTGTGTGTGCACATTCTTTAGTTAGTTAGTTAGTTAGTTAGTTTTTTTTTTTTTTTAAATTGCAAACTTGGACATGTGTATTTTTTTAACATTTTTTCTCATCATGTTGCATTTTTTTGTGTGATGTTAACACTTCTGTTGTCTGTTATTTTGTGAAAAGTGAAAGTGAAAAGTGGGGCGTGCAATTATTATTCGGGTCCTTTACATTCAGTGCAGCAAACTCTAGAAGTTCACTGAGGATCTGTGAATGATTCAATGTTGTCCTAAATGACTGGTAATGATAAATAGAATCCACATGTGTGTAATCAAGTCTCCGTATAAATGCACCTGCTCTGTGATAGTCTCAGGGTTCTGTTTCAAGTGCAGAGAGCATCATGAAGACCAAGGAACACACCAGGCAGGTCCGAGATACCATTGTGGAGAGGTTTAAAGTCAGATTTGGATATAAAAAGATTTCCCAAGTTTTAAACATCTCAAGGAGCACTGTGCAAAAGATCATAACGAAATGGAAGGAGTATCAGACCACTTCAAATCTACCAAGACCCGGCCGTCCCTCTAAACTTTCATCTCGAACAAGGAGAAGACTGATCAGAGAAGTAGCCAAAAGGCCCATGATCACTCTGGATGAACTGCAGAGATCTACAGCTGAGGTGGGAGAATCTGTCCATAGGACAACAATCAGTCGTACACTGCATAAATCTGGCCTTTATGGAAGAGTGGCAAGAAGAAAGCCATTTCTCAAAGATATCCATAAAAAATCTCGTTTGAAGTTTGCCACAAGCCACCTGGGAGACACACCAAACATGTTAAATAAGGTGCTCTGGTCAGATAAAACCAAAATCAAACTTTTTGACCACAATGCAAAACGATATGTTTGGCGTAAAAGCAACAAAGCTCATCACCCTCAAAACACCATCCCCGCAGTCAAACATGGTGGTGGCAGCATCATGGTTTGGGCCTGCTTTTCTTCAGCAGAGACAGGGAAGATGGTTAAAATTGATGCCAAATACAGGACCATTCTGGCAGAAAACCTGTTGAAGTCTGCAAAAGACCTGAGACTGGGACGGAGATTTATCTTCCAACAAGACAGTGATCCCAAACATAAAGCAAAATCTACAATGGAATGATTAAAAAATAAACATATCCAGGTGTTAGAATGGCGAAGTCACAGTCCAGACCTGAATCCAATCGAGAATATGTGGAAAGAGCTGAAAATTGCTGTTCACAAACGCTCTCCATCCAACCTCACTAAGCTTGAGCTGTTTTGCAAGGAAGAATGGGCAAAAATTTCAGTCTCTCGATGTGCAAAACTGATAGAGACATACCCCAAGTGACTTGCAGCTGTAATCGCAGCAAAAGGTGGCCCTACAAAGTATTAACTCAGGGGATCTGAAGAAGACTAATACTATTAAAGATCTGCAATAATTGGGGGCCCCGTCGAAGCTTTTGCATTGGGGCCCCTGGGCCTGAAGTTACACCACTGAGTACCCGGGTAGAGTGACTGAGTCTCCATGTATCTGTTTCTCCGCGATACCGTGCTCCACTCATTTTCATTATCAGCACCCCCATTACCACCGGAGCATCCCTGCCCCGGAGGGCCGGCTCCACCTGCAGGAAGCTGTACCATCTTTGCCGCTATACCACCACCCTCCGGAGGTCTGAAGCAGCGCTGGTGCTCAATCACCAGAAGCTGCGGGTGGCATCACGATAAACTTAAAAACTTTTATTCCCACACCAACTACCCCTTTTTAGGTGACCACCAGGGCCACAGGTCTGGGCAGGCCACCAGAGACATCCCTACCACAGCAGAGGGCCCAGATACCCGAGTCCCCATACCCTGGGCTAGCCACACATATTCCCAAAATTATTATAGTGCTCCAAATGTTACATATAACATCTATTTTACCAGTAAAGTTACAGTTTTAAATAAATTCATATGTAAAGGAGACATCATTCAGTTTCAATATAACAACATGTGAGCCACAGTGTATATTTATATCAAAAGTGGGTCATACCAAATAGCTGAAAGTACCAATGTTTGGCAATGCCAGGGAAAGGGAAACAGAACCCCCTTTAGCAAATGTCCTAGTGCGTTTTGCGTGTTTTAAAATATAATTTCCAGCTTCATCAGAGTATGCTTACCCTCTGCCAGACCAGCCTCTTTAATAATGATACCGGAGGATACACATGTGCGGCGATCCACCACCCCAGAGCGGATGTTGGCGCTCCCTCTCCTGCCGCCGTGGTAACCGGCAACCAGGTAAACATAGCGATAGAAACGCCCCGGGTAGTACCTAGGACATGTAGTAAGCGCAGAAGGTTTGGCCCCAGATCCTGACAAGGTCACCGCAATCAAAGACTGGCCAAGGCCGCACATTATTAAAGAGATGTGGCAGTTCCTCGGACTGGTAGGCTACTACCTGAGGTTTATCAAAGGCTTCACCAAGATTTCTCTGCCCCTGCAAGACCTCCCGGTAAGCCAGTCCAAGAAGGTGAAAGGCCCTAGTTCCCCGCTGAAATTGGATGACAAAGAAGAAGACTCATTCAAACAGCTGAAGTGGGCCCTGACAGGGGAAAGAGATCCTGGCCTACCCTGACTACAGCCAACCATTTGTGCTGTACACAGATGCAAGCAATGTGGGAGTGGGAGCCGTACTGTCCCAGGTGCAGAGAGGCAAAGAGAGAGTCATTGCCTATGCCAGCAGAGAGTCCTACAGAGAGGAACCCTGACAACTACAGCTCATTCAAGCTGGAATTTCTGGCCATAGTATGGGCTGTGACAGAACAATTCAAGCACTACCTGGCTGCAGCAAAATTCACCATCTACACAGACAACAATCCACGAACCCATCTGGAGACTGCGAAGCTAGTTGACCTGGAACAGCACTGGATGGCCCAGCTTTCCAACTACAACTTCACCATAAAGTACCAGGCAGGGCACAAGAACGTCAATGCTGATGCACTATCCAGAATGCCCCACTTGCCAGGTGCAGGGGAAGACCCGGAGGAGCTGGAAGAGATAGAGCTACCGGCCTTCCACTGCAGAAAAGTGTCCCAGGGTTTCCATGAGGTGAGAGACAAGCGGCCTGCGATGCAGGAAGCCACCTTTGACCCTTTACCCCACCATAGTTGGGCAGAGATGCAAGACAGTGATCCCACCATCAGCCTGGTCAAAGAGCTACTTCAAAAAGCGGACGCACACCCTGGCCAAGATACCCCACCAGAGGCACAGCAGCTGTGGAAAGAGAAAGGCAGGCTGTTCATCTACGCAGGCAAGCTGTGCAGGCGGCACATCAATTCAAGGACCTACGAGCTGGTGTGTCAGATAATAGTCCCGAAGATAGATGCCCAGATGGTCAAGAAGCATATCATGATGGGGCAGGTCATTTTGGATGGAAGAAGCTGGAATTGCTTCTACTGGAGAGATTCTACTGGGTGAACATGAGGAAGATCATTAAGACCTGGTGCAGAAACTTTGGCCCATGCAACCTGTGAAGAAAGGATCGTGACAGTCAGCGAGCCCTTCTCCAGCCTATTGTCACCAAACAGCCCCTGGAACTGGTGGCCCTAGACCACATCTATGCCCTCACCATTGTGGACCACTACTCACGCTTCATGGTTATGGTGCCAGTGAAATACCTAACCGCAGGGGCGGCACCAAGAGCCTTCCAGACGCACATTTGCCAGACCCCACGGCTACCCTGAACAGGTGCTGACAGACTAAGGTCCAGCATTCGAGGCTGAGGTGTTCCAAGAGTTCTGCAACTTCTACGGGTGCAAGATGATCAGAATAACACCATATCACCCGCAAATAAATGGCATGTGCGAAAAGATGAACCAGGTGGTGATAGACCTACTGAAAATGCTCCCACTCGAAGAGAGAAGTCTGTGGCCAGAGAAGTTGCCAAACCTGGTGGACCTCTACAACCACATTCTTGTGAACTCCATCAACTTTACCCCCGCCTACTTAATGAGAGCATGACGCGGCAAACTACATATTGACCTGGAAATGGGAGTCCTGGCTCCTGAAGGCAGCCTGCTGGACACTGATTACGAGGCAGAATGTCAACAGAAGTACCACCAAGTGCAGTAATGCATAGAGAGAAACCTGTCAAAGACCCAGGAAAAGCAAGAGAAGGCCTACAACCAAAGTGCACCTGCGATCCCCCTAGTACCAGGAGAGCAAATCCTTAAGAGGAAAAGGCGGACACACAAGCTGGATGACCAGTGGGAAGCTGAGCCATACACCTTGTTGCCCTCCCACTTTAAGAACACTAAAGTCTTCCTAATCAGCAAGGACGGAGGGCGAACTCTGCAGCAGTCTCCAGAGACCACCTGAAGAGATGCCCAGAGCAGCTGAAGAGCCAAGAAAAGCGCCCCTGACACTACAGACACCCCGACCAGAAAAGGAAGAGATGATCCACACCATACTGGGAGACTTCCCAAAGACATGGACTCAGATTAATGGAATCATTGTAGTCCCAGTATTGACCTTCCCTCAAGTGATCGTGCCAGAACCAGTACAGACTCCAGGCCAAGATGAAGAGCCACCACTAGCAGCAGAACTAGGAATTCAGCCCCTGCTAT
Organism: Allobates femoralis; assembly: GCA_033576535.1. Lineage (NCBI taxonomy): Eukaryota > Metazoa > Chordata > Amphibia > Anura > Aromobatidae > Allobates > Allobates femoralis. The sequence continues at coordinate 325,491,897 of JARQOC010000003.1, forward strand.
TGGTGAATCTGTCAATCCTATGGTGAGTCAAGGACAACCACCTGCCATACCCGTACCACCTAAGTCCACACTTAAACCAGTCGGTAGTATACACCCCCCACCAGTACTAGACATGCAGACCAAGACAGACAATCAGAGACCCCTGAACTGCGTAGATCCACACGTAGTAATTTAGGACAGGCCCCAACCCGTTACAGGGACTGTTAGCAGGGAAAGTGAACAAGTGTAACTAGGTTTACAATGTAAATATGTTTTGTATTTCTTTTTATGTAACTGTGTGTATATGTGTGTTTTCAAGTAACTAAATAACAATGCAACCACCAAGCGTACCGTACCTACAGGATTCCCTATATGAACTTTTACAATTTCTTGAACTTTTAATTAAATATGGACCAATAAACTACAGGACTGGTTGTGGTAAAGACACTTTATTAAATAACTTTTCTTCAGCCATCGGTGGAAGGACTAAGTGCCATAGTGACAGTTTTTTTCTTAAAAGTTTTCTAGGTTTTTGTACTTTTTCCTTTTTGAGACTTTGTTCATTATCTACTGTCATTGTCTTTTTATGTCCTGTGTGTACAAACGTGTTTCCTCAGTCCAGGAGTACTAAATTTAATCAAGGGGAAATGTGGCACCCCAGAGTTCGGTTGCCATGATGACATTGCCTCCACTGGGGGACCATGCCATACTTTAAAGCAAGGGAAGGGTCTCCACACCATGTAAGCCACCACACACAACTTTCCAACTTCGGGTCAGAAGGGGAAGCTCTGAAACCCGAGTACAAGGGGAGGTCACCTGCTATAAATTCTGGTCCGGGGGCGGGGTTAGGCAGTTCAGTTCAGGACTGTGAAGAGGTCCCGTGGACTGGAGCAGGGTAAGGCTCATCCCTGGAGAGAGACTAGCCAGGATGAGGTACCCGTAGGAGAGAGTCTGAGGAAGTGGAGAAGTAGTTTTAGAGAGTGGAGCCGGTAGCCAGGCTCACCCAGTGTAGAGCGCCAGGAGTGGACACAAGAGTCCGAGGCTGTGAGGGACTCTAGGCCCAGCAGCCAACACCGGAGGGTGGGAGATTCCAAGTCTCTCATCCACCACGAAGCCTAGGAGGCACAGCAGCACTAGAGAGCTCAGGGAGAGCAGCCAGAAGAGTGCAACCCAGAGAGGGGCTCAAGCTGCCTGTCATACGGGCAAGAGACTGAACCCAGGAGGAGAGGGTCGAAGCTTAGCTACAGGCAGCCAAGACTCGCCAAGAGAAGTGCAACAGGGAGGCCTCTGAACTCACCAGGTGAGGAGAATCCCAACTTGCTTTCAGGCCACCTGGACTCCTAACATCTCTTGTGGACAATACCCTCGAAAAACCTGCTATTTCTACCAGTAAACCAGTAAAGGTAATAGAGACTTCAACCCTTGTGTCTGTCGGTCCTTCTGTGCCCTCACTCCTGCACCCCCCAATGGCCTACCACCACCATAGACTCTACCGGTTGCCCTGGGGACCAGCTACACCCATGGGGAGCGAAACCATCACAGCTGCCATCCCATCATCCCCAGAGGTCCCATACAGCAGCTGCGGCCACTATTAGCCGCATACCGCAGGTGCAATCACGACAACCATTCACAAGGCACAAATCTCCCGAACTCTCTAGCCGACCCCCAGAGCCACGGAGCCAAGCCTCAACCCCTGTGACTCCCCGGAAGCACCCAAAAACTCAGCTCTGAGTGCCTGAGGGCCCTGGGGCACATCAATGGCATCACTCTTATGCGTCATTCCCTGTCACTACACCTCCATCATGAGCTCAGAGCCGCTATTCTGGCAGCGTGTATCATGCAGTGCAGGGACCCGATGGTTCGCAGCATGGCGATTCTCTTTAGCTGGATCCAGATCCGGCTGAAGCATGTGTTGGGGTTGGTGGGCCCTTGTACCCCCGGTCGTGACCCCGTGGTTGTTATGTCACTGCCTCTATCTCTTCTTTCTTTATATTCTTTTTCTATCTATCTAAATACATCTATCTTTCTATCATCCTTTAGCTATCTTTGCACATCTTTTACACATAAAAAAAACATTTATTTCAGTGACGTGTTTTCTGCCGATATGTGTCACTCAGATGTTACATGGATCACATTCATGTATGGTCCGTGTGGCATCTGTACTGCTGGTAAAAATTCATCAACTGTTCTCTCTATACACGGATGCCAGCAACATGGGACTGGGAGCAGTATTGTCACAGAAACGAGGAGGTAAAGAGAGAGTTATTGCCTTTGCAAGTAGGAAGCTCCGGCCTACAGAAAGAAATCCCGAGAATTACAGCTCCTTCAAGTTAGAACTACTGGCAGTAGTTTGGGCTGTAACTGAATGTTTCAAGCACTACTTGGCAGCTGCAGAATTGGAGCAGCGATGGATAGCCCGGCTGTCTAATTACAACTTTGTCATCAAATATAGGGCAGGCCGCAAGAACGGGAACGCAGATGCCTTATCTAGGATGCCACACCTGAAAGACATGGAAGAGGAACCGGAAGAGTTGGAAGAGATTGAACTACCGGCCTTTCATCGTTCAACGGAAGAAAAGTATGAACCCGGCATCTACCAAAGAGAGCAAAAGGCAAATCTCAACCCGTTAAGACACCATGGATGGGCTGACACCCAAGATACTGATCCAGCTGTGAAGCTAGTGAAAGAACTGCTTACACAACCAGGAGCGTACCCTAACCAGAATGCCTCAGCTGAATCTATACAGCTCTGGAAAGAAAGAGGCAAGTTGTTCCTGTATCAAGGGAAGCTCTGCAGAAGGTATACCAATCCCAAAACACGAACTGGTCTGGCAGATAATCGTACCCAAGCAAGACATCAGAATGGTCTTAGAAGCCTACCACGATGGTGCAGGTCATTTCGGATGGAAGAAGTTGGAAGCAATCCTGAGAGAGAGATTCTATTGGGTTGGAATGAGAAGGTCAATTTAACTTTGGTGTAGAAGATGTGCCGCATGCAACCTCAGAAGGAAAGATCCACAGAAAGCTCCACTTCAACCCATAATAACCAAGCAACCACTTGAGCTATTCGCGTTAGACCACATCAAGTTGACTCCAAGCTGGTCAGGCTATGTCTATGCCTTAACCATCGTGGACCATTACTCATGCTTCTTAGTGGTGGTACCCGTCAAAGACTTAACAGCAAAGACGGCAGCAAAAGCATTCCAGACGCATTTCTGTAGACCGCATGGTTACCCAGAACAAATCCTTGCAGACCAAGGTCCAGCTTTTGAATCAGAGATATTCAAGGAATTCTGCAATATGTACAGTTGTAAGAAGATCCCCACAACAACGTACCATCCCCAAACAAATGGCTTATGTGAGAAAATGAATCATATTGTAATAGACCTGTTGAAGACTTTACCCGAGTCAGAAAGAAATCAATGGCCAGATAAATTTCCCAATTTGGTAGACTTATACAACCATGTTCCAGTGAGTTCTACAAACTGCACTCCAGCCTACCTTATGCGTGCAAGACCCGGTAAGCTACCAATTGATTTAGAAATGGGAATTGTAAAACCAGATACAAAAGTAGAAGAATCAAATTGGGATACCCTACGTCAGCAACAGTATCGACAAGTACAAGAGTGTGTAGAAAGAAACCTACAGCAAGCTAGAGCAAGACAAGAGAAGACCTTTAACCAACATGCTTGAGCAATGCCATTACAACCTGGTGACCAAGTTCTCAAGAGAAAGAGACGATCTAACAAATTGGATAATCAGTGGGAAACCACCCCATACAACGTCTTACCATCTAACCTAGACAATGTTAAAACCTGTCTGATAAGTAAAGATGAAGGAAGAACTTCAGCAATTGTATCCCGAGATCAGCTCAAATTTTGTCCTGGAACCCTGAAGACACCTGAAGTAACAGAACCCGTACAGGTCCAACCTATCCAAGAGAAGGAGAAAGAATATGAAGAATTTCATACGGTACTAGGAGATTTCCCAAAAACATGGCCAAATTATTACGGAGCAGTTGTAGTACCAATGATCGCTTTCCCATCAATGGTGGAACCGACACCAGAACCCATGTTACCAGAAGAAGACCCAAGACTTGAAGAACTGGAAGTAGAACCCATAGAAGAAGAACAAATTCCTGGTCCTAGTGAACTTGCCAGTCCTGCAGTCAGATCCTCATCTGCCTCAGTACCAAGCACAACACGTAGGTACATGCCCACCAGCACTAGTAGTCCACATGCAAGTAGTATACCCATTTTACGCAGGTCAGAGCGTAGTACCCAAGGTCAGTTACCGGCTAGGTACAAAGATTAAAATGTCATTAACTGAAAGATGTAAATATGTTTGTTTGAATATAAATTGAACCCGGTAGACCGTGTCCAAGAGGGTGGAGGAACTGGATTGACCCCCATGCACATTAAGTTAGGGAAAGCAAGTGCCTGGGGGTGGTGTAGCGAATTCAGGCCTCCTAAGCAGAAACGCCCGTGGACAAATGTACATAGTTAATGCAACGTTAAAAAGCCCAGTACCTAAGGAGACTATCCTGTATGAACTTTGAACTTTTCTTATTTACTTATGGACCATATATACCACGGACTGGTTGTGGTAAGAACTCTCTTGAATATATTTATCAGTCCGCAGGCAATGGACTAAACCCCCGGAAAGACTGCTTTTTGAATTTTTGGACTCTTTTCAAATTTTAGTGATTTTTGTACTTTTTACTTTTAAGTCTATGTAAATATTAACTGTGTTAATTGTTTGTTTACTTGTTTTTCCACAGTCCCGGAGTACTGTCTTTAACTAAGGGGGAATGTCGCACCGCAGGGGTTAATGTGCCACAGTAACATCATACGGGTTCCCTCCCCACAACACACTGACCTACACTAGCACCTCTGGGCCAGGAGGGGGAGCTAACCCCGCTCCCTTATATACTCCAGCTCAAGAGAAAGTAGTTAGTTCAGTGCGAGGCAGTACTGTGAAGAGTACAGTTTAGTTTCAGTTCCTGGGAGAACTGAGAGAGGGAGATTGTGGTGTAAAGGAGCTGAAACAGGCTTCTCCACAATCTGTTACTCGATTCCAGGCCTAGCCAGGGTCTGAGGAGAGGAGAACTAAGGACAGAGAACCACATCTGGGAGCTTGAGTGCCACCAAAACTCGCCCCAGAGGAGTGCACAGAACGGACACCGGATCCGAGACTGTGACTGACACACACAGCACAGTAAATCCAGGAATAGTGGAGTTTCCTGATCACCACTGTACCAGAGCAAAGCAACACGTCGGGGTCAGCAGTACACAGAAGACTCAAGTTGCCTAGCCAAGGGGTACCAGAAAGGAGAGAGTGAGACAGTGCCAGCAGCTCAGCTAGAAGCAGCAGCAGGGTCACACACACAGCGCAGCACGAGGAAGCTGAGGACCCAGACAGGGTGGGAGCAACCCGGCCCCCAGTACAGACTCCGTGGACAATCTGCTACAACATCTGCAGTAAAGCTTTGGAAACTACAGAAACATGAGTGTGTGTTCCTTCAACCCATCTCTACTATCCATCCCTTATTACACATCCACCATAGACTCTAACAATCACTGCCCCGGGGACCTCGCCTCTAGCTATGGAGAGCAGTACCATCTAAGCTGCCTAGCACCACCCCTGGAGGTTCTGCAGTAGCGGTGGTCCCCTTACTGACCACACACCATGGGTGGCGTCACAACAAACTCTATCCCCTGTAAATATTCCCCTTTTACTTGCCAGGGCCCGGGACACGGTCCAGACCAGGCCCTCCGTGACATCCCCAGCAGCAAACCCGGTCCGGTTCCGAGTACCCTGTCCCAGTGGGCTCGACACACTCTACATCGACGTCCCCCTTTTTTACTCTACCTAAGGACAAGAGAGCTATGTGTTATATCTTCCATTCTGAGTCCGGTTCTAAGGGGGTATCTACACTTCATAAGGCCCTAAATGACCCATATCTGGACGAAAAATTGTCTTATATGTCTTGATGGGAGCGGAATCTGGGAATTTCTACGGATCCACAGGTTTGGCGAGATGGGTTAGGGGAGGTCCAGCGAGTCTCGTCGTGCTTAAACCATCTAGAGCAGCTTAAAAAGACGCACATGAGGTGATATTATTACCCGCTTCGCAGATGGCACACTTTGGTACCGAGTCATCACCTTTATGTTGGAGAAGTTGTAACGGGGAAGGCACATTGCGCCACATGTGGTGGTTTTGGCCAAGAATTCAACCATTCTAGGGGGCACTCGACGGTTTGATAAAGGGACATACTGAGTTCCACCTAGAGATATTACCACGTATGGGAACCCTGCATATGGGGCTGGGGGACGTCCCCTGGGAAGTTACGGGAATTTTGTCGCACATACTGATCACAGCTAGATCAGCTATCGCTGCTAAATGGAGAGGAGTGGGTATCCATTCGGTGGGGGAGATAGTGACCAGATTGAATACGAACTATCAATATGAGGAGGTGCTGGCACGTACTCCTAAGGCAAAAAAGAAAATTGATAAAATATGGGAACCTTGGCTATTTAACCCATTGTCTGCAAATGTGGAGAGCTGATTAATATAAATCTTGTTTCCCATTATTGATACTGCTGAAGTTGATGGTGTGGGAATTTCTGTGGTTCCTTCTGCCCTTCATGAGCAATATATTTTGAGCCTGGGCTTGTTCTCCTCCCGTCCTGCCTTACGCCCAGGGTCTTAGAATACTGTGGATACGAGCCAAGTGATAATTGCAACATTTCTGGATGTAAATTACCTCTCATTGTTATTTTATTTTATGGGGAAATAATTTATCTATGTAATCTACGGTATTCCTTTTTTTTAAATTTTATTTATTCTCCTTTGTATATGTATGTTCTCTTCTATTCCATTTTTTATATTATCTATTTTGTATCATTTACATGCCCGGTAGTTGGAGCATTTGTTCTAGACAATTGTTTTGCCCTAAATTTTGTATGTTATGTCTTATGTGCAAAATTTTAATAAACATATTGTTAAAAAAAAAAAGAAATTGCACTCGCACCAGTATTCAATGAGGCAGTGTTCATCTGTAAGTCTTTTATCAGCTGGAAACGGTCTAAAGAAAATATTGCAGCATGGTCCATATGGCTGCATATATATTGTATATGCAAGTCAATTGGTCTGAAAAAAAAAATTGACGGCACATAGACGGTCCTTATACCATTTGATTTTTTTTCACACACATCTCCAATTATAAAAAACATATAAAGATATAGATAAATTATAGAAAGATATTAGATAAAATAGAAAGAATGATAGATATGTATGAAAAAATGAAACAGCACTTGGAAAAATTAGACAAAAAACAGTGCAAGCTCCCAAAAACTAGTTGCCAACTAGTCACATAGTATAGTTACCAAACATTTGAGGCAGCACTTCAACTAGAATAATGCAAAAATGTATTCAGCTCATGTGGGGTGGCATGCCAAATATTTGGTAGATAGATACCTTATTTTTCAAATTATAAGACACGCTTTTGTTCCCCCAAATTCTGGGGGAAAGTGTGGGTTGGATCTTATAATCCGAATCTACACTTTTCTGTACTGTAGGGGAGGGGAAGGCGGCTCTGGAGTGGTGTCCTGGGGCTTAAGCGAGCTGCAGGAGGCAGTGGGAGGTCACGTGCCCACGCTCATTATGCTAATGTAATATTCACTGCCCCCACCGTTGTCCCCCTATCAGTGTTGAAGCCGCGCTGAGCGATGGGCAGGGGGCGTGGCACATATCATATGAACCTGCTCTCCACCCACGTCCTGCACTCACCTCCTCCCCATTCTGGATATGACCCTCCTCCGGTGCTCTACATGCCCCCCGGCTGGCGCACACAGTGAAATAATAAACGCTGTTAAACTCACCCTCCGCCGCTTGCTGTACCCAGTGTCACCGCCGTCTTCCTGTGGCCGACATCCGATCATGTGATCGGGGCACATGGAGATGACATTCAGATGATGGTGGTGATGCTGAAAGCAGTGAGTAATGGAGAGTGAGTTTAAAAGCGTTTATAATTTTACTGTGTGCATCAGCAGGGGGGGCATGTAGAGCAACGGGGGAAGGGGGGGGGGGCATGTACAGAATGGAGAGGGTGAGTGCATGACAGGGCACCATATCCAGAATGGAGGGGGTGAGTGCAAGACTGGGGTGGTATATTCAGGATGAGGGCTATGTACCATAACTGGGGTCCATATCCAGGATGAGGGGCTATGGGTACCATCGCTGGGGGCAATAACCAGGATGGGGGGCTATGTGTACTATCGCTGGGGTCCATAACCAGGATGGGGGGTATCTACCATCACTGGGGGCCATATCCAGGATGGGGTGGCTATGTGTACCATCATAGAGGGCCATATCCAGGATAGGGGTCTATGTATATCAACACTGGGGGCTATGTACCGTCACAGGAAGCAATGTAAGGTCATAAAGGGCTAAATCCAGCATGGGGGTTCCTTCTGCCAGATGGGGATTTATATACCAGGATGGGGGATATATATATCAGGATGAGGGGCTTGTACCAAGATGGGGGGAGATATATATACCAGGATGGGGGGGGGGGTCATATACCAGGATGAGAGACATATATACTGAATGTAAGATGGACACTGGCATTATAAGACGGAGCCAGTTTAACATGAAAACATTTTTTTTCTGTTTTCCTTCATAAATTTGGGGTGAGTCTGATAATCCGGTGCATCTTATAAAGCAAAAAATATGGTAGCTAGATAGATTGATAATTAAAAAGTAGTGAAGGCAGTACTAAAGGGTGCAAGTTTATAATATGTCGAGGTGTTGTGACATTATATGGCTGCAAGATATCGATCTATTCTATCTATCTGTACATTTATATTTGATTGCTATATTATTTAGACAACTAGCAAGAATGTACATAGATAATTCTAGGATGTAAAAAAGAATGTTAAAAACGTATTGCATATGGATAGCATATGCATGTCATATTGATGCTATGAGAGGAAAAAATGCACACTCGCACAGCACTAACATGACATACTGATTAACATCTGCATGACACTCATCCCACTTTTAGTAAGGCGTATCGGAGAGGTTATTAAAGGGAACCTGTCACCTAATCTATGGCCCCTAAACTATCACTACCTGCCCCTACAGACCCTAACTAGCTCCCTAACCATCCCTGCCTGTCCTAATAGGGCTTTATATAAGGTGAATAAAACACTTTATAAACTTACATGATTTGTGGCAGTGGGGCGTTCCTGTCAGGAGGGCGGTGTCCCCAGAGCCGCGCTCCCCCCGCCTCGATCCCTTCCTAACGCCCTAATGGGCGGCATTATCGATTTGAAGAGCGGGGGCACCCACTGGAATCTTCCCGCCCCGCTCTTCATGACGCGAGGCCGGCGACCGCGTCATTTCCGGTCCGCGCATGCGCAGTGCGGCAGGGGAAGCCAAGCCGAGTGCCGGCGTCGCTAGGCAACGATCGGGAGCGTCTTCGGAAGGTGAGTATCGGCGGCCCTCTCCCTCCCAAACCAGCACATATATACAGTGCCTACAAGTAGTCTTCAACCCCCTGCAGATTTAGCTGGTTGACACATGCCAATTAACTTGGCATTGTGACATTTGGACTGTAGATCAGCCTGGAAGTGGGAAATGGAGTGCAGCCAAAAATAATTTTTTTTTTTTTTTTTTTAAAGCGTTAAAAGTTAATTCAGAGGGTCATTTATTATTCAACCCCTCAAACCACCAGAATTCTGTTTGGTCCCCCTAAAGTATTAAGAAGTAGTTCAGGCACAAAGAACAATGAGCTTCACATGTGTGGATTAATTATCTCTTTTGCCAGCCTTTTCTGACTATTTAAGACCCTCCCCAAACTTGTGAACAGCACTCATACATGGTCAACATGGGAAAGACAAAGGAGCATTCTAAGGCCATCAGAAACAAGATCGTGGAGGGTCACAAGGCTGGCAAGGGGTACAAAACCCTTTCCAAGGAGTTGGGCCTACCTGTCTCCACTGTTGGGAGCATCATCAGGAAGTGGAAGGCTTATGAAACTACTGTTAGCCTTCCACGGCCTGGACAGCCTTTGAAAGTTTCCTCCTGTGCCGAGGCCAGGCTTATCCGAAGAGTCAAGATTAACCCAAGGACAACAAGGAAGGAGCTCCTTGAAGATCTCATGGCAGTGGGGACATTGGTTTCAGTCAATACCATAAGTAACGTACTCCACCGCAATGGTCTCCGTTCCAGACGAGCCCGTAAGGTACCTTTACTTTCAAAGCGTCATGTCAAGGCTCGTCTACAGTTTGCTCATGATCACTTGGAGGACTCTGAGACAGACTGGTTCAAGGTTCTATTGTCTGATGAGACCAAGCTCGAGATCTTTGGTGCCAACCACACACGTGACGTTTGGAGACTGGATGGCACTGCATACGACCCCAAGAATACCATCTCTACAATCAAGCATGGTGGTGGCAGCATCATGCTGTGGGGCTGTTTCTCAGCCAAGGGGCCTGGCCATCTGGTCCGCATCCATGGGAAGATGGATAGCACGGCCTACTTGGAGATTTTGGCCAAGAACCTCCGCTCCTCCATCAAGGATCTTAAGATGGGTCGTAATTTCATCTTCCAACAAGACAACGACCCAAAGCACACAGCCAAGAAAACCAAGGCCTGGTTCAAGAGGGAAAAAATCAAGGTGTTGGAGTGGCCTAGTCAGTCTCCTGACCTTAACCCAATTGAAAACTTGTGGAAGGAGCTCAAGATTAAAGTCCACATGAGACACCCAAAGAACCTAGATAACTTGGAGAAGATCTGCATGGAGGAGTGGGCCAAGATAACTCCAGAGACCTGTGCCGGCCTGATCAGGTCTTATAAAACACGATTATTAGCTGTAATTGCAAACAAGGGTTATTCCACAAAATATTAAACCTAGGGGTTGAATAATAATTGACCCACACTTTTATGTTTAAAATTTATTAAAATTCAACTGAGCAACATAACTTCTTGGTTTGTAAGATCTATGCTTCTGTTAATAAATCCTACTCTCGTTTGCAGTTTGAAGGCTCTAACTTATTGGCATCTTATCAAACCACCTAAATCTGCAGGGGGTTGAATACTACTTGTAGGCACTGTATGTGTGTGTAATCCACATGTATATATGGATTACACACACATATATATATTCACTTTGATTAGGCATAGTTTATATGTGCATCTATATATATATAGATGCACATATATATAGTTAGATTATATATATGTGTGTGTGCATGTATATATATATATATATATATATATATATATGTGTATATATATATATATATAAATATATATGTGTGTGTGCACATATATATATATATAATATATGCACACACACACACAAAAAAAAACAATATATATATATAGTGTTAGAGTATATTTATATTTGCATGTATATGTGCACATACATATATATATATATATATATATATATATATATATATATATATAAATATATATATATATATATTGTGAGACAGTGCGGGGGATCATATGCGAGGGGCGCTATGTCTCCCCCAGAATGCGCACTGTCACGTATTGAGCCCGGTGTAGGGTGTGAGAGAAAGGGACGGTCCGCTCCCTCCGCTCCTGGTCTTGCAAGGTCCCGGAAGGAGACACGGAGTTAAAAGCCTGAGCAGGAGGCAGGGCGGGGTCCCTTGTACACAGAATTGTGCCTTACCTGCAGGAGCAGCAGAGATAGACAGGAGAGGTCTGGAGTTCCAGGGGGCCGTGTGCTATACTAACACGGCCTAGCCCAGGAGGGCTGGAGGAACTCGGGGTGACCAATAACGGAGGCCTTTGGCCTGAAGGACCCGGGTTACTTTATATGAACTGTGTCCTGTGTACCCGGCTGCGACCCGGATTCCGGCAGACTGTGCCAACGCTGTGTGTATCAGCAATAAACACCGAGTCCTGTTTGAACTACTACCGGGCTCCACGTGTTTCCTGACTTGCAATCCAGGTGCTGCCCCACATATGGTGGAGAATGCGGGCAGCTGCCGGCCCGGTGAGGTGTAGCATACATTCCTGGTGAAGCCCGCGCTACTGTCGCCCTTCCTTCCGGAACCGCTGGTGAAAGTGACTGTTTCATGAGGCTAATCAGCGACACGAGGAGCAGCAGCTCCGACAGCAGGAGCAGCAACAGCGACAGCAGGAGCAGCAGCAGTTGCGACAACAGGAGCAGTTTCTACAACAGCAGAAAATGAATGAACTGCTCCTGCAGCAAATTGCGGCCTTACGAGACCCGCCAACAGCGCCTCCCCCGGAGCGGCGTGAGGCCCGGGACCGGGTCCGGTCGGCACTGCGGAAGCTGAGTCCAGAGGACGACGTAGAAGCCTTCCTCACCGTCTACGAGCGCACCGCAGAACGAGAAGGCCTCCCTCCCGCTCAGTGGGCTGAAGTGGTGGCGCCATTCCTGATGGGTGACGCCCAAAAGGCCTACACGGACCTCAGTTGGGAGGATGCACAGGACTACGCCAGACTCAAAGGTGAGATCCTTGCTAGACTTGGGGTCAATACTTATGTCCGAGCCCAACGGGTGTTTTCCTGGTCCTACTTGGAGTCCAAGCCGGCTCGCTCCCAGGCGTATGACTTGTTGCAGTTGGTGAAGCGGTGGCTCCAGCCTGAGAGCTTGACTCCGGGACAGATGGTGGAAAGGGTGGTGGTCGACCGGCTGGTACGGACTCTGCCGGTTGCGATACAGCGTTGGGTGGGGCAAGGGGACCCGGGTACCTTGGACCAGGTGGTTAGCTTGGTAGAGCGATATACAGCCACCCAGGAGTTCATACGGGACTCTGCCCCACTGCGGCAGTTACGCCGGCCTCCGGAGCCGGGTAAAGGTGTACGTCCATCCCCAGGGGACTCTCCTAAAAACGTACCTGCTGAGAGGATACCCCAGAACGGGGCTGGCAGGAGACCAGGCTCCCCAAGAAGGAGCTTCCGGCCCAGCGCTGCCACTGCTACGTGGTGCTGGCGGTGCAAAGGACCGGGACATGTGGCTGCCTATTGCCCACTAACGGCGGAACCCATGGACTGCGGGTTCACACGCCGACTCTCGATGTATGCCAGCCCCGTGTTCACCGCCGATGTGGTGGATCCCCTAACGGAACCACATCTGTGCCCAGTGCTCATTAATGGACACAGAGCGGAAGCTCTCTTGGACTCCGGCAGTTTGGTGACGCTGGTTCGGGCGTCCTTAATCCCCGGGTTGCAACTCACTGGGGAATTGATCGGGGTCCGGTGTATACACGGGGACCTACGCGAGTATCCAACCACGGAGGTGACTCTATCCACTCCATGTGGAGAGGTGACCCACGTGGTTGGAGTGGTAAACTCTCTACCCTACGGGACTGTGCTGGGAAGATACTTACCATTGTTTTGGTCCTTATGGGGAGGGAGGAGTAACCCTCCCCTGATGCCAGGGCATCAGGGTGCTGAACCCGACGACCCTGAGACCGGGACACCTGCCGTAGGGGTCGCCAACATAGGGCTAGAGTGTCACCCCGATAGGTTCCCGCTAGACATATTGGCAGGAGAGGTCGAGGAGACCCCACCGCTTCCAGAGTTGGAAGTGTCCCGGGGAGCGTTTGGGACAGCCCAGCTACAGGACCCCACACTGACCAGGGCCCGAGAAAGGGTAACAGAAGTAAACGGGGTAGCTCAGCAGCCGGGGGCAGAGAATGTATTTCCACGCATGGTGATTAACCGGGAGTTGCTCTATAGGGTGGACAAAATCAGGGATGAGGTCGTGGACCAACTGGTAGTGCCGCAGCCACACGCCGGGCGGTCCTAGAGATGGCCCACTCCCACCTGCTAGGGGGCCACCTTGGGGCTAAAAAAAACGCAAGAACGCATCTTGCGGAGGTTCTTCTGGCCGGGCGTGTATGCGGACGTCCAGAGGTACTGTGACTCCTGCCCGGAATGTCAGCTGACCACTCCCATTGCCACCTTCCGTAGTCCATTGGTACCTCTCCCCGTTATAGAGGAACCTTTTGAACGGATCGCAATGGATTTGGTGGGGCCTATAGTGAAGTCAGCATGAGGCCACCAACATATACTCGTGGTTGTCGACTACGCCACCCGGTACCCGGAGGCGATTCCGTTACGCCGCACATCGGCGAAGCTGATTGCCCGGGAACTGTTTGCTATGTTCTGTCGCCTAGGACTACCTAAGGAAATCCTCACGGATCAGGGGACTCCTTTTATGTCCAAAGTGACCCGGGAACTGTGTAAACTGCTCAACATAAAACAGCTGCGCACCTCGGTGTATCATCCCCAGACCGATCGGTTAGTTGAGCGGTTTAATAAAACCCTGAAGTCCATGCTAAAAAAAGTGGTAGCAAAGGACGGAAAGGATTGGGACATGTTATTGCCCTATCTAATGTTCACCATCCGGGAGGTACCACAGTCGTCTACGGGGTTTTCCCCCTTTGAACTGTTGTTCGGCCGGCATCCTAGAGGCTATTGGATGTTGCCAAAGAGACGTGGGAACAGGAACCCACACCCTATAGGAGCATGATCGACCACGTGGCGAAAATGCAGGACCGGATCACAGCGGTCCGACCTATTGTAAAAGAGCATCTAATGGATGCCCAAGGAGCGCAAAGCCGCGGGTATAATACACGGGCCACCGTTAGGACCTTTGAGGTGGGGGACCGGGTATTGGTCTTAGTGCCCACAACGGAAAGCAAATTATTGGCCAAATGGCAAGGGCCCTATGAAATCCGGGAAAAAGTAGGGGAGGTCAATTACAAGGTATACCAGCCCAGGAAAAGGAAACCCGTGCAGCAATACCACGTAAATTTGCTTAAAGCGTGGAAAGACCGGGAGTGCCTGCTCCTGGAGGCGTCCGATGCACCCGGAGACCCTGTCCCTTCGGCCACAAGGGATACCGAAGGGGTACAAATAAGCGACACCCTCACTAAGGCCCAACGACGGGAGGCTCGAAAGTTGGTACAGCAGAATCCCGACGTGTTCTCTGACCTGACCGGACGCACTTCGGTCATTCAACATGACATTGTCACTGAGCCCCGGGTTAAAGTGCGAGTAAAACCTTATCGGGTACCCGAGGCCAGACGGCAAGCCATCGCGGCCGAAGTTAAACACATGCTTAAGTTAGGCGTGATAGAAGAATCCCGGAGCGAATGGGCTAGTCCCATAGTGCTCATTCCAAAACCGGACGGATCGTTGCGGTTCTGCAACGATTTCCGTAAGCTAAACGAAGTGTCTAAGTTTGATTTATATCCCATGCCCCGGGTGGACGAGTTGATTGAAAGACTGGGGCAAGCCCAGTACTTCACAACGCTCGATCTGACAAAAGGGTACTGGCAGGTGCCGCTAACAGAGGCGGCCAAGGAAAAAAAACGCCTTTGTTACTCCGGAAGGTCTCTATCACTACGTCGTGTTGCCTTTTGGGTTGCATGGAGCCCCGGCCACATTCCAGCGGCTCATGGACATAGTGTTAGAACCTCATCGGAAGTACGCATCCGCCTACCTAGATGACATCATCATCTTTAGTCCGGATCGGCATACCCACTTATCCCAGGTTCAGGCCGTGGTGGATTCGCTCCGGGCAGCAGGCCTGACGGCAAATCCAAAAAAATGCGCCATGGGGCTCGAGGAGGCCCGGTACCTGGGGTATGTGATTGGGCGAGGGGTTATCAAACCCCAAATAAACAAAATCGAGGCCATTCAAAATTGGCCCCGACCAGTGTCTACCAAACAGGTGAGGGCGTTCCTCGGCATAGTTGGGTACTACCGACGCTTCATACCCAATTTTGCTGGGCGAACGGCGGCCCTGTCCGACCTGTTAAAAGGGAAGAAATCTGCTTTGGTGCGATGGAATCCCCAAGCAGAGGCGGCCTTTCAGTCCATGAAGTTGGCCTTGTGCGGGCAGCCCGTCCTCATCAGTCCTAACTTCACGAAGGCCTTCGTTGTACAAACAGATGCCTCGGAGGTGGGGCTTAGGGCTGTGCTGTCGCAAGAAGTGGGCGGAATTGAGCATCCGGTCACTTACTTGAGCCGGAAATTGTCCCCGGCGGAAAAGAATTATAGCGTAGTGGAGAAGGAGTGCTTGGCTGTTAAATGGGCCTTGGAGTCCCTACGTTATTATTTGCTCGGGCGGCAGTTCCGGTTGGTTACGGATCACGCTCCCTTGGTCTGGATGCGAAATGCCAAAGAACGGAACGCTCGGGTCACCCGGTGGTTCCTGTCCCTCCAAAACTTCCGTTTTACGGTGGAGCATCGGGCTGGCAAGTTGCAGGGTAATGCGGATGCCCTGTCCCGGGCGCCCTGTTTGTTGGCTGGGGTTCAACCCCACAAGTTTGAACCGAGGGGGGAAGTATGTGAGACAGTGCGGGGGATCATATGCGAGGGGCGCTATGTCTCCCCCAGAATGCGCACTGTCACGTATTGAGCCCGGTGTAGGGTGTGAGAGAAAGGGACGGTCCGCTCCCTCCGCTCCGGGTCTTGCAAGGTCCCGGAAGGAGACACGGAGTTAAAAGCCTGAGCAGGAGGCAGGGCGGGGTCCCTTGTACACAGAATTGTGCCTTAGCTGCAGGAGCAGCAGAGATAGACAGGAGAGGTCTGGAGTTCCAGGGGGCCGTGTGCTATACTAACACGGCCTAGCCCAGGAGGGCTGGAGGAACTCGGGGTGACCCATAACGGAGGCCTTTGGCCTGAAGGACCCGGGTTACTTTATATGAACTGTGTCCTGTGTACCCGGCTGCGACCCGGATTCCGGCAGACTGTGCCAACGCTGTGTGTATCAGCAATAAACACCGGGTCCTGTTTGAACTACTACCGGGCTCCACGTGTTTCCTGACTTGCAATCCAGGCGCTGCCCCACAATATATATGTATATATAATCTAACTATATATACACATATATATGTGTGTATATATAGTTAGATAGATTATATATATATATATATATATATATAGAACACCTATTGTATGTATACAGAGTATATATACATGGTGCATCTATAGATATGGTGAATCTATATATATATATATATATATATATACCCAAGTGTATAGATGCATCATATCTCTAGATGCGTCATATATACACTGTATATATAAAGTGGATGCAGCTAATATATAGTGTATATATATATATATATATATATGATGCATCTACTTTATATATATATACAGTATATATATAAATATATATATAGTATATATATATATATGGTGCATCTATAGATATGATGAATCTATATATATATATATATATATATATACAAGTGTATAGAGGCATCACATATATACTGTATATATACAGTAGATGCATAATCTATATTATATATAGATATACACTATATATATATATATATATATATATATATATATATTATAGATGCATCCACTGTATATATGCAGCATATATATGATCCATCTATACACTTGTGTATAGATGCATCTATACACTTGTGTATATATATATTGAGACTTATCATATCTATAGATGCACCATATATATATAATGTATATATACGGTAGATATATATATATAATCTACTGTATATATACATTATATATATATGGTGCATCTATAGATATGATGAATCTATATAAATACACAAGTGTATAGATGCATGATATATATACTGTATATATACAGTAGATGCATTGTATATATTATATATAACAAGAAAAACTGCACAGCACTCAACAGACTAGTGTGAACTGGTGCAAGCAAAGATGCAGAGTCAAATAACTTGAAAAAAATCCTTGCAGCACTCAGCTACTACCAATGATGTACAAATGCTACAAGCTATATGTGTTTGAGGAAAAAGTTTAAAAACTTACGTTTTTTTCAAAAAACTCAACAATTCTAATTTTTTATTTCTGAAGTTCTTGGTACATACATTGGCCAATGTCTGCTTGCTCATCAACTGCGACAAAGTGACTTCAGGCATGATGAGTCCTACTCTAATATCCCTATTCTCCTTGTCCACCCCCCACTTTTCAGTGGGCAGACACCATCTATACCCTCGATCACCTGTAGGTTAATGAGGGTGCACATTGCAGCAAAGGAGCCTGCAACTCCATATAATAAATAACAAGAAAAACTGCACAGCACTCAACAGACTAGTGTG
This sequence comes from Allobates femoralis, assembly GCA_033576535.1. Taxonomy (NCBI): domain Eukaryota; kingdom Metazoa; phylum Chordata; class Amphibia; order Anura; family Aromobatidae; genus Allobates; species Allobates femoralis. Next base: position 325,510,010 of record JARQOC010000003.1, read on the forward strand.
AACTGGTGCAAGCAAAGATGCAGAGTCAAATAACTTGAAAAAAATCCTTGCAGCACACAGCTACTACCAATGATGTACAAATGCTACAAGCTATATGTGTTTGAGGAAAAGGTTTAAAAACTTACGTTTTTTTCAAAAAACTCAAAAATTCTAATTTTTTATTTCTGAAGTTCTTGGTACATACATTGGCCAATGTCTGCTTGCTCATCAACTGCGACAAAGTGACTTCAGGCATGATGAGTCCTACTCTAATATCCCTATTCTCCTTGTCCACCCCCCACTTTTCAGTGGGCAGACACCATCTAGACCCTCGATCACCTGTAGGTTAATGAGGGTGCACATTGCAGCAAAGGAGTCTGCAACTCCATATAATAAATAACAAGAAAAACTGCACAGCACTCAACAGACTAGTGTGAACTGGTGCAAGCATATTATATATAGATATACACTATATATATAATATATATATAAGATGTATACACTGTATATATACAGTATATACAAATATATGATGCACCTATAGATATGATGCATCTATACACTTGTGTGTATATATAGATGCATCTACTGTATATATACAGTATATATATGATGCATCTATAGAAATGATGCATCTATAAACTGTGCATATATATGCATATATATGCATGTATCTATTCAAATGCATGTATATATATCTATATACATACACACACATATATCAGTATATATTTATATATATACATATACACAGACACATGTATATATCTATATTCACACATATATATGTATATATATATATATATATACAGAAATATATAGTAAATTACACATATTATGCATATGTGTGTAAATGTATATACATATACATATATGTGGAAACTTAGACATATAAATATATATGTATATGTGTGCATATGAATATATATACACGTGTATACATATGATTAGCCACATATATACATAATGTGTGTATATAGTAATATATATCTGTGTATCTATAGATATGTATATATACACATACACGTGTATATATATCTATATGCACAGAAATACATATATATATATACACAGATACACACACATTTTTATACACACATACATATACGTGTGTATGTATATATCTATTATATAATCGCGAATTGGAAAAGCGCCCCTTCGCGCGCACTTTCCGATGTCGTCATGTGGATACGAATCTAACATTGGGCGCGAAGCTATTATTAATGCTAATAATGCTATTATTAATGCTATTAATGCTAATAATAATGTTATTAATGCTATTAATAATGCTATTAATGCTATTAATTATGCTATTAATGCTAATCTTTATCCTATTAATGCTATTAATGCTAATAATAATGCTATTAATGCTATTAATAATGCTATTAATCTATTAATGCTATTAATTATGCTATTAATGCTATTAATGCTAATATTTATCCTATTCATGGTATTATTAATGCTTTTAATGCTAATAATAATGCTATTAATGCTATTAATGCTAATAATAATGCTATTAATGCTATTAATAATGTTATTAATGCTATTATTAATGCTAATAATGCTATTATTAATGTTATTAATGCTAATAATAATGCTATTAATGCTATTAATAATGCTATTAATGCTATTAATTATGCTATTAATGCTATTAATGCTAATATTTATCCTATTAATGCTATTAATGCTATTAATAATGCTATTAATGCTATTAATTATGCTATTATTGCTATTAATGCTAATATTTATCCTATTCATGGTATTATTAATGCTATTAATGCTAATAATAATGCTATTAATGCTATTAATGCTAATAATAATGCTATTAATGCTATTAATAATGTTATTAATGCTATTATTAATGCTAATAATGCTATTATTAATGCTATTAATGCTAATAATAATGTTATTAATGCTATTAATAATGCTATTAATGCTATTAATTATGCTATTAATGCTAATATTTATCCTATTAATGCTATTAATGCTAATAATAATGCTATTAATAATGCTATTAATGCTATTAATTATGCTATTAATGCTATTAATGCTAATATTTATCCTATTAATGGCATTATTAATGCTATTAATGCTAATAATAATGCTATTAATGCTAAAAATAATGCTATTAATGCTATTAATAATGTTATTAATGCTATTATTAATGCTAATAATGCCATTATTAATGCTAATAATAATGCTATTAATGCTATTAATAATGCTATTAATGCTATTAATTATGCTATTAATGCTATTAATGCTAATATGTATCCTATTAATGCTATTAATAATGCTATTAATGCTAATAATAATGCTATTAATGCTATTAATAATGTTATTAATGCTATTATTAATGCTAATAATGCTATTATTAATGCTATTAATGCTAATAATAATGCTATTAATGCTATTCATAATGTTATTAATGCTATTATTAATGCTAATAATGCTATTATTAATGCTATTAATGCTAATAATAATGCTATTAATGCTATTAATAATGTTATTAATGCTATTATTAATGCTAATAATGCTATTAATGCTAATAATAATGCTATTAATGCTATTAATACTGTTATTAATGCTCATAATACTGCTAATAATGCTATTAATACTGCTATTACTGCTAATAATAATGCTATGGCTTATATTATTGCTATTGATGATGCGATTATTATTTAAAAATCTTTAAAAAAACAATAAACATATTTTAGATACCCGATGCATTTGCATCAGGCTAACAGCTATAACTACTATAATCAAATTAATGCACGTTCTAGAATCCCGATGCATTTGCATCGGGCTCACAGCTAGTATATGTATAAATACATAGCTGTATATACAGACATACATATCAATATACACACATTATCTATGTATATATGTAGATGTATATATATATACTTGTGTGTGTATATGTATGTATATATATATATATATATATATATATATATATATATATATATATTGTAGAGAGAGAGACTGAGGGTGAGAGGGTCTGTGAGTTTTGTGTAACGCTGGGACCTGGGTGACGCAGTAAACTTCACCTGAGGTCAGAGTTAATCCTCGTCACTCTACCTGACCTCAGGTGATCTACACTGATGTCACCCTGTTCACATCGGTAACAGAAAACTCACTCTATGTGGGTCACGCTGTGAAGTGGGAAGTTTCACATGAGGTCAGAGAAACACATTGCTTTATCCGACCTCAGGTGACACAGACCATGAATGCTTCACTGCACGAGCCTTCAAATATAATTTTTAGGGAATCTTCACTAACGGACGGACCTCTACCAGGATCCTGGATGGGTATGTGGGAGTAATAAAGATGGAGTCAAAATACGTGTTTGTGTTTTTTGTTGTAATAAAAAAAAATTTTCTCGGTGTTTTGTCTTCTTTACTACTAAATAGAGATTCATAATGGCCGTGTCTAACATTGGCGCGACATTATAAATCTCGGGCTTAGTGCCAGCTGCTAAAAGAAAGGTGACATTAACCCCTTATTACCCAGTCTGCCACCGCCACAGGGCAGCTGGAAGAGCTGGGTACAGCTCCAGAATATTGCGCTTCTATAAATGCGCAATATTCTGGGGCGGCTGCGAGCTGCAATTCTCAGCGGGGGTGGCCCAGAACGCTTGGGCCTCCCTACGCTGGGGATTCCAGCCCTCAGCTGCCTAGTTGTACCTGGCTGGCAAATAAAAATGCGGCGAAGCCCCACGCCGTTTTTTTTCTTGTCAGCCAGGTACACCTAGGTAGTTGGGGGTGGATGGCAGCTCCCTGCTGCCTAGTTGTACCTGGCTGGCAAAGAAAAATGTGGCGAAGCCCCACGCCGTTTTTTTTCTTGCCAGCCTGGTAGACCTAGACAGCTGTGGGCTGCCATCCACCCCCTACTACCTAGGTGTACCTGGCTGGCATTTGAATAGATACACGCATATATATGCATATATATATGCACAGTTTATAGATGCATCATTTCTTTAGATGCATCATATATATACTGTATATATACAGTAGATGCATCTATATATACACACAAGTGTATAGATGCATCATATCTATAGGTGCATCATATATTTGTATATACTGTATATATACAGTGTATACATCTATATATATATTATATATATAGTGTATATCTATATATAATATATACAATGCATCTACTGTATATATACAGTATATATATCATGCATCTACACACTTGTGTATTTATATAGATTCATCATATCTATAGATGCACCATATATATATAATGTATATATACAGTAGATTATATATATATACTGTATATATACATTATATATATATGGTGCATCTATAGATATGATAAGTCTCAATATATATATATACACAAGTGTATAGATGCATCTATACACAAGTGTATAGATGGATCATATATATACTGCATATATACAGTGGATGCATCTATATAATATATATATATATAGTGTATATCTATATATAATATAGATTATGCATCTACTGTATATATACAGTATATATGTGATGCCTCTATACACTTGTATATATATATATTTATATATATATATATATATAGATTCATCATATCTATAGATGCACCATATATATATATATATACTATATATATATATTTATATATATACTGTATATATATATATATAAAGTAGATGCTTCATATATATATATATATATATATATACACTATATATTAGCTGCATCCACTTTATATATACAGTATATATATGACGCATCTAGAGATATGATGCATCTATACACTTGGGTATATATATATATATATAGATTCACCATATCTATAGATGCACCATGTATATATACTCTGTATACATACAATAGGTATTCTATATATATATATATAATCTATCTAACCATATATACACACATATATATGTGTATATATAGTTAGATTATATATACATAGATATATATATAATATATATATATGTGCACATATACATGCAAATATAAATATACTCTAACACTATATTGTTTTTTTTTTGTGTGTGTGCATATATTATATATATATATATGTGCACACACACACACATATATATATATATATATATATATACATATATATATATATATATATATATATACATGCACACACACATATATAATCTAACTATATATATGTGCATCTATATATATATAGATGCACATATAAACTATGCCTAATCAAAGTGAATATATATATGTGTGTGTAATCCATATATACATGTGGATTACACACACATATCTATGTGCTGGTTTGGGAGGGAGGGGGCCGCTAGTGATGGGCGAATCCTAAATTACTCGGAATCGCTTGACTCTAGCGAGTCCGAGCACAGGACTCGCTACTCGTTGCGAGTCTAGCGAGTCCAATGTTAATGAATGGGGAAGCGAGTAATAGCGAGTAGTGTGAGATTTACAACTCGCAGATGTGTCTCGGAAGCTTCAGCCTGAAGCAATCCTAGTTTTGTCATTTATTTGCATTGCTCGTTTACTTTGTAAGTAATCGCTGACTCGCACAGATAAGAGTCCTGTCTCCTCTGTGCTGGCTGCCAGCTCCAGGGTCCTAGAGCCTGCCTGCTGCCTGATGTAGCAGTGCTGAGATTGTTCTCAGTCTGCTCAATCCCTGTGTACAGACATGAATGTCTGTGCACAGAGATGATGTAGCAGAGCTGAGATTGTTCTCAGTCTGCTCATTCCCTGTGCATAGAGATCTATATCTATACACAGGGGATGTAGCAGAGAGGACATCGCGTTTTGGACTGCGTCGGACGGAAGAGGATTTTTTTAATTAAAGATGGAGTCCCTAATGGCTTTTTTTTTTATTTCTAATAAAAAATTTTCTTTGTGTTGTGTTTTTTTTAAAACAATTTAATAGAAATTCATGGCGGTCATGTCTAATATTGGCGTGACCACCATAAATTTCGGGCTTAGGGCCAGCTGATAATACAAAGCTGGTATTAACCCCTTTATTACTCAGCGTGCTACCGCCACCAGGGCCGCTGGAAGAGCGGGGTTCAGCGCCAGAGGATGGCGCTTCAATGAACGCGCCATCTTCTGGGGCGGCTGCGGGCTGCAATTTGCAGCGGGGGGTGCCCAGAAAGCTTGGGCATCCCTGCGCTGCGGATTCCAGCCCCCAGCTGCTTAGCTGTACCTGGCTAGACATAGAAATTGCGCGGAGCCCCACGCATTTTTTTTAAATTATTTCATGAAATTCTGAGATTCTGACTCTGACTCTGAGACTCTGACTCTGAAATTCATTAAATAATTTTTAAAAAATGCGTGGGGCTCCGCGCAATTTCTATGTCTAGCCAGGTACAGCTAAGCAGCTGAGGGCTGGAATCCGCAGCGCAGGGATGCCCAAGCTTTCTGGGCACCCCCCGCTGCAAATTGCAGCCCGCAGCCGCCCCAGAAGATGGCGCGTTCATTGAAGCGCCATCCTCTGGCGCTGAACCCCGCTCTTCCAGCGGCCCTGGTGGCGGTAGCACGCTGGGTAATAAAGGGGTTAATACCAGCTTTGTTATACAAGCTGGTATTAAGCCCGAGATTCTTAATGTCAGGCCACGTTTGACCCAGCCACTAAGAATCTCCAATAAAGGGTTAAAAAAACACAGAGAAAATTTTTTATTTGAAATAAAAAAAAAAGCCATTAGGGACTCCATCTTTAATTAAAAAAAATCCTCTTCCGTCCGACGTAGTCCAAAACGCAATGTCCTCTCTGCTACATGCACAGGGAATGAGCAGACTGAGAATAATCTCAGCACTGCTACATCTCTGTGAGCAGGCGGGCTCTAGGACCCTGGAGCTGCACAGAGAAGACAACTGGACTCGGCTCGCAAAGAAACAGCAGTTACTTTGCGAGTTTCCCTGCTATCACTGGCACAGTAGCCAGTGATGACTCGCACGAGTCTAATGCAAACAATGGCAATCCTAGTTTTGTCAGCGTTTCTGACAAAACTAGGATTGATATTGATTTGCATTGGACTCGTGCAAGTAATCGCTGGGAAACTCGCAGAGTACCGAGTCCTGCGAGTCCCTTACTACTCGCCGAGTAACGAGTCCTAGCGAGTAGATTCGCCCATCCCTAGGGGCCGCCGATACTCACCTTCCGAAGACGCTCCCGATCGTTGCCTAGCGACGCCGGCACTCGGCTTCGGCTTCTCCTGCCGCACTGCGCATGTGCGGACCGGAAATGACGCGGTCGCCGGCCTCGCGTCATGAAGAGCGGGGCGGGAAGATTCCAGTGGGCGCCCCCGCTCTTCAAATCGATAATGCCGCCCATTAGGGTGTTAGGAAGGCATCGAGGCGGGGGGAGCGCGGCTCTGGGGACACCGCCCTCCTGACAGGAACGCCCCACTGCCACAAATCATGTAAGTTTATAAAGTGTTTTATTCACCTTATATAAAGCCCTATTAGGACAGGCAGGGATGGTTAGGGAGCTAGTTAGGGTCTGTAGGGGCAGGTAGTGATAGTTTAGGGGCCATAGATTAGGTGACAGGTTCCCTTTAATAAGCAAGTGGGAACAAGGACTAAATTGGTGCATGCTATAATTTGTCTCTCATGGATAGTTGGGCTGAGAAAAAGAATGTTCATTCGAACAGCCCTATTGAATAACATGGGTTTGTGTTATCTGTCTGAGACCACCGACACAAGCCACTCAGTTAGGCAGAACCCTGAGTAACTTTGAGACCCTTTAACCCCTAGTCAGGGATCTGAAATTCTGGCAGAGTCCAGGAGGTAACTGCCTATGGATAAGCAGCAGTCTAGAGACAGGAATGGTCGCCAAATAGGGACGAGCTGGAAGATCAGGAAAGGGATAACACAGGATCCAACAGTGTGGTCAGGGAGCCAGGTCAAAACAGAGATGGCAACAAAGTAGAAAATTGTGAGGAAGAACAAATGTGAAAAAAAACAGGCAGCGGTCAAACCGAATAACATTAGATGAAATACAAGCTAAACAGGGGAACTAAAAGTTATATCTGGCTTGCAGGAAATGGTCGAATGTATATGTAGGGTGTGGTATTCTCCACTAGGCTGAAGCTCAGGAACTAATGACCTCACCTGGACCGCCCACACATTAACAGTGTCAGATTGTGAAGCACTACAGGTTCCAGCCACTCTAACCGTAGAGGATGAGTGTAGCCTGCACTCTCCAGAATCTCCTGCAAAGTCGTCTCCCCTATCATCAGCACCACCCGCAGTGTGATTTGGAGCAGAAGCCACAGGAACAGGCTCTTTCAGAGACATGATAGGGTCAGTGTGCTGTCCATGTGCTATTATTCAGTCAAAAATCAGATAGCACATGTACGATTTATACGCTTATCTGCATAAGAAGTAAAATATCCTTCACTTGCTGGTTCTTTAAGATGCTTCATTTTTTTGCACAGTAAAATATGCCACGTCAAAAACTTGAGGGGAACATAACCTAATGCTAGTAAGTGCACCATTCTGCATCTATACACTGTTTTCTAAAATAAAAAGGGCAGCATCAGACAGGTGATATGTATTCTTTAAGTATTGGTAGGATTTGTAATAAAGCGTGCTCTTAGCTACACGGGCAGTACATTTTGAAGAAGCCCAATAAGCTGGATTACTAGGAATAGTGATGATGAACTAGGCAGAAGGCCAATGATGGACAGGTTTTACTACAGTGATTGCACATTAATTTCAAGGGCAGAGTGTAGGTGGCAGATTTATTGGAGGAGAATTCTCTTTTTTATTTCATAAATGATCATTTGATGAACAATCATTAAACATACATCCACATTATGATATGCCATTAACTTTTTACAAGTCTGAGACTATGAAAGAAGAAAGGTGGAAGTATCGGGTAAAAGTGACAATATCAAAAATGCACTCAGAGGTCGAAATATAACAGTACGAGACAACTGGGAACCATGCAATAAATCCTGCTTCACATGCAGGACAATTCGACTTTTAATTTGCAGACACATTAGAAGATCTTTGAGAACTGAAAAATATTTTAAAGGAAAATTGATGTATGGTCAAATGTGAGTTGGAGAAGCATTATTAGAAGACTATGTAAGGCAAGACGATATACATTTTACCATCAGAACCATCCATTCAGCTATGTGAGTCATGTAGTAAATGAAGAATCATGTAATACATTACAAAAAATATATACAGTCAAAACCAGAAGTTTACAAACACTATAAAAAGACACAAATGCATATTTTTCTCACTAGCAGACAAGAAATCAGAATAAACCTTTCCCGTTTTAGGTTAAATAGTGTTACCATAATTATTTATATTTCCTAAATGCGAAAATAATGAGAGAGAGAATGTTTTCAGGCATTTTATTACTTTCTGCAAAGTCACAAGTTTACATACACTAAGATTACTATGCCTTTAAATAATTTGGTAGAATTCAGATAGAACATGCGGTTCAATAGTAGAGCGCAGGGATAATACGGGATACTTTAAACTTAATCTCCGTAACTTTATTCATAAAAAGCTCCAGACCACAACGCGTTTCGACGTACAGACGTCTTCCTCAAGCGGATGAGGAGCTATTAATAACAGACCATTATATACTTCCTCCAACCAATCAACCATCAGTGCAGCCTCCCTGACAGCCGAAAGGTGGGAGGTTTCACAGTTTTAAGATAATTTAATCTATAAGGTGTAAATACTGTAAAAGCATAGGTCAAGGTGATAAAACATTTAAATCTAACACAACTAATCAGATTTTTACTATAAAACAATTGTTGGACTGTAGATCAAGTTTTTTAGTATATCTCATAGAATGTCCTTGCGGACAGCAATATGTAGGCAGGACAATACAGTGTATGCAAGCCAGGCTCAACAAACACAGAGCCAATATTAAAAAAGGCTTCATGGCACATAGTGTTTTCTGTCACTACACACAGGTGCATGACAAGGACCCCACTAGTTTGAAATTAATAATAATTGACCAGATCGAAGAAGGGATACATAACAGAATGGCAGCTCTCTGTAAGAGAGAATCATTCTGGATTTATAAATTGGGTACATTAACACCTGATTAGTGATGAGCGAGTACTAAAATGCTCGGGCGCTCGAAGCTCGGGCCGAGCATCCCGAGATACTCGTGTACTCGGCCCGAGTAACGAGCCCAATGTTATCCTAAGGGAGACACGAGTATTTTTATGAAATGACTGCCGGCAGCATGGAAAAACCCTAAAAATGTCACAAAAGTCTCAGAAGAGTGCTGAAATGACATGGCAACACCATGGGGAAGACCCCTGGAAGCATTTCTCACTCAAAAGTCACAGGTGTGAACAATGTTGTCCGAGTTTCACGCCAATTTTACGGAGTCTCCAGGAAACCTTCCAAAATGACACCAAAATAAATATTTAGGGTGGAAATGTTAAGGGCACATACCCAATAGTGAGATACAGCTGGTGTATGTTACTTTTTGTGATTACATGAAACATTTTACGTGAAAACATTGTGCGGCACTACGATGACCCTGAGAAGAGACGAACATGAAGCCCTGTCTTGAAATAATGTGCCCATTTTGAGGAACTGGGTGTATTGTAGTATCTTCCTTTGCCAGGGCAGTCCAAAATTGGGAGGTTCACCAATGCCCCTGGATACAGACATGCAGGAGGGCCTGTAACCCTCAAGTGGGTGTATTGTAGCATAGCCCTTCTTCAGGGCAGACAAAAATTGGGAGGTTCAACAATGACCCATGCATACAGACATGTAGTAGGGCCTGTAACCCTCAAGTGGGTGTATTTTAGCCTAGGCCTTTGGCCAGGGCAGCCAAAAATTGGGAGGTTCAACAATGACCCATGCATACAGACATGTAGTAGGGCCTGTAACCCTCAAGTGGGTGTATTGTAGTATAGCCCTTTGGTCAGGGCAGCCAAAAATTGGGAGGTTCAACAATGACCCATGCATACAGACATGTAGTAGGGCCTGTAACCCTCAAGTGGGTGTATTTTAACCTAGGCCTTTGGCCAGGGCAGCCAAAAATTGGGAGGTTCAACAATGACCCATGCATACAGACATGTAGTAGGGCCTTTAACCCTCAAGTGGGTGTATTGTAGTATAGCCCTTTGGTCAGGGCAGCCAAAAATTGGGAGGCTCCTCTTTGTCCATGGATAGAGACGTGCAGGAGGGCCTGTAACCCTCAAGTGGGTGTATTGTAGTATAGCCCTTTGGTCATGGCAGCCAAAAATTGGGAGGCTCCTCTTTGTCCATGGATAGAGACGTGCAGGAGGGCCTGTAACCCTCAAGTGGGTGTATTGTAGTCTAGCCCTTTGGCCAGGGCAGCCAAAAATTGGGAGGTTCAACAATGACCCATGCATACAGACATGTAGTAGGGCCTGTAACCCTCAAGTGGGTGTATTGTAGTATAGCCCTTTGGTCAGGGCAGCCAAAAATTGGGAGGTTCAACAATGACCCATGCATACAGACATGTAGTAGGGCCTGTAACCCTCAAGTGGGTGTATTGTAGTATAGCCCTTTGGTCAGGGCAGCCAAAAATTGGGAGGTTCAACAATGACCCATGCATACAGACATGTAGTAGGGCCTGTAACCCACAAGTGGGTGTATTTTAGCCTAGGCCTTTGGCCAGGGCAGCCAAAAATTGGGAGGTTCAACAATGACCCATGCATACAGACATGTAGTAGGGCCTGTAACCCTCAAGTGGGTGTATATTAGCCTAGGCCTTTAGCCAGGGCAGCCAAAAATTGGGAGGTTCAACAATGACCCATGCATACAGACATGTAGTAGGGCCTTTAACCCTCAAGTGGATGTATTGTAGTATAGCCCTATGGTCAGGGCAGCCAAAAATTGGGAGGCTCCTCTTTGTCCCTGGATAGAGACGTGCAGGAGGGCCTCAAAACATTTTTCCCATTGAAAAGGAGCGGGTCTCCTGTCGTTGTAATGCCCATTCTAAAAGAATGGGCGAAAAAATTTACCACTGCGGGTATACCTCAAACAACAGCCTAACTATTGTAACGGTCATCATGGTGTCACATGATGAGAAGGAGGAGCAGTCCAGCGATTAGCCAAAGTACTGAAGTGTGTACCCATGGGTGAGTGGAGGTACATGGCAAATTAACATAACAAAATTTTAATTCAGTTGTCATTTGCTGGTGGTGTGGTGAAGTCTGGCCCAATCCAACCCTTGTTCATCTTGATCAGAGTCAGCCTGTCAGCATTTTCAGTTTACAGGCGGGTGCGTTTATCAGTGATGATTCCACCTGCAGCACTGAAAACACGCTCTGATAAAACGCTAGTGGCAGGGCAGGCCAGGACTTCCAAGGCGTAGAGAGCCAATTCATGCCACGTGTCCAGCTTGGAGACCCAATAATTGAAAGGCACAGAGGAATCTCGCAGTACAGTTGTTCGATCTGCAAGGTACTCCTTCAGCATCTGCCCAAACTTAGCATTTCTGGTGGCACTACCCCGCACCTCAGGGGCTGTGGTATGTGAGGGGCTGAGAAAACTGTCCCACATCGTAAAGACTGTTCCCCTACCTCTGGCGGATTGGACTTGTGCCCCTCTCGGCCGTACGCCTTGGTTGTCCACCGAATCCTGACCTATGCCGCTAGCGTTTTGTGAGGGGAATGATTTCACTACTTCCTTGACTATGGCCCTGTGGAACTGCTGCATTTTGGCTGACCTCTCCGCCTCAGGAATGAGAGACATAAAGTTCTCCTTGTAGCGTGGGTCTAACAGTGTTGCCAACCAGTACTGATTGTCGGCCAAGATGTTCTGAACGCGAGGGTCACGAGCCAGGCAGCTTACCATAAAGTCAGCCATGTGCGCCAGACTCTTAACAGCCATCACTTCAGTATCCAGACCAACACGATGACTGAACATGCTGTTCTCCTCCTCCTCCTCATCTCCCCTGTCCTCTGGCCAGCCACGCTGAATCGAGGGTATGACTGGTGTGCATGTCATATCCTCAATTTGGCCAGAGAGTTGCTCCATGTCTTCATCCTCCTCCTCCTCGTCATAGTCCTCCACTGCACGTTGTGATGAGATGAGGCTGGGCTGTGTGTTTTCACCCACACACACTACTGTTTCTTGCTCAAAGTCATCGCGCTCGGCCTGCAATGCATCCTCTTTAATTTTCAGCAGAGACCGTTTTAGAAGGCAGAGTAGTGGTAAGGTGACGCTAATAATGGCGTCATCGCCGCTCACCATCTTGGTGGAGTCCTCAAAGTTTTGGAGGACGGTGCATAGGTCCGACATCCATCTCCACTCCTCAGGTGTTATGTGTGGAGTTTGACCCATTTCCCTACGGCTTAGGTGATGCAGGTAGTCCACAACTGCCCTCTTCTGCTCACATATCCTGACCAACATGTGCAGAGTTGAATTCCAACGCGTGGGGACATCACACACCAGTCTGTGGACCGGAAGACGCAAACGGCGCTGAAAGCCGGCAAGGCCAGCTGAAGCAGCAGGTGACTTGCGAAAATGTGCAGACAGACGCCGAACTTTTACCAGCAGGTCAGACACCTCTGGGTATGACTTCACAAACCTCTGAACCACCAGGTTGAGCACATGGGCCACGCATGGAACATGCGTCAGCTGCCCTCGCCTCAAAGCTGCGACCAGGTTCCGGCCATTGTCACACACGACCTTTCCTGGCTTTAGGTTCAGAGGTGTGAGCCAGTGATCTGCCTGCTGTTTCAGAGCTGTCCACACCTCTTCTGCATTGTGGGGTTTGTCACCTATGCAGACTAGCTTCAGCACAGCCTGTTGCCGCTTTGCAGAGGCAGTGCTGCAGTGCTTCCAGCTTGGGACTGGTGTGGAGGGTACAGTGGATGAGGATGCGCAGGAGGAGGAGGCTGAAGAGCATGACATTCCGGAGCTGTAGAGTGTCGGTGAAACCCTGACAGAGATAGGGCCTGCTATCCTTGGTGTGGGAAGGACGTGTGCTGTCCCTCGCTCAGACTGGGTCCCAGCCTCCACAATATTAATCCAGTGTGCCGTCAAGGAGATGTAGCGGCCTTGCCCACAAGCACTTGTCCACGTGTCTGTGGTTAGGTGGACTTTGGCTGAAACAGCATTGTTCAGGGCACGTGTGATGCTGTTGGACACGTGATTATGCAATGCGGGGACGGCACATCTGGAGAAATAGTGGCGGCTGGGGACCGAGTAACGTGGGACAGCAGCCGCCATCAGGTCGCGGAATGTGTCCGTCTCCACCAGCCGGAAAGGCAACATTTCTAGCGCTATGAGTCGCGAAATGTGATCATTCAGGACTGTGGCATGTGGGGCGTTGGCAGCGTATCTGCGCCGGCGTTCAAATGTTTGCTGAATGGATAATTGAACGCTGCGCTGGGACAAGGACGTGCTTGATGGTGGTGTAATTTGTGCGTGGGCAACTTCAGGTGCAGGGCCGGAGGCTTGTTCGCGGCCAGCATGGACAGGGGATTGGCTCGCGCCAACAACAGGCGAAGACGTAGCAGTGACATCAGCAAGCACCGCTCCTCGACTCTGTTGTACTTCCCACAAAGTCGGGTGCTTGGCTGACATGTGCCTGATCATGCTGGTGGTGGTCAGGCTGCTAGTTTTCGTACCCCTGCTGATACTGGCATGGCAAGTGTGGCAAATGGCCTTTTTAGAGTCTTCTGGAGCCAACTTAAAAAACTCCCAGACTCGGGAAGACCGAACATTTGCACAGGCACCTTGAGTCGTGTTGTTGTTCCGGGGAACAGTTGCCTGCCTTCTGCCTGCGGACGCAACCCTGCTTCGTACTGCCTGTTTGGATGCTATGCTTCCCTCCCCCTGTGCACTGCTGTCCTCGCTCTGCATATCCTCCTGCCATGTTGGGTCAGCTACTGGATCATCCACCACGTCGTCTTCCTCTTCAGCACCCTGATCCTCCTCCTGACTTCCTGGCAATTGTGTCTCATCATCGTCCACCCCTTGTTGAGACACTTTGACAACATTCCGTTCGTCATAACGTGGCTGCTCAAATATTTGGGCATCTGTACATACCATCTCCTCATGACCCACTTCAAGAGGAGGTGGCGACAGGCCAGATTCTGCGAATGGATACGTGAACAGCTCTTCCGAGTGTCCTAGTGTGGGATCAGTAATGTCCGTGGACGTGTACTCGGCCAGGTGGTAGGAAGGAGGATCAGGTTGGGAAATGTGCGGTGCAGTATCACGGCTACTGACAGTTGACCGTGTGGAAGACAGGGTGTTTGTGGAGGTGCCCATCTGACTTGAAGCATTATCCGCTATCCAAGTAACAACCTGTTGACACTGGTCTTAGTTCAACAGTGGTGTACTAGTGCGGGCCCCAAGAATTTGGGACAGGACGTGCGAGCGAGGAGATATGGCCCTTTGTTGTTGCGAAATTAGTGCTTGCACACGACCTCGGCCTCTGCCTGAACCACCATCACGTCCACTTCCTTGTTCCTTGCCAATGCCCTTGCCAACGCCTTTGCGCATTTTGCCTGTATAGAGCGACAACTGTCTGGTGACTGTAGAGGTCACAGGAGATTATGATTTTAGTTCCCTAACCTGTATCAAGGTATGACGTAAACCAGTCTGGTGACTGTTGAGATCACAAGAGATTATGATTTTAGTTCCCTAACCTGTATCAAGGTATGACGTACACCAGTCTGGTGACTGTAATGGTTTCAGGAGAGGATTTTAGTCCCTAACCTGTATAAGGTATGACGTACAACCAGTCTGGTGACTAGGTTAGATCAGGAGATTGGATTTTAGTCCCTAACCTGTATCAAGGTATGACGTACACAGTCTGGTGACTGTAATGGTTCAGGAGAGGATTTTAGGTCCCTAACCTGTATTAAGGTAGTACGTACACCTGTCTGGTGACTGTTAATGGTTTCAGGAGAGGATTTTAGTCCCTAACCTGTATTAAGGTAGTACGTACACCTGTCTGGTGACTTTAATGGTTTCAGGAGAGGATTTTAGTCCTAACCTGTATTAAGGTAGACGAACACCGTCTGGTGACTGTAATGGTTTCAGGAGAGGATTTTAGTCCCTAACCTGTATCAAGGTATGACGTACACCAGTCTGGTGACTGTAATGGTTTCAGGAGAGGATTTTAGTCCCTAACCTGTATCAAGGTATGACGTACACCAGTCTGGTGACTGTATAGATCACAAGAGTTAGGATTTTAGTTCCTAACCTGTATAAGGTAGGACGTACACCAGTCTGGTGACTTAATGGTTTCAGGAGAGGATTTTAGTCCCTAACCTGTATAAGGTAGCACGTACACCTGTCTGGTGACTGTAATGGTTTCAGGAGAGGATTTTAGTCCCTAACCTGTATTAAGGTATGACGTACAACAGTCTGGTGACTGTAATGGTGTCAGGAGAGGATTTTAGTCCCTAACCTGTATTAAGGTAGACGTACACCTGTCTGGTGACAGTAATGGTTTCAGGAGAGGATTTTAGTCCCTAACCTGTATTAAGGTAGACGTACACCGTCTGGTGACTTAATGGTTTCAGGAGAGGATTTTAGTCCCTAACCTGTATTAAGGTAGCACGTACACCTGTCTGGTGACTGTAATGGTTTCAGGAGAGGATTTTAGTCCCTAACCTGTATCAAGGTATGACGTACAACAGTCTGGTGACTTAATGGTTTCAGATAGAGGATTTTAGTCCCTAACCTGTATCAAGGTATGACGTACAACAGTCTGGTGACTGTAATGGTTTCAGGAGAGGATTTTAGTCCCTAACCTGTATTAAGGTAGTACGTACACCTGTCTGGTGACTTTAATGGTTTCAGGAGAGGATTTTAGTCCCTAACCTGTATTAAGGTAGACGTACACCTGTCTGGTGACTGTAATGGTTTCAGGAGAGGATTTTAGTCCCTAACCTGTATAAGGTAGACGTACAACCGTCTGGTGACTGTAATGGTTTCAGGAGAGGATTTTAGTCCCTAACCTGTATCAAGGTATGACGTACAACAGTCTGGTGACTGTAATGGTTTCAGGAGAGGATTTTAGTCCCTAACCTGTATCAAGGTATGACGTACAACGTCTGGTGACTGTAATGGTTTCAGGAGAGGATTTTAGTCCCTAACCTGTATCAAGGTATGACGTACAACAGTCTGGTGACTGTAGTCACAGGAGTAGGATTTTAGTTCCCTAACCTGTATCAAGGTATGACGTACAACAGTCTGGTGACTGTAATGGTTTCAGGAGAGGATTTTAGTCCCTAACCTGTATTAAGGTAGACGTACACCTGTCTGGTGACTTGAATGGTTTCAGGAGAGGATTTTAGTCCCTAACCTGTATTAAGGTAGCACGTACACCTGTCTGGTGACTGTAATGGTTTCAGGAGAGGATTTTAGTCCTAACCTGTATTCAAGGTATGACGTACAACAGTCTGGTGACTTAATGGTTTCAGGAGAGGATTTTAGTCCCTAACCTGTATCAAGGTATGACGTACACAGTCTGGTGACTGTAATGGTTTCAGGAGAGGATTTTAGTCCCTAACCTGTATAAGGTAGACGTACACCTGTCTGGTGACTTTAATGGTTTCAGAGAGGATTTTAGTCCCTAACCTGTATAAGGTAGACGTACACAGTCTGGTGACTGTAATGGTTTCAGGAGAGGATTTTAGTCCCTAACCTGTATCAAGGTATGACGTACACCAGTCTGGTGACTTAATGGTTTCAGGAGAGGATTTTAGTCCCTAACCTGTATCAAGGTATGACGTACACGTCTGGTGACTGTAATGGTTTCAGGAGAGGATTTTAGTCCCTAACCTGTATTAAGGTATGACGTACACAGTCTGGTGACTTGAATGGTTTCAGGAGAGGATTTTAGTCCCTAACCTGTATCAAGGTATGACGTACAACAGTCTGGTGACTGTAATGGTTTCAGGAGAGGATTTTAGTCCCTAACCTGTATTAAGGTAGTACGTACACCTGTCTGGTGACTTAATGGTTTCAGGAGAGGATTTTAGTCCCTAACCTGTATTAAGGTAGCTACGTACACCTGTCTGGTGACTTGAATGGTTTTAGGAGAGGATTTTAGTCCCTAACCTGATTAAGGTAGACGTAAACCTGTCTGGTGACTGTAATGGTTTCAGGAGAGGATTTTAGTCCCTAACCTGTATCAAGGTATGACGTACAACCTGTCTGGTGACTTGTAATGGTTTCAGGAGAGGATTTTAGTCCCTAACCTGTATCAAGTAGACGTACAACAGTCTGGTGACTGTAATGGTTTCAGGAGAGGATTTTAGTCCCTAACCTGTATCAAGGTATGACGTACAACAGTCTGGTGACTGTTGGATTCAAGAGAGGATTTTAGTCCCTAACCTGTATCAAGGTAGACGTACAACAGTCTGGTGACTGTAATGGTTTCAGGAGAGGATTTTAGTCCCTAACCTGTATTAAGGTATACGTACACCGTCTGGTGACTTAATGGTTTCAGGAGAGGATTTTAGTCCCTAACCTGTATAAGGTAGACGTACACCAGTCTGGTGACTGTAATGGTTTCAGGAGAGGATTTTAGTCCCTAACCTGTATAAGGTATGACGTACAACAGTCTGGTGACTTGTAATGGTTTCAGGAGAGGATTTTAGTCCCTAACCTGTATCAAGGTATGACGTACAACAGTCTGGTGACTGTAATGGTTTCAGGAGAGGATTTTAGTCCCTAACCTGTATCAAGGTATGACGTACAACAGTCTGGTGACTGTAATGGTTTCAGGAGAGGATTTTAGTCCCTAACCTGTATTAAGGTAGTACGTACACCTGTCTGGTGACTGTAATGGTTTCAGGAGAGGATTTTAGTCCCTAACCTGTATTAAGGTAGTACGTACACCTGTCTGGTGACTTTAATGGTTTCAGGAGAGGATTTTAGTCCCTAACCTGTATAAGGTAGCACGTACACCTGTCTGGTGACTGTAATGGTTTCAGGAGAGGATTTTAGTCCCTAACCTGTATAAGGTAGCACGTACAACCTGTCTGGTGACTGTAATGGTTTCAGGAGAGGATTTTAGTCCCTAACCTGTATCAAGGTATGACGTACAACAGTCTGGTGACTTGAATGGTTTCAGGAGAGGATTTTAGTCCCTAACCTGTATTCAAGGTAGACGTACAACTAGTCTGGTGACTGTAATGGTTTCAGGAGAGGATTTTAGTCCCTAACCTGTATCAAGTATGACGTACAACAGTCTGGTGACTGTAATGGTTTCAGGAGAGGATTGTTAGTCCCTAACCTGTATCAAGGTATGACGTACAACAGTCTGGTGACTGTAATGGTTTCAGGAGAGGATTTTAGTCCCTAACCTGTATTAAGGTATGACGTACACCTGTCTGGTGACTGTAATGGTTTCAGGAGAGGATTTTAGTCCCTAACCTGTATAAGTTAGTCCCTAACTGTATTTTCAGGAGAGGGTACACCTGTCTTGGTGGACTTTAAATGGTTTCAGGAGAGGATTTTAGTCCCTAACCTGTATTAAGGTAGCACGTACACCTGTCTGGTGACTGTAATGGTTTCAGGAGAGGATTTTAGTCCCTAACCTGTATTCAAGGTATGACGTACACGTCTGGTGACTGTAATGGTTTCAGGAGAGGATTTTAGTCCCTAACCTGTATCAAGGTATGACGTACACAGTCTGGTGACTGTAATGGTTTCAGGAGAGGATTTTAGTCCCTAACCTGTATAAGGTAGTACGTACAACCTGTCTGGTGACTGTAATGGTTTCAGGAGAGGATTTTAGTCCCTAACCTGTATTAAGGTAGTACGTACAACAGTCTGGTGACTTAATGGTTTCAGAGAAGGGATTTTAGTCCCTAACCTGTATTAAGGTATACGTACACCTAGTCTGGTAGACTGTAATGGTTATGAAGATTTTAGTCCCTAACCTGTATTAAGGACTCACATCTGGTCACCTGTTAATGGTCAAGATTTAGTCCCTGTATAAGGTATACGTACACGTTGGTACTGAATGGCAGGAGAGTTTAGTCCCTAACCTGTATCAAGGTATGACGTACAACAGTCTGGTGACTGTAATGGTTTCAGGAGAGGATTTTAGTCCCTAACCTGTATCAAGGTATGACGTACAACAGTCTGGTGACTGTAATGGTTTCAGGAGAGGATTTTAGTCCCTAACCTGTATAAGGTATGACGTACACCTCTGGTGACTGTAATGGTTTCAGGAGAGGATTTAGTCCCTAACCTGTATATAAGTCCCTATCACTGTATTCAAGGTAATAGACGTACACCTGTCTGGTGACTGTAATGGTTTCAGGAGAGGATTTTAGTCCCTAACCTGTATTAAGGTAGCACGTACACCTGTCTGGTGACTTGTAATGGTTTCAGGAGAGGATTTTAGTCCCTAACCTGTATTACAGGTATACGTACAACATGTCTGGTGACTTTGAATGGTTTCAGGAGAGGATTTTAGTCCCTAACCTGTATAAGGTAGACGTACAACGTCTGGTGACTGTAATGGTTTCAGGAGAGGATTTTAGTCCCTAACCTGTATTAAGGTAGACGTACAACCTGTCTGGTGACTGTAATGGTTTCAGGAGAGGAGATTTTTAAGTCCCTAACCTGTATTAAGGTAGTACGTACACCTGTCTGGTGACTGTAATGGTTTCAGGAGAGGATTTTAGTCCCTAACCTGTATTCAGGTAGTACGTACACCTGTCTGGTGACTGTAATGCTTTCAGGAGAGGATTTTAGTCCCTAACCTGTATTAAGGTAGTAAGTTCAAGAGTGTGGTGACTCTAATGGTCACAGAAAAGCTTGGATTCCGATCTGTATCACCCTGCCTATATCCTCCTAGATTAGTCCTGAGAAGGACTGTTCTGGTCACTGGAAAGCTTGGACTCCGATCTGGATCACCCTGCTTATATCCTCCTAGATTAGTCCTGAGAAGGACTGTTGTGGTCAGCAGCAGTTTGCAGCCCTGCCCCAGATCTACCTCTAAGGGCCGCAAATCTGTCCCTAAGCAGCAGCAGACACTCTCCCTACACTCACTGTCTGGATGGCTGTGTGCCGAGTACAGCGCGCCGGGAGTTATAAAGGCTCGGTGACGCTGTGCAGGCCGGCCAATCACTGCTATGCCACAACTAACAGGGCTGTGGCATTGCAGTGGTCTGCCAGCCAATCCCTGCACGTGGGCTGGCTCTCAAAAGAGCGCCAACATGCAGAGATGACGACCACGAGCACAGCAAGAGTATCGCGAGATTACTCGGTGCTCGGCGAGTAGCCCAAGTACAGTGATACTCGTGCGAGTACCGAGTAGTGGCGAGCATGCTCGCTCATCACTACACCTGATGGCCTCAATTTAACAATAGAAAAAACGATGAAATAGAGGTATCCTTATAAAAAAAAAAAAAAACTAAACACTAAATATAGAGTAATGAGTGGTTCGGTAGTGAGAGGTGCAATGGTGATAGAGTTTAGGTGCTACTGTTAATTTAGTGTGTGGTTATAAATAATTAATTGAAAGAATTGCCTGAGATACATAATCATCAACATCTACGGAATATTATTGAAAATATCTGATTACTGACATGATTATAAGACTGACCTGGAAAGGATCTTTTATGATAATTAGTGGGATTACTAAAATAGCCCTGTGATGCCGTAATAAACACTAGAATTTATATTTAATTGAGTGTATGCACAATCTTGACTTGTAAGGATAAGAAAATTTAAATAAGTAACCAACTCCTGGAGAAGTAGTGTAATGAAGAAATAAGATAACTGGGGCTAGTAGAATTATTTTATTGTTTTTAAGCTGAAGAATATAGAGATTCGGGAATTGTGATTATGGGTTCAAAATGATCATTTATTTCAACAGAAAAATTCATCGTATTATTATGCTTATTATTATGCTTATTCATTTTATTGGTTATGTAACTGATGGTTTTTAATGTTTGATTAAATTATCTTAAAACTTTGAAACCTCCCACCTTTCAGCTGTCAGGGAGGCTGCACTGATGGTTGATTGGTTGGAGGAAGTATATAATGGTCTGTTATTAATAGCTCCTCATCAGCTTGAGGAAGACGTCTGTACGTCGAAACGCGTTGTGGTCTGGAGCTTTTTATGAATAAAGTTACGGAGATTAAGATTAAAGTATCCCGTATTATCCCTGCGCTCTACTATTGAACCGCATGTTCTATCTGAATTCTATCATACAAATTCCCTTGGGAAAGCGGTGACAGAGCTGCAGGCGGGATAGGGTTAATGGATCAACCTGGAGTTTCCTAACCCAACCCTGGAGTGAGAGCGTGGACTACACGAGGCCAGGAGCAGAGGTGATTGAAGATACAGGAGCACTACAGATCCAAGGTTGGCAGCCTGAGCCACGAACTGCACTCACAATCTGGTTGTGCGGATCTGGCACAACCTTAAAACGTTAGTTTATTCTTAATACAACCGCTTTTAAGGCAGGAGAGATCCACAGGTGACGCAACACTATTTTTTTCTTTTTATTTAAAAAATTTGGGACAGGTTATATGATGCTGGCATGTTTGAAAGCTTCTGATAGGTTTATTGGCAACATCTGAGTTAAATAGAGGCACACTTGTGGATGCATTTTAATGCACACCTGAAACACACTGCTTCTTTGTGTAACATCATGGGAAAGAAATCAACCAAGATGTCAGGAAGAGAATTGTGAACTTGCACAAGTCTGGTTCATCCTTGGGTGCAATTTCCAGATACTTGAAGGTGCCTCGTTCATCAGCACAAACAATTATATACCAGTACAAACAAGATGGCAATGTCCAGCCATCATACCACTCAGCAAGGAGATGCGTTCTGTGTCCCAGAGATGAACATACTTTGGTCCAACATGCACATATCAACCCAAAAACAAAAGCAAAAGACCTTGTGAAGATGATGGCGAAAGCTGGTATGATTATGTCATTATCCACAGTGAAACAAGTACTGTATCAACATAAAAAAGCCAGATTATTTTTGCAAATGCACACAGGAACAAAGAGCTACATATTTAGAGATGCCCTGTGTTTAATGTGGCACCCCAAGGGTTAATGTGCCACAGGAACAGTAACACGGGTTTACTCCCCACACAACACTACACTAGAAGGTGGGAGGAGCTTAGGTGGCACCTGCAAGAGTGGGAGGAGCTAATGTTGTTTACCTCAGAGCAGGAGTGTCAGTTGGTCAGTTTAGTTTAGTTTGAGTCTGGAGTTGAGTTGAGTCTGGAGTTGGAGGAGAGTCGAGTTGGAGTGGAGGTCCTGAGAGGTCTGAGGGAAGGAGTCAGAGAAACAGAGGAACAAACCCGGGATAAGGAGTTACCCTAAACTCACCCCGGAGAGGCGCTTAGGACGGATACCGGATCCGAGGCTGTGCCTGAGACAGACAGGACAGTGAATACCGGGATAGTGAAGGTCCACCATCTTCACTGTACCATAGCAAAGTCAGTGACTCAGAGGACTCAAGTTGCCTAGCAAGTTGGTACCCGTGAGGGGAGACAGGGCCAGCAGTTCAGCTAAAAGCGGTAGCAGGGCCACACGCAAAGCGCAGAATTAGGAAGCCAAGGACCCGGTCAGGGTGGGAGCAACTCGGCCCCGGTACAGACTCTGTGGACAATACTCTGCTTTACCATCTGCACAGTAAAGACTTGGAAAACGACAACAAACGTGAGTGTGTGTGATCCTTGTGCTGAAACCCTACTTTCCCTCATAAACTGCCATTACCTCCACTCTCATCATCTCTACTACTACCCCTACTTTCCTGCAACATCAATAACCACCATCACAGACTTTAATTACCACTGCCCCAGGGAACCAGGCTCTACCTGCGGGGAGCCGTTCCATCTACAGTTGCCAAACATCATCCCCGGAGGTTCTGCAGCAGCGGTGGTCACCTTGACCACAACCCGTGGGTGGCGTCATGACAAACCTAATCCCTTGTAAATACACTTCATTTACTTGTGTGAACCCGGGACACGGTCCGGACCAGGACCGCCGTGACATTCCCCAGCAGTACCCCGGTCCAGTACCGAGTACCCCGTCCCATTGTGCTCCACAACATGGCGTCACAAACAGGATCTACCGTGCCCGGTACCGGCATTGTGTGCCGTGATTAGTGACCGTTTTGAATCAGCCGCCATTGCTGGGCGCGCGGCAAGCTGAATTTTAACTGTGCCACAGAGACTGTAAATTTCAAAATCCGCCATTACAGAGCGCGCGACGTGCGGGAAGAAAAACCGCTCACCGCTCTGACATCATCCAGAAGGGAAGAGAATCCCTGGTGCGCAGCGAAACCTTTGTGAGACATCCGGACGGAAGCGGAAGACAGGAGGGCGGACCTTAACTAAGGGGGCACAGGATGTCGCAGCCAGTGGTACCAAGCAGTGGCGGAGCAGCCGGTGAGAATCCAGCAACGGATCAAGGAGCAGCACTCAGCGGTGCTGCGGCGAAAGGAGCAGCACCTATTATGCCGCTCCTGATGCCGTGTACTCCAGGGGCAATGTGGCTGCCTCAATACTCCGGTGAGCCTAACACTCTTAATGACTTTATCAGCAAGATAAAAGCATACTATGTGATGTACCCCCTCACTGAAGCCCAACGTTTATGGTACCTTTACACGCCGCCACAACAGGATGGATACCAACGGCAACTTCACGTGCACGAGCACGGCCAAACGGTTACAAACGGTAATCGCATCTCCTTTACACGCCGCCACAAGGTGCGCTACGCTACGCTACATCTACAGCTAGCTACATCGCCGGGTGTCGCAAGTAGCCGTCTGTAGCTCAGCGTACCTCATTTACACACCGCAATAACAAGCTAATATGGGCGGACCTGGGGCAGGAGGGACAGCACATAGGCGTGCCACAATTGTGGATTACGAGACGTCCGTACGCTGATAGGACAAAGCAATAATACCATGATTGGCCAGCCAGCGCAGGAGGCTGATTAATACATGACGCTCGAGCAATTGCGTAGTGTGACTGGTCAGCTTCTTAAATATGCCGCCCTGTGCAGCGACAACCAATCGCAACGAAGGAGCTTCCTCCAATGATCGCTGAAGGGGCGTGGTATCCCGGAGCCTGGGTCACGCCTTAGCTACATTCCAGCTACATCGCCGGGTGTCCAGAGTTCCCTTCTGTTCCTTCTTTACACGCCGATACAGCTCGCTACAATCGGCGATGTTGCCATATGTTTATGGGCAGTGCACGGATACAGAGGTATCTGTAGCCGGCTGTGTCGTCCCGTCTTCAGACGCCGCTACTACGGGCGATATTGGCGCGACAAGCTACATTTGTAGCCTGTAGCGGGTTGTATGCATCCTGTTGTGGCGGCGTGTAAAGGTACCATTAGAGATGATTATTGGACAATTAACAGGCAATGCACAATGGGAGGTCGCATCCTGGCTGGATACAGAAAAGGACACTGTAGAGCATCTTATAGCTGGATTAAAAGCAGCATTTGAATCTACTGCTGATACCCGGGCTAAAATGAGGTTCTTTGCATGTCAACAAAAGCCTGAAGAGAGTGCCAGAGACTTTGCCTTAAATCTGCAGGAAGCAGTCAAAGCACTTAAGCTAGCAGAACCTGCCTTAGCCCCGGGAGCTGACAAAATGTTAATTGACCAGTTCATAGAGGGTCTCTTATCCTCGTCCCACAGAGGACAGTTGAGTATGATGCTCATCCAGAATCCTAAAATGACATTTGCTGAGTTAAAAGACAGAGCTGTTCGTCTGCAGCAGGTAGAGGAGCCCCGGAATCTGCAATCTATACAGGGCCCTGCAGCAGCACCTCAGCAACCGATAGCATCAGCGACATCTGCCATGTCAACGACTGCTGCTGAATACAGAGAGCCTATCTCTAATGAGGCCCTCAACCAAAAGCTAGATGCCCTGACAGACACCGTCATCTCAATGGTCAAGGTCATCAAGGAGCTGCGAGAGTCAAAGCCTGCACCCAAGATCAAGTTGGCGACCAGCAGAGAGGATGTCCCATGGATGAGGGCCAGGAGATATCAAGCGACAAGAGGACGACCCAGCGATCGCTATCAGCTAGATGGACAGCCCATTTGTCGCCGTTGCCAGAAACCAGGTCACTTTGCCCGAGAGTGTTCTTTAAACGGAGATTCCCTGGGCTCCTCAGGTATGAACTCTAAAGGTCCTTCAGCCTGGTTTGACAGATTCGTGGGAGGACAGCCAGTGATTCCTATCGTGTTGAATGGCATTCCTTTTAATGCCTTGTTGGATACCGGGTCCCAGATAACATTGATTCCACATGTTCTTTACAAAAGGTACTGGGCTGATTCAGACATTGATAGTGGTCCATCAGACTTTAAAATGAATATATGGGCTAGTAATGGACAATTAATACTACAGGTTGGGTTCAGAGAAATGACCATTCACATCGGAAAGGTAGAATTGCAGAACCAGGGTATTATAATTATAGATGTTAACCGGCGAGATTGTGAACCAGTAATGTTACTAGGAATGAATGTAATTGAAAAGTGTTTTTCCGAGGTAATTACTGTTTTGCAGCAGATCGCCGAGACTTTTGCACAAAGAAATAAAAGCTCTGATGTTAAAGCAGCAGGTAGAAATATCCGGAGGTGAAATCGGCAGTGTACGAGTAAGTGATCCAATACCCATTGTAATACCTCCTAAAACTGAAATGTTGGTCTGGTGTAGAGCCGCAATAGGCATTAAAGGGCGAGACTATCAAGCTCTGGTAGAACCCGTGTACTCAGACAGTAGACCTACTATACTCACAGCTAGAGAAGTGGTTGAGGTACACCGGGGAAGAGTGCCATTACGCCTACTAAATTGCCGAGAGGATGAGATCACATTACCAAAGTATGCTACCATGGCTAAGTTGTACACGGTTGCAGAGCAGGGGATCTTGCTTCCTTCTCCTACGTTGCTGAACTTCTCTCTTTCTTTTTTTAGACTACTCTAAACTTCCACTACACACTACCACTACACTCCGCCCACCAGGACCTGATTGGCCCTCTATGCTAGGTGATGCATGTAGGGTATGGATCTCTGAGTCAACTATGTGATTGCTGAGTCAGAGAATATTGCTGCTGCAGTTTTGGCTGCAATACCCTCCTGTGACGCACTCGTTGCGGGGCGCTACACTCCCCCTTGGTGAAATACACTTGTCCCCAAGTGTCGCGCTACCCAACATTACAGAGAGATTTTATATTTTATAACCTGCATAAAAGTTACACTTTTATTAATAACAGGTGCATTTTACTTAGGACGTTGCAAGTAAAATAAACAGGTTAACACTTTCCGCGGACCCGGCGGGCGGTCGGCTGTCCTTAGTATGAGTTCAGGCTGAAGCCGCCAGGTCACACAGTCAGTGATTAAACAGGAACAGAGTCACTGATGAAGTCCAAGCAAAAGAGTAATTTACGCGGGGAACT
This sequence comes from Allobates femoralis, assembly GCA_033576535.1. Classification (NCBI taxonomy): domain Eukaryota; kingdom Metazoa; phylum Chordata; class Amphibia; order Anura; family Aromobatidae; genus Allobates; species Allobates femoralis. Next base: position 325,537,319 of record JARQOC010000003.1, read on the forward strand.
ATGGCGTACCCGTATGGCAAACCACCTATCATGACAAGCGTGGCGTTCATAAGTTATTATGTCCCCTCTGTACAAGTCACGATCGGGATGTCCTCTGGGAAAATGGGACTCCACATCTCGACGCCCCACGAACACCTCTCCACACACACCCTCCTCCCTCGCAAACCCCCACCCGGTAGATAAATTGAAGGTGGTAACTCTACCTTCCTTGCGGAACTCCGCAGGCAACGGGGGTTGGCGACGAGCCGCAGCACGGGCCTCCATGTTGGCGCGTTCACGGGCTCGCCAGTCCTCTCTGCGGCGCAGACGTATAGCTTCGTCCGGACGGCATGGGGTGTGGATGTAGCTGTGACGTGTTGGTTGCTGAGAAGCTTGTGCTTGGCGGGAAGTCTGGATAGGCACCCGGTTAAACGGCACAGGGGAAGGAGTTGCGGCTGCACCCGACCAGTGGATCCGAGCTGGCTGCTCGGCCGGAGGTTCCTCGATATCTCCCCAAGCGAAACTGGTGTAGAGGTCCTCAGCGATGCTGTGGGTCTCGTCGTCGTCATCATCCTCCTCTCACATCGGGCTGCTTGGCTGTCGGAGATGCTGGAACGGGATCTCCCGGACAACAGGGTGTTGGTGCTGCGGATCCTTCCACAGGGTCGTCCTGCAGGGCTTCCAGGCTGCCTGCCTCTTCATCTGTTACTGCTGGCAGTGGTGTTTCCATCCCGGTGACCAGGTAGACCTCCGGATTTGCAGAGGAGGCCTCAGGTTCGTGGGGGAAACAGGAGTCAATCTCTGGAGTAGTATAGAAACTGGCTGTGGGTTCCGTGGTAGGAACCAGGTGAGTATCGACTTCTTCAGGGGAGCTGGTTGGAAGCTCCAGCTCTGGAACTGGTTCGGCAGCGGCTTCAGTCGCTTGAACGGGGTAGATTGTGGGCCTCGTTGGAAGGATGCAGTCTATGGGCTCCGGTGAAGACGCAGGGCATGTGGTGGATGGTGGTGAGGCGGTGAAACTAGAGATATCATCCGGTCCTGGAGTGGTTGCACCCGAGCGGCTCTGCTGCATCGCACGATGTAGTCTGCTGCCCAAGCTCGCGCAGCAACTGCGGATTGTCCACTCAACCATTTCCATTAGCCGCACTCTGAGGTCTTGCAGAGCCTCTTGCCAAAAGTCGGGGCTGCCATCGATGGTGAGGACAGGACCCGGACCGGGTTGGCCTATGGCTGCTCTGGCCTCGGCTTCCACTTGTTGCATAAGGTCTCGGAGTCTCAAGCTGGCCATTGTTGTAGAGAAAACGACACCCGTCTCGACCGGTAACCGTTCCGTCTGAGAGCTGGTGAAGAAGAGTCTCTTACACTCCCACTTCCTTGGGGGCTTTTGTAGTCCAATTGTGGGAAAAAGTCTTTGGTTCGCCCCCATGGTTGTTTCGAGCAATCAGGGCGGACAATGATTTTGGCGCCTTTGCCTTGGCCCTCCCACGAAGAGGGGCGGTGGCTCACCCCTAGACTTGCACAAGATGATCCTCATGGCGGGCATCGCCATGTTGGACGCCATCTTGGCCCAACGTGAAAAGGCAGGAAAAGTTCTTTTTGGGACGAACAAAGTCCATTTTAGTAAAATAAAGTCTTTTAAGCACATTATACCCGTTAGGGAACGGGCCTGCTCATATCCTGTTCATGACGCCATTTTCTGACTCACCGTGGCCTGGACTCCGGTTGAAAGGCATTTTCTTCCTCCTTCTTGTCACGGATGGACCGCGCCTGCCGGTAGTGGGGCCCGGTGGTACAGATCAAAATGATGAGGCGTCTTGGTAGAACAGATTAGGGTTAATTTGTTTCGTGACGCCGGCGCTGCGGTGCCTCCGGGGGATGGAATGCAGCAAGATGGAACGCTCCCCACAGGCTGAGCGGTGATCCCCGGACCCAGAAGCTGCACAAGATGTTATGAGGCAGCTGCGGTTACATTAGCATGCGGATAAACAGTTCATAAGAAGGCACGGACACTGTAAGTCTCTGTAACAGGTTCTTTACTGTAACCAGCAGGCAGTACATGGTATACAGTTAAGGGTAGTGGACCGGGTGGACTCAGCAATGACCAGTGTGTTCCCAGAGATCCGTGGTGTTCCTCCATTCTAATTAAGTATGATACCGTTGTCACCCAGGAATGCCAGATCGGGTACAAGGAGGCTGCTTGAATGCCCTATCCGGGGTATACGTTCCGGATGCTTTGGGGAGCCTTGGGTCCTTTGGTGGGTACACCGCTGGCTAGACAACTGTGTATGGCGGTGGCGGGGTGCTCCTGTAAAGCGGTCCCTCCACTCCTCTGGTTCGCATAGCAGAGCTGAACTGCTGCTAGCTTCAGTACCAGCAAACCGGCTGTAGATGGGCACGGGATGTTTTTGAACCCGCATGTTGATGCCCGTAGTTCGGTTGATTAGGCACCAAGAGTGATGGTCCTCAACCGGGGTGATGGTAGGAAGACGGCCAGGGAAGGTGGCCAGGGGGCCGCACGGAACTGTGCAACCCCCTCTCCTAGGTTGCAGAGCAGGGGATCTTGCTTCCTTCTCCTACGTTGCTGAACTTCTCTCTTTCTTTTTTTAGACTACTCTAAACTTCCACTACACACTACCACTATACTCCGCCCACCAGGACCTGATTGGCCCTCTATGCTAGGTGATGCATGTAGGGTATGGATCTCTGAGTTAACTATGTGATTGCTGAGTCAGAGAATATTGCTGCTGCAGTTTTGGCTGCAATACCCTCCTGTGACGCACTCGTTGAGGGGCGCCACAGTTCCCTATCCTGTATATGGCCCCATCCTTAATATATGATCCCCCATCCTATATATATGCCACCCCATCCTGTATATATGTCCCTTTATCCTGGTATATATGTCCTCCATCCTGTATATATGTCCTCAATCCTGTATATATGCCCCCTCCTTGTATATATGTCCCCCATCTTTTGTACATGGCGCCTATTCACTCTCCGGACCCCTATGGCTTACCGAGGGGGTGGCTGCAGTTATGGAGTGGGGGTGCTGGAGGCAGGTTTCGGAGGCTGGAGCACAGCTGCAGGACCGGAGCTTCGTAGGGGTAGTGACGGTGCCATGCAGTGGGCACCGCCTTGTTTTGTGTGCCTGGCTGCATTCACTGAGAGTGTGAAGCTGGTTGATAGAGTTTGGCACTTCTACATAATGGCCACGGATGGAGATCCGTGGCCATTTTCCAGAAGTCATAACTCTAATGTCCATGTGAAATGAGGACTTCACAAGCATAAACTCTAACTGTATTTTATTCTTTTCTTTCTTCTTTCTCGCATATAGCAGTCTTCATCAGCATGCTCCAAATCGAAACTAAAAACTTAACCTCCCACCTCCTTCCTCTCTCTACCCATAATACACCAGACCTAGTCTTCTTAAAGAGACAGATCTAATTATTGTACATTACAACAACCTCGAGCATCTAGCTGCACACTCTCGGGGAATGCAGCCATGCTGGGCAAAGGTCCAAAATGGTGGACAGAAACATTGCACTGTAAGATGATGGAATAAAGAACTTGTTTTTGGAACATACCGGTTGTGTGGAGCACTGTCTTGTACTGAAATCTATTATTGAAGTCCATGATGACTCAGTTGCAGAGACGTGCGCTGCCATAGGGGTAAGAACATAAACCCTTGGTCCGAGTGATAGCATGTTGCATACCAGTCTACTTTCTTTGAAAAAAAGAATCATTGTATACCCGTATTCACCAATATCCACAGCCACAAAATGGTATTTGGCAAACCATGAGAACTATTAAAAAATATTTTTTATAATTATAATAAAAGGGATCCACTATTGTAAGTTTTCTGAATGTGAGTGTTTTCCATCAACCGAATCAAAACAATTGGGGAAATTAAGCCCTCTGTAGAATTTTTCAGCAATCGTGAGTCGCTGAGCGAGTGTTGGTTGAGGTAAAACGAGTGGCTGTAACTTCTCCTAAATAACCTCCCATGTTTCCTCAACAAATTCACAAATTGTTCAAATTCCTAAGCGAAATTCATAATGTAGTGAGGTGAAGTTTTCTCATGTAGCTCAGGTGATCTACAGTACTTCATTCTATTAATAGAATCTAAAAAAACTTAGCATGCAAAGGAAAATATCCGGTACAATAAATTTGGACAATATCTAAATACCGTAACTATAAATGTTACCTCATGGTCACCACTGATTGTTGCCCTGGACTAATGCTTCTTCAAAACGTTACGTCCTGACACTGAATGTCTCCTTGTATGAGTACATGTGATAGAAGAACATCGAAGGATTCGACAGACATTCAAAGATTGCTTTCAAATGTAATATGTAATTACCAACTTCAAAAAGATATATGAAAGAATCTTTATTTAAATTCCTTAAAAAGGTCTAAAGGGCCCAATGTAAGTAAACACTCCACCCAGGCTTCTGACTGCTGCTGGATAGCCATTGAAGCCACTTTTACCTTTAGTACGCTTCTTACCAGTAGCCTGAAAAAGTGTATATTCCACGTCGTGTCTCCCTTCAGTTGAGCATGGGTAAGCTGGCACATTTCCTTTGTGGTGGATGTCTGTTTTGACTGGTCACTTGGGGATTCAGTATCCTCTTCCCCGGACATATACCTATACTAGGTAAATTCTCCTGAGGTAATTTCTCAGCATTTTTTTCCCCTTGAGAATGTTGTGACAAGGCAAACTTATACATCATCTCCGTCTTCTGATGAGCCTTGTAAAATAAGACAAGGTAATATCGTAAAGCCTTGAGAAATATCCTACACCAGTCATCTTTTCATCTTAAGCCTGCAATTGTACTGTGTATAGACACCCGAATGGCTACTACAGTATGGACTTCACTATGAGTTAAGTCCAGCCTCTGGAACATTTTCCCATTCATATAAATTTACTGTTCACCTCGATCTCCCATTAGGGTCAGATTTAGGGAGAGTCACCGTGGAGCGGGGGCACCACTAACTTTATGGTGTAAACACCTCCATTGTCAGGTAGAAACAGTACATAGGGGTAAAATAGGTGATCTACACGACCATTGCAACCCATTCATGCTTCATGTTGTATGTTTCATTGTTTACTTACATGTGAGTCCTTTAGACCTTTTTCAGGAATTTAAATAAAAGATTCTTTTACATATCTTTTTGAAGTTGGTAATTACATATCTTGAGCCCTTACCTCCTATTTACATTTATTAGTTACATATAAGACAATGGGATTGTACCCTTATAAGTTGCATATACAAGATGGGAGGCATTGTTCTAGATTTTGAATTTGGCTCAAGCATAAGGCTCCATTCACATTGAGCGTTTTTAGTCTGTTTTTGCTCGTCAGTATTTGTAGCCAAAACCAGGAATTGGTGATAAATCCAGAAGAGGTGACGTGTTTTGTATTATACGTTTCCTCTAATTGTTCCTCTCCTGGTTTTGGCTACAAAAGCTGATAAGCAAAAACAGACCAAAAACGAACAGTGTGAATGGAGCCTAATGGTCCCGATTCGTATCTACTGCTGCCTCTCCAGTTTTCTGGAGTAACTTGCTCCTTTTAGTGGCTTTATTATTTGTGCCACCTTTAAAATTGTCTTTTTTTTTTAAGTCTTTTTTAATTTCCTATGACAACATTCTAAAGGCCCCGTCTCGCGCTCCAATGTGTCGGCGAACTATGTTCAATGATCGCTAGGGAAATGTCACATGTATAGATCTCGTTAACGACGTAGCAACAATCCCGCGACAAGCGAACAATACTTGTGGTTGTTAGCGCGCCAATGTCCTTCAGTTCTCAATAGGCGAGGTCGTTCACGACATCGTTATCGAGGTGTCACACACACCCATGCTGCAGGTTGAATGAACACTCATCGTTTGGTTTAAGGTCCAATTCACCAACCTCCCATCAACGATCTGCCTTATTATCGTTGATAGTTTGTATATGTCACACTGAACGACATCATTATGACGTTGTTAGAACGACTGAAAAATCCATGACGAACTAACGATATTGTTACCAATATCGTAGTTTGAGACGGAGCCTTTACCCAGATGTTTTAGACAGATTCATGAAATGTAAAGGTACAGTTACACGTCATGGGTTTGAAGTCGTTCAAGCGACATTGTTACTATCTCGTTGCGTGTGACTCTGATATATGGTTATGATAAATCGTTGGATCGGTGATCGCAGATTTGAGAACATATTCTCAAATCAGACGATCCACGATCAGCCAACCTGCTGCACTGGTCAGTGTGACACCGTAATAACGATGTCGTTCACAACTTTGCCCATTCACATCAGTGATCAAGTATCGTTCGCTGGGTTGTGCGAACGATAGCTGCTCGCTGGATCGTTGGTGCGTCGTCCACGATATCTAGACATGTGACATCTCACCAACAATGTCAAAACGATGTCCTAACGAAGGCACGCCCCCGAGATAGTTAGAGAGATCGTTACAACTTTTTAGCGTGTAATGGTACCTTAAAGGGATCCTGTCACCCCCAAAACGCATGTAAACCTATTAAAACCTGTCCCTAGAGCATATTAACACTATCCCTACACTCTTTTTACCTCCTAAAAGCATTAAGTGACATTGAATAAAAACGTTTTATAAGTACCTGATTAGTGCTGATAATGAGTGACTATGCTATTCATAGTCACTCATCAAGACTGCCCCTCTGCTTCATAGCACGCCTGAATAGGCGTGATCTACATCCAGGCAGGGCCGGCCCTACCGCTGTGCGAGTTGTGCGGTCGCACAGGGCGCCGCCTGCCATGCTTCAAAGGGGGCGCCGTCGTTCCCTGGCCCTCCGCTCTGCCCCGGGCCGCCGATGTGCCCCCTGCCCTCCGATCTCCCCCCTGTGGGCTCCCCCCTGTGGGTGATCTCCCCCCTGTGGGCTCCCCTGCCCTGCGATCCCTCCCCATGCTTCCTGTGATCGCCGCTGCCTCCGCCCGTTCTCCTCTTCCCGCTCCCTCTTCTTCCCGCTCCCTCTTCTTCCTCACCTGTCTTCTTTCTTCTCCTCTGTCCTCCGCTGTTCTCCCTCTTTCCTTCGGTCTTCTGCCTCTGTCCTCCGGTCTGCTCCGGGTCTTCTCTGCGCTGTCCTCTTCCTGCGGCGTCCTCCTTCTTCTGTCGGCTCCTCTGCACAGTCATTTCCCAGCATAGAGATGAGTGTGCAGAGGAGCGGTGTCACAGCCAGGGCACAGCATCTGTGTGATTGCTGTGCCCTGGCTGTGTTAACCCTCTAAGTGCTGTGATGTCAGGGATCACAGCACTTAGAGGATCCAATCGTCATGGAAACGATCTCCAGAGACTACAACAAGGGATCAAGTGTCCTCTTGTTGTAGTCTCTGGGATCAGCGTCATGGTGCACGGTATGGCAATGATCTGTCATACCGTGCACCGGATGCTGATCCCAGAGACTACAACAAGGGATCAAATGTCCTCTTGTAGTCTCTGGGATCAGCGTCATTGTGCACGGTATGACAGATCATTGCCATACCATGCACCATGACGCTGATCCCAGAGACTACAACAAGGGATCAAGTGTCCTCTTGTTGTGGTCTCTGGGATCATAGTCTTGGTGAATTGTATGACAGATCATTGCCATACCGTGCACCATGACGCTGATCCCAGAGACTACAACAAGAGGACACTTGATCCCTTGTTGTAGTCTCTGGGATCAGCGTCGGGTGCATGGTATAACAGATCATTGCCATACCGTGCACCATGACGCTGATCCCAGAGACTACAATAAGGGATCAAGTGTCCTCTTGTTGTGGTCTCTGGGATCATAGTCTTGGTGAATTGTATGACAGATCATTGCCATACAGTGCACCATAACGGTGACCCCAGAGGCTGTAGGAAGAGGACACTTGAGCCCTTGCTGCAGTCTCTGGATTGAGCAGTGGCGATCGAGCGTCGTGGGATCTTCATTGTGGACTACGTCGGAGGCGATCGAGCGTCGTGGGACCTTCGTTGTGGATTACGTCGGATCTTTTTATAATAAAGATGGAGTCCGAATTGTGTCTGTGTTTTTTTTTCAAATAAAAAGATTTTTCTCTGTGTGTATTTATTGACTATTTACCGTACTAGAGATTCCTAATGGCGGGTCTAACATTGGCCCTATATTATGAATCTCGGGCTTAGTGCCAGCTGCCAATAAAAAGCTGGCATTAACCCCTTTATTACCCAGTTAGCCACCGGCACCAGGGCAACTGGAAGAGCGTGGGTACAACGCCAGAAAATGGCGCTTCAATGAATGCGCCATTTTCTGGGGCGGCTGTGGGCTGCAATTCGCAGCATGGGGGGCCCAGAACGCTTGGGCCTCTCTATGCTGAGGATTCCAGCCCCCAGCTGCCTAGTTGTACCTGGCTGGACCAAAAATATGGCGGAGCCCCACGTAATTTTTTTTCTAGAATTAGTTCTAGAAATTAAAAAAAAAAATGGGCTTCGCTGTATTTTTGGTTCCAGCCAGGTATGACGAGGCAGCTGGGGGTGGGTGGCAGTCCGTAGCTGCCAAGTTGTACCTGGCTGGACCAAAAATATGGCGGAGCCCTATGTCATTTTTTTTCTAGAAATAATTCTAGAAATAAAAAAAAAATAGGCTTCACTGTATTTTTGGTTGCCAACCAGGTACAACTTGGCAGCTAGGGGGCTGGAATCCTCAGCATGGAGAGACCCAATAATCTCTTATGGTACCGGCACACACCGCAATCTCGCCTGGCGATATGTGGCGATCTGACATGCACGGTCACGTTTCTCGTGCCCGCCTCAGATCGCCGATGGCGGCTTCAGAATAAATGAGAGCTGCTGTTGTTCCCTGATTTCCTCGGGATGTCACTTTTATGTGAGGAAAGAGTGAAGCTGCCACTGATTGGCTGCATGTCTCATGTGACATGGTCTGGGGGCACCAAAGGGGAATTTTGCACAGGGCGCAATTTAGCCTGAGGCCGGCCCTGCATCCAGGATTCAAATTCGTGCCTCCCCGCTGTGCCCTGTGTCGTAGGAGGCTGCAGTGTGGCTGGTGACGCGATCCGCGTCATTCCCGGCGCCTGGTGACGTATTTAGACCGGCGCCGCGCTGTTAGCTTCAAAATGCGCACTGCGCATGCGCATTGAGCATGCGCAGTGCGCATTTTGAAGCTAACAGCGCGGCGCCGGTCTAAATACGTCACCAGGCGCCGGGAATGACGCGGATCGCGTCACCAGCCACACTGCAGCCTCCTACGACACAGGGCACAGCGGGGAGGCACGAATTTGAATCCTGGATGTAGATCACGCCTATTCAGGCGTGCTATGAAGCAGAGGGGCAGTCTTGATGAGTGACTATGAATAGCATAGTCACTCATTATCAGCACTAATCAGGTACTTATAAAACGTTTTTATTCAATGTCACTTAATGCTTTTAGGAGGTAAAAAGAGTGTAGGGATAGTGTTAATATGCTCTAGGGACAGGTTTTAATAGGTTTACATGCGTTTTGGGGGTGACAGGATCCCTTTAACTTTAACCAAATGTTGCATTTCTGTTGGCACTTCTCACTCTAGTCCCCTCCTAGAATATACTTTATGGCAGATTTGTCAATCTAGAGCATCTTTATACAAAAAAATAAGAAAAAAGTACAAACGCTGCCAGAAATGTACAAAAAGAAAAACTATTATTAAAATTACATTCTACGCCTTTCCAGGACATAGCGAGGCATGTGATTTAAAAAAAATAGTTTTGCTTTTTTTATACATTACTCGCAGCACATGTACTTTTTTTCATATTTTTTTGCATCCATTGATCTTCCGTTGGGGAGCAGCGATCAGAGAGGAGGCAAAGCGGATTTCCAGACTTGAGCCTGAATAGCATAACTGCTACAGGTAAGCCTTGCCGTGGAGGGGTCACATTACCTTTGTGCAGAACAGTTTATAAGACCCTCGCACACGAAACCAAAAATTAAAAAGAATCCCAAAATTGCTTGGTAGTGTAATTTATTTTTATTGAAATGTAGTATATAGATATCCAATCAACAGTTGTAATAAAAAAGTATAGTAACGTTTCGGCACTTTACAAAATGTGCCTTCTTCAGACACGAATTTTATCTCAATATGTAGCAATGAATTGAAAATCTTTAAGGTAACCAATCAGGTACATGTTCCAAAAGGCATCATATGGCTTCTGACTGGTATATCAGTGTTCAAAGTATATATCAAATGTATCAAATGTGCAGCTATAATGAGCCCTGTTAAGTAAGCTGTAGGTGAACTGACTAATGTATCCGGATTTAAAGATCCTGCGGGTATTGCGCCGCCATCAGAAGCCTTTGTGCAGACCGATTCACCGATTGGAGCACCTTTGTGTTTTTACTTATTATTGTTTTATACAAAAATGCTACTTTTTAAAAAAAAAAAAAAAGATGTACACAAAAAACATTAAAAGACAGAACTAAGAGGGCTGACACATCAAAGACTCCTCAAGACTCTTCAAAACCTTAAGGCCCCGTCACACCGATTACACAGGCAACATAGGGGCGTGGCCTATCGGCAGCAACATCACCCCTACGTCGCCTAATGTAAAGGGGCGATGTCGGCGGCTGTGACAGCTCGCCTGGTTTCACATCAGTGATGTGAAACCAGGCGGCCGATCTGGGGCGATGTGTACACATCGTCCCATGTAACCGGCTACTGGCAAGCTGACAGGTGATGGTTGTACTGCATCGCCGCTGGGGTTTTGAGAAACCCCGGCGGCGATGCCGCCTCTGAGCTCGCCAGCCCATCGCCGGAGATGTCTCCCCGTGTAAACGCGGGGCGGCAAAAATGTGCGCGCACCCGCCAGTCGCCGCCTACATCTCTGGCGGTGTCGGCAGGTGTAACGGGGCCTTCAGGTTTGTACATAATGCTGGTCTTACTGAATTGCATGTCTTAAGAACATGCTGCAATATCACCTGGCAATCCTAAAGGCGACATGTCGCCCCGGAGCAATCGCCGTGAAATTGCCTCAGAGTTACGGCGTGTGTTTGGGCAATTTTGCGGTGAAAAGTCACCTCTCGGCCGTCGCCTGATTCCTGAACAGTGCTCAGAAATCAGCCGTAACCATGAAGGCGATATTTTTGTGTTGTGGTGTGTCATGGGGCGATAGTGATGGAACCAGCGTTGCCTAGAATTTCACATAGGCGTGCCTCAACCGTTCTGTAGTCCATGCCCCGTCTGCGATGATTGGTGTTGGCTACTGTGTTCCAATTGGCTGTCAGTTGACAGGGCGCTATATTTGAAGAGATGTCCGCAACACACACATCTTCAATGGCGTCATGTATTAAATAGCCTTCCAGAGCAGGCTGACCAATCGTAACGCTGTTGCGTTGTCCAATTAGCACGTATGGGGTGCGGTGTAAACCACTGTGGCTTGCCTATCTCCTTGCAGCGCTGACCATGTATGCCCACATTGCCTTTGGAATTGCGATGTGTGAAGCGGCGATGGAATGAGGCAAGATTGGTTCCGCTGTAGGTGAGGCGATTTCTGGAGCGACACATCGCCTTACTTTCAGGGCGAGATTGCAGCGTGTAATGCCGCCATCGGCGATCTGAGGAGACCATGAAAAACGTGCATGCACACGTTAGATCGCCTCATATCACCAGGCGAGATTGCGGCTTGTGAAGGTACCCTTAAAGGGAACCTGACAGCTGATACATGCTGCCCGATCCAAGGTCACTCACTAGTTGTATGTTTTCAGTGAGGTTTGTGTAACTCTAATAGGGACGTCACACACGTCAATATCGCTTGCAACATTGCTGCTGCACATGACGTTGCAGCGATATTGACGTGTGTGACAGGGCGCACAACCAGCGATAAAACGCTGGTTGATGGTCGCCAGGTTTTAGAACCTGCTTTAAAACCTGGCGATGGCCGCCTGGTGGACACACAGCATCGCTGCGTGTGACACCGGGAGATGAGTGAGATGAGTAAGAAGCCAGCTCCCAGCGCCTCTCAGCAAGCGCTGGGAGTTGGTATCCATGGTAAACAGCAGGTAACTAAGCGCCGCACGGCGCTTACTTACCCGCTTGTTTACATGGATCAGCGATCTCGCTGGAACTGATCGCTGGTGAGTCTGCCTGTGTGACAGCTCACCAGCGATCAGCCTTCAATGTCGCCAGCGATGAGATCGCTGGCGACATTGATGTGTGTGACGTCCCCATTAGGGACCTTTCACATGCGCACATCGGCACTTCCGGCACAAAAAAAAAAATTTTGTTTTTTTGCACAATCGCAAGTGTCGGATTTCCCAGATCTGGCAAATCTGCACTTGCCACACCCGACCATAAGTCCCATAGAGAGTGAATGGGGCTTGCTGCAGGTCAGCCATTACGTGGCAGATGCAGCAAAGGCGGCACTCACCATTGATAGGTTTTTTAATCGATTTCTTTCTTAGAAAGTGTAGGTTACATACGTTTAAGTGGTGGGGAGGGAGGTGCGGGGAGGACGATGGGTGCACGTTTCGCCTGGTTAGGCTTCCACGGGTCCAATGATTCTGTGTAGGAAAGAGCTCCTCCCTCCCCACCACTTAAACGTATGTAACCTACACTTTCTAAGAAAGAAATAGATTAAAGAAACCTTCTATCAATGGTGAGTGCCGTCTTTTCTTCTTAATATTTGACTAAAGCTCTGCTCAGACTTGTGCAACACCTAACTGCAGGGAGCTGAGACCAGCCTTAAATTAAATCCAGCCCTCTAGTGCCCAGATTCTTCCCTTTTGATAGATGCAGCAAAGGATCTGCAGCGAAAGCAGCACTTGAAAGCAGCCTAATTGTTGTGGCGTTTCAGAAAAAAAACCTTTAATAGCCGGCGACCAACTCGCACGGGAGATTATAGACAGGTGGGTTCCTGGCAGCTTTTCAAATTTCCTGCCCTGGAGTTACAGGTCTTTGCCTATACTTAAAAGCAGGGAGAGAGGTGTCACTCCATGGCAGCAGGCAAGGAGAAGCCGCCAGGGTCAAACATAACCAGCTGATCTCATACAGCCAGTGCCTGATACATGGAACCCATAGTGTTTGGTCAGCACGTACACTACCATTCAAAAGTTTGCAGTCATTTAGAAATCTCCTTATTTTTGAAAGAAGAGCACATTTTTTTTTAATGATGCTAACATTAAGTGAATCAGAAATACACTCTATACATTGTTAATGTAATAAATTACTATTCTAGCTGCAAACGTCTGGTTTTTAATGCAATATCTACAGTACATAGGTGTATAGAGCCCCATTTCCAACAACCACCACTCGAGTGTTTTAATGGTATTTTGTGTTTACTAACTGTGTAAGAAGGCTAATGGAGGTTTGGAAAACCCTTGTACAAGTATGTTAGCACAGCTGAAAATGGTTTGGCTGATTAGAGAAGCTATAAGGCTATGTGCACATCAGTCGTTTTGTGGGCTGCTTTTGGACGTTTTCCGTCGGCGTTTTCCGCTCAGTTTTATGTTAATTTATGTTAATCCTACCCTCCGGTTGGATTAACATGCTAGTCAATGGATTTTAGAAAACTCTGTCTACATTACAACGTTTTTCTTCTGGTCGTTTTCAGTCAAAACTGAGTTTTTTCACCGGTTTCCAAAAATAGAGCAAGTGACTTCTTTCCTCCGTTTTTCCACCGGTTTCAGCTGAACAAGTGCACAAAAAACTCAGTTTTTAAAACCGCCGACAAAACCGCCGAGAAAAACGCTGTAAAACCGGGCGGAAAACGAGCAAAAAACTAGCAAAAAACGAGGGACACTTCTGAGCACAGAAAACTCAGTTTCTGCCAGTGTCCACCGGTTTTAGGACGGTCTGCAGAGATGCAGAAACGTCAGATGTGCACATAGCCTAAAATTGACCTTCCTTTGAGCTAGTTGAGAATCTGGAGCATTACATTTGTTTGTTCTATGAAGCTCTCAAAATCGCCAGAAAAAGAGAACTTTTATGTGAAACTCGACAGTCTATTCTTGCTCTTAAGGCCACTTCACACGCTAGGATATCGTTAACGATATCGTTGAAACGTCACGGATTTGTGAACGTTCTAACGATATCATATGTGCGTCCTTGCGTATAAATAAATCTATCGTTCGTCGTCCAATTAATGCTGCTTGAAGAAGCTACATCGTTCAGTGTGACACCTTTTTGAACGATGTAGTTAAAAAATCTCCAATTCCTGACGCTTTAAAAGATCGCTTAGTCCTTGCTCTCCTATTTAACTGGTGCATTGCCAAATGGGATATCTTTAACGATATCCTTGTGTGTGGCAACGCAGTAACGATGTCGGAACGATAAATGTCACATGGTCACTCTAAGGATATATTTAACGATATCCTAGCGTGTAACGGCACCATTAGAAATTAAGGCTATTTCATGCGAGATTGTCAAGAAACTGAAGATTTCCTACAATGGTGTGTACTACTCCCTTCGGAGGAGAGCACAACAGGCTCTAACCAGAGTAGAAAGAGAAGTGGGAGGCCCCGCTGTACAACTGAGCAACAAGACAAGTACATTAGAGTCTCTAGTTTGAGAAATTGACGCCTCACAGCTCCTCATCTGGCAGCTTCATGGAATAGTACCCGCTAAAGGTCTGCAATGCTATAATTGCTGCAAAGGGAGCATTCTTTGATGAAAGCAAACCCTATAATGAGGGAAATGTAGCAAAAAGATGTGCCAAATTCATAAAAGGTGCACACTACTTAATTTATTCAGTGCATCTTTTTAGTGGTGTGTGTCACACCAGGAAAGTTTCTCTAGTCAAGGTTTGGATGAACATTTCTGGCATAAGAAACGTTGCCTATTTTGAAGAATTTGGTGTCTGGGCATAGCCACATCATGTCCCTCACCACCACCCAATATGGCAGAGGTGCCCGAGACTCATATTCAAACGCCAAAAGTCACAATTTTTTGTGACTATTCAAAGTGCTAAATGACAGTTTCCTGGGAATTTATTTATTTTTTTAATTGGGTCAAAAGATTTTATTTTATGCCTAATTCATGAACTACATTTTGAAGAATTGGAGAAAAAAAAACAAGGCAAAAAGACAAAAGTGACTTCACGAAATTGCAAGCAATGAATCGTGCCCTAAAGATTTCCCCCATATTGTGTTCAGCGTCAGCTTTGGGAGATCTGCATTCGTGGGGGCGGGGTCGTAACAATCCCCATAGTAGAGGTCAGAATAGTTTTTACTATTCGGATATTCTCCTGAATACTGAACATAATGCAAGTCAATGGAGAACTCAGATATTTGTCTGGGGTATTTTCCAGAAAAATATTCGAGTTCTCCATTGACTTGCATTATGTGCAGTATTCAGAACGAATATCTGAATAGCAAAAAGTATTCCGTTAGAATAATCTGAACGCAAATTTTTCACTACTCGTTCATCACTACTCACGATATATCTGTGTGTGTATATGTATCATAGCCCTGCCCTGGGACTAAATGAGGGCTGCAGCCATGAGTGTGTGTATGTATCATGCCCACTCCACATAGCCATGTCCACTTCACATAGCCACACCCACTCCACATAGCCATGCCCTAGAACTATGTGGAGGTTGGGGGGAACTATGACAGGGATATGGCTACAAGGAGGGGCAGAGTTATGAAGAGGTGAGGCTATGTGTAAAGGTACCGTCACACGCGGCAATATTGCTTGCAATTTCACTGGCAATTTGCTGGTTGCAGTGAAATCATGGACACATTGTTCTATTTTGTTGTTGTGTACAAATGGAACAATGTGTTCATGATTTCACTGCAACCAACAAATTGTCAGTGAAATTGCCGAGTGTGACGGTACCTTTAGGCATGTTTCACACAACCGTGCAACACATGGACGTGTGAGACAGGCTGTAATTGAGGGGGGCATGTGTCACACGTGCTATTCGTGTGCTATCAGTGGAGAGCACATGGACAGCCTGTCGTTGTATACTCACCTGCCTCCAGTGCTGCATGCTCCCCTTACTTCTGGCCCACTGTTGGGCTCAGTGAAGTCAATATTAGATGAGTCTAATGATCGGCCACAGAAGTGAGAGGATCAGGCAGCACTGCAGGCAGGTGAGTATAAAATTCTTTATTTTAAAGCTTTAAAGTTTTGGCTCTAGTCTGGGCACACGGATGTCACACAAAGGACAGCCGTGTGCAGGGCAAAAGCGGTGAGTGCTGCTGGCAAAATATGGACATGTCGGCGTGTGGAGCACATGGACACGCATCTGCTCCACACGAAGACTCGGTCCATGCTGAATAACGTGTGAAGGGGGCCATATAGAATATTGTGTCGGCATGGACTGTATATGTGCTGGAGGCCTGGATGTGTGAAACACGCCTCAGAGCTAAGCTATGAAGGGATGGGGCTATGATACACACATGTGGCGCCCCTCCGGGTAATCCGCCACCAGAGGTACTGCACTTCTGCGGTTAGGAAGTGTAGTGCCCCTGTTCTCCAGGTGTTGGGATGGTATGGTTGCGCCAGAACACAACACACACACACACACACAGTGACGGCCCCTGGGTCAATGGCTAGACCGTGAGGGAGGACCCAGGCCACAAAAGGGGAACGGGACATTGTTAGAGACGTTAGTTGAGTGGTAGTCGGGAGGGTAGAGGCGGTGTGGTGCGACTCCCGTGGGTTGAAGCTCCACAACCATGCTCGCCTGCGGGAGGGAGAGTACTGACCAGTAGAGAAGAAGAGAAGAGCCCTAAGGGTGCGGACGAGGCATTGACCCCCGTATGCCTGAATCTGACAAGACAGAGGAGTTGGTGGAGGACACAGGGACCGGCCCTGCAGATGGTGCAAAAGCTTCAAGCCCGAGACGAAACCGGAGGTCTCAAACCCCTAACGGGAGCTGTGGCTGAACACCCGACACATCTTGATGTAAGGTAGCCGAACTAGGGAGCAGCTCCCTGGAGAGTGACCTAATGACGCCCAGGACCTACAAGAACCCATGGCTACCGATACCTGAGCTCTGTGCTGCGGAGGGCGTTGAGACCTTGGGGAGCAGAGTGACGACCCGCTCAACTCAGATGGAAGAAACCTCTTATAACGCCGAAAGACGAGACCCACCAGAGACTGTAACACCAAGAAAGTAGAGTAAGGGCACCAACTGTGGCTTGACTGTACCGACCCGGCTCTGGAGAAAGAGCAAAAGTACTGGAGACTGGCAGAGAGCATACCTGGCGGCCATGTTTAACACCTGAAGTAAAAGTAACGGAACTGCACCTGTGGTGTGAGACTTTTATTGATGGCGACCATCTGCTGCAGAGGCTGCCTGAAACATTGAGGGTACTGCAGACCGAGTGACCAACTGCCGAGGTATGAGCCGGGGGAAGACCACTCCACTGCCCTGGGGATTGCGCTCCGCCTGCGGGACTATCTAAGCTGCCGGTCATCATCCCCAGAGGTTCTCCAGCATTGGCGGAGGAAACAAGAAGTGAAGACGTGAGAACTAGTAACTGCCCGGTACCGAGTCTTCTCTGACCCTGGAGTGGGCGTGTAACATACATTACCATATATGGGTGATATTACCATATATGGGCATTACACCTGGGCAACATTGGGCTCTTCAGCTAGGATATATATATATATATATATATATATATATATATATATATATATATATATATATATATATATATATATATATATATATATATGCCATATACCAGGATGAAGGCCATATATAGCAAGAGGAGGAGCATATATACCAGAATGGGTACATCATATATACCAGGAGGAGGAGCATATAAACCAAGATGGGGGCCATATATATATGTCAAGATTTGGGACATACATAGCAGTTTGGGGGGACATATATACCAGGATTTGGCCATATATAGCAAGATGAGGAACATATTTACCAGTATGGGAATCATATATACAAGCATAGAGACATATACAGGAATGGGGGCCATATATACCAGGATTTGAGAACGTGACTCACCCAGGCCAGGGTACTCAGATCTCAGGCGCAGTCTGGAGGTCACGCGTGGCTGCCTGAGGTTGTGGCCCTGGTGGTCAATGAGTAAGGGAAAAATAAAATAAAGTTTGTTTGTGACGCCACCTGCAGTACCTGGTGAGATGTCACCAGCACCGCCGCAGTCCTCCGGAGGTCAGTGGTATTGCGGCTGAGATGGTTTAGTCCTCCGCAGGCAGGACTGGACCTCCGGGGCAGGACATCTGTTGAAGGAATGAGTTCATGCAAGGAAAGATGTAGCAGAGTCAAAAGTCACTTCACCGGGTACTTTACTGGAACTTTTGCAGAGTCATTACAGTTCACAGTGCAGTTGGATGTTACAAAGACAAGTGGCTACGGGTGGCTGCAAGCGGATCTCTGGTAGATAGACGGAATCCCCTTTATGTGCCTTTCTTGTTCCTTTTCTTCCCTGCTTCCCAGTAGCGGTGTGAAGCCTGACCTCATGTAGAGTAAGTCTGACCTTCTGCTTCTTCTCTTTCCTTCCCTTGCTCCCGTCGGGTAAACCTTCTGTTGAACACTGCGGCCCTTTGGGCACTGCGACTCTTTGCACAACAGTTAGCCAGCCATGTTTGGTCCCCTCTAATGGTCGCTTGGGAATCAGGGCTGTAGCTGGAGATACCCTCGTGCTGCAGTGTCACGTCCTACTGACGGACCCCACACGTGGACCCACTGGACCGCGTAGAGCGGATGCTGATACCGGGTGATAGAGAGGCGAACCAGTACAGTAGAGTCAACAGGTTTATTTGAATAACAACAAAACAAGAACCCACGCCCCAGGGGAGAGCCACAAGGTCGCAGCACCGGAATACCACCGAAGGAGGCCCCGGAGCGCTTAACCCCTATACAGGGATACCGCCGGTACCAACCTCGGGGGGACCAATGAAGCGAACACGAGTGTTAAACCGACCCCAGGCGACGTGGTAACAAAACAGCAACCGGGTGTATAATAGGACACGGGAAAATGGGAACACTGAGAATCCGGAGCAGGACTGGAGACAGCGCTTCAGCAGGGAAGAGGTCCGGGAAGCAGACCGAGACCACTGAAGTCAGCGAGGAGCCGGCACGGGAGGAATCTGCGGGAAGGAACACAGAGTAATCAGATATCAAGCCAAATAAGGAACAACCTGACCAGCCTAGGATTAGCACGTTCACTACATAGAAATTGCCCTGGCAAAGACTGACAGGAAACAGGAAGCTTATATATCAGCAGGGCAGTCCTGATTGGCAGGACACAGAGGCTTGGTGATTGGCTGAGGGGAGGAGCATGATCCCTGCAGCCTCTCCAGCATACACTGATTTGGAGATGGAGTTTCATGCGCTCAAGCAGTAGCCTCGGAAGTGAGGAGCTGAGCGGCGCTATTCCAGCAGAGGGCGCTGGAACCCTGCGGCAGACCCCCGAGGGGTTACATGCAGATTTTCTGTGGCCTTAAAGGTTCCACAGGTGCGGGCTCCGTTACCCGGTTTCCTTCTTTGAGCGAACTCCCTCCGAGCTTCTTGCTCCCTTCTCCATGTCTGGGCTCTGTTCTGCTGTCCTTGGGTCCCTCAGCTGAGGAGACCCTCCTTCATGCCTCAGGCTCCCTGCCTGAACTTCGCTATCTCTCCAACCCAGAGGCAGATACCTGAAGCCTAGGCAGGCTCCGGTCAAAGACCTGGAGGACAAGACCTCCTTTGTCCTAGACTCCGCTTAGCTCTAGTTCCCCCTGGAGGTCACTATATACCCTCCCGGGTTTCCTCCCACTGCCTGATCTAATGTGGGATGTGGGTTTAGGGTTCCGCCTACCATCCATCTACTTTGCAGCTGGGGTGACTGCACCTCTTTTACGGGTGTAGTACCCCTCTGTGGCACCTACATAGTGGGGCGCCACATACCCCCTTGATGGAATATAGTCGTCCGCGAGTATCAACACTTGTCTACGGGAAGTGAAAAACATTTTTATACATTTATCAACGGTAACTATTTACAATTCAAGAAGGCTTAGGTTTCTTAACAATCCGGGGAGGCTCATTCTTAGAACGTTTCACATATAAAACACAGACATTGCAGCAGTTAATATTTAGACTCCACAGTCCTTGGGCCACCTGTCGACAAAGTTGTAACTCTCTTTTATCTAGAAGGGTACCTTTACACGCGGCTACATTTCTAGGGTGGCTACAGGTAACTTACTGGTTGCAGTGAAATCATGGAGACAAGGTTCTATCTTGTTGCTGTGTACAAATGGAATAATCTCTCCATGATTTCACTGCAACCAGTAAGTTACCTGTAGCCACCCTAGAAATGTAGCCGCGTGTAAAGGTACCCTAAGGGTACCTTTACACGCCGCTACGGCAGGATGGATGCATCCCGCTACTTCACGTGCACGAGCACGCTCAAACGGTTACAAACGCTCAACGCATCACCTTTACACGCCGCCATAAGGTGCGCTACGCTACGTGACATCTATAGCTAGATACATCGCCGGGTGTCTCAAGTAGCCATCTGTAGCTCATTTACACACCGCTATAACCAGCTACTATGGGCGTACCTGGTGCAGCAGGGCCAGCACATAGGCGTGCCACAATTGTGGATTACGAGCCGTCCGTACGCTGATAGGACAAAGCAATAACATCCTGATTGGGCAGGCAACGCAGGAGGCTGAGTAATACAGCACACTCGAGCGATTGTGTAGTGTGACTCGTCAGCTCCTTAAATATGCCTCCCTATGCAGCGACTACCAATCGTCATGCAGCAGCTTCCACCAATGATCGCACATGGGGCGCGGTAACACGGAGCCAGGGTCACGCCTTAGCTACATTGCAGCTACATCGCAGGGTGCCAGAGTTCCCTTCCGTAACGTCTTTACACGCAGATGCATCTTGCTACCATCGGCTTTGTAGCTCTCTGTTTTCGAGCAGAGGTCGTAAACAGATGTATCTGTTGCCGGCTGTATCGTCACGTCTTCAGACGCCGCTACGACGGGCTATATTGGTGCTACAAGCTACAATTGTAGCCTGTAGCGGGATGCATCCATCCTGCTGTAGCGGCGTGTAAAGGTACCCTAACTCTGCACACAGACACTTTATTCACTTAGTCCAACGGGATCGGTACTAAATATGCGGGCCCGCTGCTCACACAGCACACATCATTAAACAAAGGGGCAGTTCAAATATAAAAGTCATTGGGTTAAACGGGGACACACTCTTCAATCAAAGGAAAGGATAAAGGGACATGGTTGATGAGTAGGTGAGGGGCTATCAACATGGGCAATGTCTCGCAACAGGAGCCTATTGCAAAAAGTAAAGTCATTATTCAACACGGGCGATCCTCATAGCAAACCAGCCTAGCGGGCCGGGGTAACGCTCGTATGTCACCTGCTCACCTCTATACAGGCCGCGCCGGGGATGTCCTTTCCGCAGGAATGACTCTACATCCCACCGGGAGAAAAATATATCATCAATTAGTCCAGGTTCTCGCAAGAAGCTCCATCCATCTTCCTGGTACACAGAGATGACAGTTCCAGTTTTAAGCAGTTCAATGTTAAGTGGGGGCTGAGCTCTGGCTTCATTTCGTAGTCACCTGGTGGCTTGTTCCCGTTGATACCAGTCCTCTCGCTGCCGTTGCATCGCCACCTGGTCTCTCTCATCCATGGCTGGCTGGGTGCACAGTAGCGACTGGTACTGCGGGGGTGGCGAGCTGTTGCAGGAAACCCTCGTCTCTGTGGAGCTTAAGATGGCAGAAACTCCTCGCTGGTGCCGCTGCCACGTGGTCCACCATGCCGCTTCTGGGGTGCTCCCTCCCGAGACTCCATCTGGTTCTTCGTCGTCATCGTAAAGTTCCTCCTCGACTTCCACATCTGGTGCTGTGGGTGGTTGAGCTGCCTCCAGCCGGAGACAACTGCTGGCCCGAGATGGTGGTAAAGTCGGGGGTTCGGTTTGGGTCCCCGTGTCCGGGGTCTGGACGGGTGGTGGTAAGGAGGCGCAGTACTCCTCTACCGCTCATTCTGCCACAGCTGCCTCCCGGGTTGTCCTCCTGGCGGACAGCTCGAAGGTCCACTCGTCACTCCACCGCCAACACACCCAAGTCAGTGTCTGCTCCATTTCTTGGCGGAGACGGGTAAAAGCATCCCGCCAGTAATCAGCATCTCCTTGTGTTAAAAGGGAAGCCGCTGCTGGGTCGCCTCACTCGGCGACGGTCTGCTCCTCCAACTCTCGCACGTCTCTCCACCGGGGTGCCGCCATACTGCCGGGTACAAAGGAGCCCTGTTGTTTCTGTCCTTCTTTTCCGGTTTGTCCAGCTATGGGCGGGCACTCCCTGGGAACTTCCTGTGGGCTGCCCCCGATTGATTGATGGCAATCGGGGCGGCCACACTTTTTGGCGCCTCTGTCTAGGCCCTTCTTCATCTAGGGGCTGAGGCGCACCCCCGGGCCTGCACATGGTGTTTAGTACATGGCTACGGCGCCATCTTGGGTCCTCGTGCGATAATGGTGGGAACCTATTTTTGGCGCCAAGCAATGGCAGAAAAAGTTTGTTTTAAAGCAAACGTCCAAGTCCAAGGCGCACAGTACCCGGTGTTACTGGGCACGATATCCTGTTCGTGACGCCAGATTGACTCAGCCAGGCCAGGGTACTCAGATCTCAGGCGCAGTCTGAAGGTCACGCGTGGCTGCCTGAGGCTGTGGCCCTGGTGGCAAAACAAGACACGGTATAGTTTGGTTTACAGGGTGGATGTTGCCAGCTCAGGGTCCCCCTTATGGAGTCTCTAGATGTCCTCTGTCTTTGTCTTTCAGGGTCTCCTTTCTTCCTCACTTCTACCACCCTCGCAGATATCTCCCACCAGTCCCACAGTCTGTATCTATCAGGCAAGGCTTGTGCCCCACCGGTCCGGATAGGAAGCCCGAGAGCGAGAAGGCCTCCGTCCGGCACCGCAATTTATGGCCCTTCTCCTGTAGTGTCTTGAACCGGTTCTCGGTCCTGAGGGGCGAGTTACTTGGTGGCGCTGTCAGCAACCCGGTTTCTATGGGCCTGCAGCTTGTCAGTCTGCAGATAGAGCTGAACTACTATCTGCCTTGGCGTCCTGCCATGCCAGTGTTCCCTCAACGCGACCAGCCGGCTCCAACCAGTCCTGGTCCGTTGCCTGCTGTCCTGGGCCCCCACTTGAAGATGGGGCTCCCTCCTGTCAATGGTGTGGCGCCCCACTACGTAGGTGCCGCAAAAGGGGTGCTGCACCCAGAAAAGTGGTGTAGTACTCCATTGCAATTGGGGCAATGCTCACAAGATGGAGCCCTAGAGCAGACACTCACACACTAGAATGGTGGGTGGGAGGAACCCTGGGAGGGTTTTAGCGAACACTAGAGGGAACCAGAGAGCTCAGAACGAGAGAGGAGAGTTGGAGAGAGGGTTGGAAACCGAGAGGAGGAGGTGGAAGGAGCAAGCAGACAGCCTGCAGGAAACCAAGAGGGCCATCTCGGCTGAGGGGCCATGAGAAAGAACAGATCCCAAACAAAAAGAGGAAGAAAGCAAGAAGACTCAGGAACGCAGAGTTAACTTGGGTGGGAGCGAGTAACGGATAGAGTTTGCGCCATAGGAAGTAAACCGGGTACTGGAGCCCGCACCTGTGAGATCCTTCAAGGCTCGCAGAAAATCCGCACAACAGGGATATTATATATACAGCCCTGACTCCCAAAGATCCCACAAGAGGGAAACCAGAACCGCAGAGGGCGACTGCGGCATTCAAAAAAAGGTTTACCCGATGGGTACAAAAGGGAGAGGAGACTGAAGCTAGAAATAGCAGGAGGCTAGATCATCTACAGGAGATCCGGCTTCTTAACACTGGGAACAAGAAAGAAGGAAAGGAACATAAAGGAGAGTTCAATCTCAAGCAAGAAATCCCAATTGCAGCCTTAGAGCATTCGCCAGTTTACCATCTGACCAACCGTTGAACTGTAAGGGCCACTTTACACACACACCAACTTATCTGTCCAACTTCTGACCAACTTGCTGGTTGCAATGAAATCATGGACACATTGCTCCATTTTGTGACTGTCTACAATGGAACAATGTGTCCATGGATTTACCTGCAACCAGCAAGTTGGTCAGAAGTTGGACAGATACGTTAGTGTGTGTAAAGTGGCCATAAAGCTGAATGAAAGTGTTCAAGTAAAGTTACCCGGTGAAGTGACGTTTTGACTCTGCTGCATCCTTTCAACTATAAACTGTTTCAGATGCCCTGAGGAAGAAAAACTTGAAACGTACGTTAGCTGGAGGGCTGAGGAGCCTGTGTCACAGAACAGCGTTCAGTGCAGCCTGGAACTTAAGGTAATTGCAGCAGGAATCTAAATTGGTGTACTGCTGGGGGTCCCTGGTCCGATTATTTACTGGGATATTGAAAGTGCCCCCATGAATGAGTTTGCTGGTTCTAGGTGAGGCAAGGTGGTGATTTGACACTGATATGTACTTTAATATATAGCTATCTGATAACTATTATTACATAGGAGCACCCTTATATACTGTAATTTGCTAATGAGAGGTATTTTTGAAGAAATTTTTACATTTTTATACAGTATTGCCTATAACTTTTATGGTACCTTGACAGATGTATTAAATCTCAATTTTGAATATTAATAAATAAAGATATTTAATTGTTAAGAGATAGTAGTTTCATTTATCTTCCGTTGGATCAATGGGAGATTGTGGTTTTATTTATATATGAGTGAAACCTCAGATAATTGGACAGTTGATTATATTATAAACTGTTTCATTACAGAATTACTGCCCCGGTGGTCCAGTCCTGCCTGCGGGGACTATTCTATCCAAGCTGCAATACCACCGACTACCAAAGGACTGCGGCGGCGCTGGTGAACATCACCAGACTCAGCAGGTGACGTCACAAAGACAAAGACTTGTAAATAATCCCCTGTAAATATAATTGCCCCGTAGGAATTTCCGGTTGACCACCAGGGCCACGGCCTCGGGATGGCCACCCGTGACTTCCCAGACTGAGGAGAGCCCGAGAGCTGAGTACCCCACAGCCCTGGGTGTGCGTCAACTTCTGGCGTCACGAACAGGATCCCATGCCCAGTACCACCGGGTACTGTGTGCTTTGAATTGGACTGAAAATTGACTTTTATTGACTTTGCCCGGTGCCAAGATAAATTCCTGCCATTGCCGCGTGGGGACCCAAGATGTCGCCGACGCCATGGAGTAAACAAAATGTGAAGGCCCGGGAAATGCCTCAGCCCCTAGAAGAAGGAGGGCCTGGCTAGAGGCGCGAAAAAAAGTGGCCGCTCCGATTGCCATCAATCAGGGGGGCGGCCCATAGGAAGTTCCAGGGGAATGCCCGCCCATTACTGTACAAACGCCATCAGACTTCTACGTACCCGGCAGCATGGCAGCACCCCGGAGAAGTACAAAGCCTCCCTTCCACCCCCAGCAGAGACCCGGGACATGGGGACGCAGACTGAAGCCCTGACACCAGCACCATCACCGCCCCAAGCCAGCAGCAGTCCCTGGCTGGGGACTGCATTTGTATCAGCACCAGAGTGAATCCTGCTGGACGTGGACATAGAGGACCTATACGAGGAGCCGCAATACCACCGACCACCGGAGGACTGTGGCGGCGCTGGTGAACATCACCAGACTCAGCAGGTGGCGTCACGAAGACAAAGACTTGTATATAATCCCCTGGAAATATAATTCCCCCGTAGGACTTTTCAGTTGACCCCCAGAGCCACGGCCTTGGGATAGCCAACCATGAAGACTGAGGAGAGCACGAGAGCCAAGTACCACACAGCCCTGGGTGCGCGTCAACTGGCTATCAGACCCGACCATCCTGCCTTCCCAGCACCGTCTGACTAAAGCTTTTCCTCCCACTACCCTATTCTAGGCTCCACCCCCACCCCCACCCCCCTGGGACCTACTAAATTACCGACCCCCCTATTCTAAGTGGTGTGGTCCTAAGTGGGTGTGAGTGCAGTCTCCACAGGTTGAACCCTGAACCGACAACTTTACAGGGGAAAACACATTTAATATTAAAAGTGCAATACTACCCTGTGACGCCTAGCCGCAGGGGCGCCACATATATATAATACCAGGGTTTGGAACATGTATCAGGATGGAAGCATATTATTTTTAAAGCATGTGCATTCCATGGCGCTGTATATGAGGACATATGAGAGGCAGGGTGCCATTAGTAGAAGATAGGGGACATTAGTACAGGATGGAGGAGGGGGGGGGGGGGAAACACTAAGTTTATACGATTTAGGACGTTACAAGTCCCCATACATCTGACCAGCAGGCACAGGTGTGAGGGGGCCCATCGGACTCTAGCCACATCTTGGGGGTCTGCAGTCCTCCAGTGACAGCAATGTGCAGCCACACACATCCCTCTCTCATCCCCCACACACAAGTCCCTGGACAGCAGTGACAGCCGCCGCCACGTTCCTCCTCCTTGTTCCCCTCCCGCATATCGCTGTGCTGCCGCTTTAACAGCTGGAGATAGCGGCGGGGCGTGATGACGTCACGGCTGCAGCTGACTGTCCACGTACGAGGCTCCCGGAGCTGGAGGCAGCTGTGTTCTATGTGGGGGGAACACGGAGCAGAGGAGCGGGAGAGACGTGAGGGTGAGTGCGGGCAGTGTGGGATTGGCCGCCGCCGTGCCTGAGCCTCCATTGTCTGCCGTGGTCCTCACACACCGCTCGCCATGAACTTTGCTCCGCACTGACCGCCATGTGTACAGCTGCCGCTGCTCGGCGCATGGATCTGCTGGATGCATGGATCTATTGCTGTGCTGGGCACGTTATAGAGGAGGCGGCTGGGAATAAAGCACAAGATTCGTGTCTGGTTTGGTAGATGTCCCCTGTGTCTGAGGTGGGGATGATTCTATCATCTTTGGGACCCTACACTGATCACAAGACCCCATGGATGAATGGACCAGAGGTCCATCATCCACATCCCCAGGTGCAGCATACGTGGAGGAACTGCCTCCCCCACACTGTACATTCACCAGGTACAACACAGAGGTGGACCATCCGCATCCCCCTCCCCAACATACATTTACCAGGTACAGCACAGATGTTGACCATATACATCCCCCCCCCCCCCCATACATTCACCAGGCACAGCACAGAAGTGGACCATCCGCATCCCCATACATTCAACAGGTACAGCACAGAGGTGGACCATCCGTGCCCCCCCCCCCCTTATACATTCACCAGGTGTAGCACGGAGGTCTATCATCCTCACTCCCTCTCTGTATATTCACCAGGTGCAGCACGGAGGTCTATCATCCTCACTCCCTCTCTGTATATTCACCAGGTGCAGCACGGAGGTCTATCATCCTCACTCCCTCTCTGTATATTCACCAGGTGCAGCACGGAGGTCTATCATCCTCACTCCCTCTCTGTATATTCACCAGGTGCAGCACAGAGGTGGATCATCTGCAACCTCAGGGATGACCCACCCCAGGGTATGGGATACTCTGAACCGGGTGGTTGAGCCGTTTTCTGGAGTCCCAGGGGTCGAGACCCGGTTCCGTAGCCCTGCGTGCAGATTTAAAAGGGGGGAGATTCGCTGGCGTGAAAGGGAATGTATAAGATGTTTAAGAAAGTTGTTTGTGACGTCACCCGTGGTATGTGGCTATTAGTGGTCACTGCTGCTGCAGAACCTCCGGGGGTGATGGACGGGCAGCGGGGATGAAGCAGCTCCCTACGGGCGGAGCAGATCCCCAGGGCAGTGGATTGTGGTAAGGGTGCAGGATGGCAGGTGCAAAGCAACAGACATACTCAAGGTTTGTAGGTTCCTCAGTCCTTTACTGGTGCATCGCTAGTAATGGCAACTGGTTCTCCACACCAGGCAAGTCCTGAGGTAGTGGCGTAACTTCAGGCCCGGGGGCCCCGATGCGTAAGCTCCAACGGGGCCCCCAATTATTGCAAATCTTTAATAGTATTTTTCTATAGGCCAAAGGGATTTTTGGGGCCCCTTAGGCTGTAGGGCCCGGGTGCGATCGCAACCCATGCACCTATTGTAGTTATGCCCCTGTCCTGAGGCCTCCTTGCTGCACTTTCTTGCGGGTACTTGCTGCTGTGTAAACTAAGCTGCTGGTCCCTTCTCACTCCTGCTAGGTGCCGTATGACCGGCAACCCGAGTCCATTATCAGCCCCAATTCTCAAGCGGCTGCTCCTGAGCTCTATGCTTTACTTTGCCTCCGGGCACAGCATGGCTGGGGAACTTGGAATCCCCACCTTCCAGTATTGGCTGCCGGGTCGTTAGGCCCTGCACAGCTTTGGACTCCGGTGTCCGGTCTGTGGTGCTGTCCTCTGGGGTGAGCATGGGATTGCTTCCACTCCACAGTCTTCTCTCTCAGGCCCTTGCCTTAGGTCTCTCTCGCTAGGTTAGCCTTCCTGAGTTGAGCTACAGGTAGCTTCCAGTCCACCAGGGGTCTTCCTCAGTCCTCCTAGGAACTAAACTGTTGTACCTAAGATGAGCTTAGCACTGCTCTATCCTCCAGGTACTCTTCATAGTCCTCGCAGGAACTGAACTAACTCCGCCCCAGACCAAAATTTATAGGGGAGCTCACCCTGAAGCTGAGTCTTGGTCTCCCCCTTCAGGCCTGGAGGCAGAAAGGTGATGTGTGCTTTTGTTTTGCCTGGTGTAATTACCCTTCTGTTGCTCTCGCACGTGACACTACCACCTGGGGGCAATGATGACACTGTGGCACTTGGACCCTGTTGTGCCAAATATACATTCACCAGGTACAGCACAGAGGTGGATCATTTTTAACCCCCACCACCATACATTCACCAGGTGCAGCACAGAGGTGGACCATCCGCAACCCCCACCACAATACATTCACCAGGTACCGCACAGAGGTGGATAATCCGCATCCCCACATCGTATATTCACCAGGTACAGCACAGAGGTCCATCATCCTCACTCCCTCACTGTATATTCACCAGGTGCAGCACAGAGGTGGATGATCCGCACACCCACACCAAATATTTACCAAATGCAGCACATAGGTCAATCATGTGCACCACCACACCGTATATTCACCAGGTGCAGCACAGAGGTGGATGATCCGCACCCCCACACCAAACATTTACCAGGTGCAGCACAGAGGTCAATCATGCGCACCACCACACCGTATATTCACCAGGTGCAGCACAGAGGTGGATGATTCACACCCCCTCACCGTACATGCACCAGGTACAGCAGAGCGGTCAATCATCTGCACCTCCACTTCATAAATTCACCAGGTGCAGTACAGAGGTCGATCACGCCCCCACACTATACATTCACCAGGTGCAGCACAGAGGTCGATCACACCCCCACACTATACATTCACCAGGTGCAGTACAGAGGTCGATCACGCCCCCACACTATACATTCACCAGGTGCAGCACAGAGGTCGATCACACCCCCACACTATACATTCACCAGGTGCAGCACAGAGGTCGATCACACCCCCACACTATACATTCACCAGGTGCAGCACAGAGGTCGATCACACCCCCACACTATACATTCACCAGGTGCAGCACAGAGGTCAATCACACCCCCACACTATACATTCACCAGGCGCAGCGCTCCGCTGTCTCCGGCACTCTCATTTAGAATGATCATGTGCACCAGCAATCTATTCAATCTCAGGTTTATTCAGACAGGGCTCTCCAGAACACTATTCTCGGTGTCCGTGCAGCCATCATGAAGCTATCCCATAGATATAGAATAACTTTCAAATAGAAGATGCCCCCTTTTAAAGACTTTCATTTCCATTTCTAAAGGGAACCTACCTTGTAGAAAAAAAAAATCCTATTAACCTTAATGGCAATATGACACCGTGCAGTCAGCCCAGCTGCCTGGAGGAAATTTAGCTTTATTCCTCCAGCAGTCAGTCATGGGGGTACGACGGTAGTCAGTGCTTAGTGATCGGCAGCTGTAACTGCGCTCTGGCACTGACTGACAGCCGGCTTTGTATTCATGCATTTGAAGATTTGGTTGTCAGTCAGTTACAGCTGCCGATCACTGAGCACTGACTGAAGCCTCACCCCCATGACTGACTGCCTGAAATTGCCCGGAGGAATAAAGTTAATTTCTTGACAGCAGTCTCCGGCTTTCAGTCATAGATATGCGGCTTTGGTCGGTGCACAGAGATCGGCAGCTAAAACCGCGACCCCGGCATTGACTGACAGCCAAATCTGTAGTGATGCATTGTAGAGTCGTCTTATAAGTCAGAACGTCTGCAGCTACCGATCGCTATGCACTACACAGTGATGGCCGCACCTCTATGACTGAAAGCTCGAGGCTATCCAGACGATTAAAACTAATTTCCCCCCAACAGGGAGGTGGCAGGGCAGTGTCAGCATGCTACTAACCTGCAGGATAACCACATGTCTGCTGATTTATAGTGTTTTATTCTTTTAAATTCTACAGGTTCCCTGTCAGTGAACATAATCATTTGTGTATGGGGGCTACAAACTGTGTATTCCATACTTCTCACTCTTGCTGACATGTACACTGAGATTGTCATGTGCACCTATGAACACTCACTTCCCAATACAGACTGCTGATGAATGAGAGAACGTGACTATTAGTATATTAGTTTGCACAAACAGGTCTTTCACTGCAAAAATCAGTGGCGGCCTGTGTGCACTGAGCAATCTTAGTGATCTTTCCTTATTCATCAGTAACCACGGTCTCCCTGTGTAAACAAGCTGCTAAGCAGCAGTCATTTAGTGCTGCACATCGTAACCTTACTTAAATGCAGCCATCCACATTTAGACCATCTTGGCTATTGCATTTAGCTGTCCATTTATCTACTTACATAATCAAGAAGTCTCATCATCAACTTCTGTCCCGATGTGTTTACATTATGTGTCGGCGGTTGCCATATTAGCCCACCCTGGTGGTGGGTGTGCAAATACGACATCCGCTAGCGGTAGTGGCCCCTCACACAATATCTCACGAGGTGGCGCCTACAAGCGAAGCAAGGAACACATTGCCGCAATTTCTACCACTCACTTTGCTCACAGATGTCACCCGACATTGCCAAAGCACATCGCCGAATGACTAACTGGGCATTCACCTACCCAGGTGCAGGCACAGTTAGTCAGACTACCGTCATTTTTGGACACTAATTGCACAGGTCCAGTTAGTATGCCGCCACCATCTTTGGACACCCATGATCCAAAGATGGGAGGGGCTGCATGACGCACGTGGGGGGGGGCACAGAGAGCATGCAGGGAGGCAGAGAGGGTGCAATGTGGGAGAAGACATCACAGGAGAGACAGTTCAAAGGAGTGAAGACAGCACACGAGGGAAACCGCACAAAGGAGAGAGCACATGAGGGGAGAAGACGGGACAGGGGGGAGACAGCATAAAGGAGAGAGCACATGAGGGAAGAAGACGGGACAGGGGGGACACAGCAGACAGGGATGGGGACATCACTGCCCCCCGATGCGAAGACATCTGGCCCACATCAAGTGTTCAATATTAGTGAGAGAAGGTGGAACATTTTCATGAAGGTTATTCCGGAACAAAAATTTCACACATTGACGGCTTATTACTAGACTATAGCTGCCTGTCTTCAGTCATTTGTTACAGTTCACTCAATAATTGTTCATTATGGTTACATTGTCCATTTTCATCCACTTTAGACAAATGTGTAAGGCTGCTTTCACATCACGGATTTTGCATTTCCGATGCTGTCCGATCAAAATCGGACAGCATCGGATCCGAATTTGGCCTCCATGCAGCCCTATGGGCATCGGACCGAATCGGATGTGCACTAAATGCCATCTGATTTGGTCCGATCCGATTCTGTCCGATTTTATTATCGGTGCAAAAATCGGAGCTTGCTCCGATTTTTGCACCGAAAATAAAATCTGACAGAATCGGATCGGACCAAATTGGATGGCATTTAGTGCACATCCGATTAGGTCCGATCCCTATAACATGGGGCCCTATGGAGAAGGGTCTGAGGAAACATCTGTTGTCTCCTCGGACCCCGTTTTACTAACTAGGAGCACAAGGGTTAAAAAAAAAAAATGTTATTCTCACCTCTCCACGAGCCCCCGCCGTCTTCCACCATCTTCTTGGAGGCTCCCGGTGGCTCCCGCAGGCTGCC